>VZTR01028472.1:334318-356050 GCA_013400775.1 Chaetops frenatus
CTCCCTTTGAGGCTGAAGTTAGTGGTCCTTTACCTTATGTTTTCAATACTGCAGAAATTTCTTTTGTCAGGGTTGATCAATTCTCTTACACCTTTTAAATTTCTGTTCCTAAACTAAACACATGAAATACCACCCTTCTCAATGGAAGCGAGTCAAGTAACTGGCTGTTGCGCAGTAATGGACATTTTTTCAGCTAATGTAAGTCAGTATGCTCAGTAATCACACAGATTTACATCCATCCTGGATTTGGTATAATAATTTATTTGCTATAATATTCCCTTTTTTGGCACATGTTCTTAACAACGTTATCTCACCTAGATCTGTGAGCAAGAAGTTGGATAGAAAACTGACAAACTGTTGGAGGTTCTAAAAGAGTCGAAAATATTTCATTTGAGAATTGAGGAAGTGATAGTATTTTCATTTCCATGTGCCCCTTTAGCTTATAGAAATGCAGGAACTTCATTTATGTCTAATTCAGTTTGAAAATATAATGAAAA
Source organism: Chaetops frenatus (assembly GCA_013400775.1). NCBI lineage: Eukaryota > Metazoa > Chordata > Aves > Passeriformes > Picathartidae > Chaetops > Chaetops frenatus. The sequence goes on from VZTR01028472.1 coordinate 334,816, forward strand.
GTATTATTTTTGAGCCAATGCAAATACGAAGTCTCCCTATTTCTTCCCATCTCCAATAATTTTTATAAGCATTTGCTCAACAGCAGCTAAATGTAGAATTGGGAGACCTTGAGGAGAATTGGAAGATATGTGTAAAATTGAAGTCCTTCAGTTGTAATGTTACTTCAAATATTCAAATGTTCAAAGACAGTAACATAGCACCAGAAAATTAACTTTCTTAAAATTCATGTCTTTTCTAAGCTCAAACAGATTAGCAGCAGATTTGAGGTAATTAATTATAATTACAAGCTTCCTAGAGAAACACGGTATAATAGACTCATTAACTGAAATGTTACATTTGTTCTGTGTTTGATTCTCAGATTATTTTAACACAGTGCAACATTAGTTAAAGTTTTTTGGGCCAGACACCTTTACTTATGCTGAACAGTTGCTCCCTCGATGAATAGCCCCAACTGACTTCAAAGAAAACCCACTTGGGCCCTTAATGAGACATTTTCAGGCTATGAAGGNTGGTGTCTATTGAACGTGAGCCAGTGGGAGCTTTTCTCTGGGAAGGACCATTGAATCTGCCTCACAGTTACTTCCTGATACTCTCTTCACTCCTGACAAAAGATCTGCCACCTAACCAAATATCTAACTAAATAGCACCTGCATGGTTTTGAAGTAGTCTTAAAAAAGAGCTCAATTGTATTTTTAATTTTTCAGCTATCTTCTGTTTGAGGCTATTGCTAAGCAGAGGAGTATTTTACATCTGCCTTTCGTTATGAAGGCACAAATGCCATTGAACTCCTTGTGAACTGAAAAGTCACTGCAATCATTAGCACATCCAACACATAGAGAATTCCATACAGCTATTAATAAAACTCCTCATACAAGCCATAGCTCTCAGTCTAGACAATGCCAGGAACACGAAAGGTGCCTCTTGATGCATGCAAAAGATCCCCTCTTTGATGCCCTTGTACCATTGTCCACGGTTTGAAAGTCAAGGGAAACCGATGATGCACTTACCAAATAAAGTAGCTGCAAAAATGAAGAAGTGGCTAATTAAAACAGGAAGGACTATTTATTTTATGGTCTTCTGTGCTCTCAGGAAGTTCTGACACACCGAAGACAAATTAAACAACGATTCATTTTGTGTCTGTGCTTTGAGAACCATGCCCAGTAAGATTACAGATAGGACAGTGATAGGTCCAGCAGGGATTTCTACCAATTAAGCTTCTACACTCTGGGTGGGTAGAGGTGTTTTGTGAGCCATGAGTTATTTTTGCACATTCCATGGGCTGCAGTGGATAGCCACAAAAGGGCTGCATTGGGAGCAGTGTTACAGGCTTTGCTCAGAGCTATCATGTGTTCCAGGAAGTCCAGACCTCTAAGAAGATTTCAGTGAGAGATCTGAAAACGCTTAGTTCTCTAATGCTATTAAAAGGTTCATAGGTGTGCTTTTACTTATCCAACCTTTATATTTCTGCAATCAAGAGGGGAAAATAAAAGATTAAAGGTTTAATTAACAACAGATACAGCTAGATGATGCCAGGTTATTTTCCAGTGTATATTTACTGTTTTCTCCTGTACGCCACCTAGCATCCCAAGAAGCTATAACTCACTGTCTGTTTATAGCTAAACCAGAGCTTTCTCATTACCACTTCATTTTTTTTAAATGAAAGGCACAATTTATATCTTTCCTACATGGAAATAACGGTAGTATTTTAGGTATTTCTACTGTATGTTTAAGGAAACATCAATTCAAAAAACACTGAAATGAACATATTTCGGGTGTGTCACAGTATTATGGATACCCTACTCTGTAGACTGACAATTGGAAGCTATGCACACACAGAGGATTCAATAAAGTCAGTTTTCCTTTGATAGTTCTGGAAGTCTACTAGACCACAGCAAAAGTACCAAACTATCCACAGACAGTGTGATGTATATCACAAAAGTGTGGCACGTACCTTGAATACTGCATCTTATCTTTAGAGGACTAGGATCATAAGGCAATCCCTGTACTACACATTCCTTTTCTCTTGTACAGAGCAAAGACCGGTGTTTGGCACAGTAACCTTTTGGCTTAGGTTTAAAGCATATTTTGAAGATCAGCTTTGGGAAAAAGGTAAACTTCACGCTATTGTAAAAGTACAGTACTTTAAGTATGGACTTACATGATTTTTTGGAATTTGGTGTTGCAGGCAAGACTGGCATACAGAGCCAAAATGGGAAAGACTAATGAACGAAAAAAGCTAAGCTGCTTTGATGCAAAACCTATACAAGATGGAAAATATTCTATTGAGAGACCAATGGAAGCAAAAATTTACTAAAGATCATGGGACAGATTCAGACAGTTGCCTTGACTTCAAATGTCTGCGAGGAAATGTGTGGAAACAGAAATTTGAAAGTAAAAAGAAAGAATAGATAAAACTACCCTGCCTGAAACCATCACATTTTTTAATCACAAAATACCATTTCAAAACCAATGAAAGAATTTATTATTAAAACCTTGATTTTAACCATCTATGCAAATTGCCCAGTCAAAATTTCTCCTTCTCAGGAAGGCATTAAAATAAGAAACAGAAAAAAACCCCATATAATTAAATAGGATATGTCTAAAATTTCCCTTTCCACAAAATTTTCTACTTTTATTTTAGCCTTTTTTTAATGCTAAGTGAAATCTTAAAAAGCTTCAAGGATGATTTTCTGATAAAAATAAGCCAGAGCTATTAATTTCCTGTTATCACTTAATTCACACAGGCTATAGAAATATGAGCACACCTTATTTTGCTGTCCTGAGGCCAGAAGGGGAACCTGCACATCTGCTGGGATTCATGTTTGGCCTACTGCCTGAAGAAAAAACCTCCTTCAGTCAGTCTCAGCACAGAGCTGTTTTACTAAGTTGATACATAAAACTAGGCTTTCCTCCAGTTAAACAACAATAATTTGTTTTAGTTTGATAGGTCTTTCTAAATAATGGTGTCATCAGTAAACATCTGGCTTCTTCCTAGCAGATTAAGCCTCCAATGAGGAAAGTGTGTTTATAATTCTAATTTGAAACACAGCACATTAATATGCCTATTCTCATAATGTTTGCCTTAACCTGTTTGGAGAAATTATGACTACAAATATCTTGTACACAACACCTCTAAACTACCAGCTTGTACAAACAACATGAGAGCGGCTGCAGTCTCATACAGATGATTAGAACCACTTCAGAGGCAATCATGATTAGCGCTTTGGCTCGAAGCCATATTTTACACATAAACAAAGCATCTGTTTCTAAGTTCCTGTCCCAGGCTAATAGATCCACCTCCACTATTACTAATAAGCTCATTCAGGAGAGCCAGATGGCCCATCTGAAACAGCTCCGGCTTCTTCCTGAGCAAGGCAAACCAGAGCCATGGAACCAGAGCTGGCTCCAAACCGTATTTCCTTGGGCTCTAGGAGCCAGTAAAACAGTGCATAAACTGGCTCCACTAAAAAAGAATACAAATGCTGGCACCATCCATTATTTAGAATTGGTGGGAGGCCAACATCTGCCCCTCCAGAAGATCCTTTCATGTAGGTACAATGAAGGAAGATGAAAAGTACAGCACACTTCTGCAGGAGTTGGTGCAGTGCAATGCTCACTGTCCCCATCCCTCGTGGGGTTTTTTTGCAGACTTTGCAAATCCCTGCCTGCAGCCAGGCACTGCTGCTCAGCTGTCTTTGCTGTACATTGTGTGTACTTGACAATTGGGTGGTTTTACATATTTAATAAAAGTGTCATATTTAATTAGTACAACTGGACTCTAAAAAGGATCTTGTGCTCCTTAGCAACAAGAGGAAGTGTTGAGAACAAACAGAGCAGCACTTGGCTCATCCAGTTCTAAGATCTCTTTCTTTAACCTGTGATCCAAGTTCTCATTTAACTAGTTCAGTTTCTAAGTAGATTACAGTCAAGATGTTCCACATGCCAAGGAGTTGATGCTGCAGAGAAACCCATAATTGACCAAGCCTAGGAAGATTCTTTATATTTTATTTCAAAGCAGATGGACAGGTGACAGTTAGTGACAGGGAGAGATGACCATTTAGGTCACTGCCCCAGAAAAGCACATGTAGAAAGAGAACTTAATTTTCTCCCTTCCACTATGATGCACAGAGTGCTTTATTCTACTGTGCTGACAACTGAATTTCAGCAGTGTGTGTGTCTGCATGAACTATCAAAGACAATTCACTACACCAGGAGCAAATGAACTTCACTCTAAGAACAGCAGCAGGTCACATTATCCCTGCAAAAGTAAGGAAGTTTTGCAGAGATAAAGTCCTTTCAGAACAGCACGGCCACAGCGAGCATCCTTCTTGTGTGCTACTATCCTGAAGCTACAGACAAAAAAATCCTTTACTTCTGTCTCACGAGGATACCAGCAGAGTTGCAAAGATATAAACCTCCCCAAACGCAGCTCTCCTCCCCCTCCACTCACCATCAGAGACAGAAAAATGAACCACTCTGTGAGAGGAAAAAACCCTCATGGAAATGTGCTGAAACAATTGAGGCCTGCCACTCCTCTTCATTAAAGGCAGGTTCTATGGTAGTTACTGAAGCTCTGTGGGATCTCTTGGGATAAAAGCCAGAATAAAAAATGTGTAAAGTATTGTTCTTCATGCCTTTTCACCATTCTGCCAGTCTTGTGAGCTATGCACACAGGGCATTTCTTGATTTAAAGGAAAGCCCTGAAGAAGTCATGTTTCAGGGACCAGGTCAGGAGTGATCCCCACTCTGAGCCACTGTCCACACCAGCAGCTGAGAACTCAGTCTGATTTCCCTCAAGAGCACAAAGGATTTAGTCAAAGGTGCATAACCACAATTGTCCTTCCACTGCAAGGATTTCAGCTGTTTTTCCTTGAAGTGATTATTACAGTGCAGGTAAGCAGGAGTGTGAGATTTGAATATAAAAATATCTCTTTCTGCATACTTAGAAATGTAAGAATGCACTGCCTTATGCATATGGAAAGAATGACACGTATGTTCCAGGTTTTCTCTCTTCATATTTTGAATTGCACAACACCAGCCATTTTGTAGGGGTAAAAAGAGATGAGGTTTTTGTTTTTTTCTCACTGAGGAATAGAAAGAAGGGCCTAAGTAGAAAAAAGGACGAGAAGAAAAGTGATCAGAAGCAAAACCAAACCCCTTGTTCCAAGAGGAAAAGCAGGTACATGGTTCTTACAAGCTTCATGTAATTAACAAAATGCATAGCAGTGATATCCAGCACTGTCCACACTAGGATTACTGAGACCAGCATTGTCTTACAGGCTGTACCAAATTAAGTCATTTAGAATAAATCTTTGGGATTAATGCTACTCTCTGAGAAAGCTGGTTTCATAGGACAATCAGGAATGAAGTCTTAATCCAACAAAATATCATGTGTCCAGAGCAGTCTGTTCCAAAGGACACTAACGGAATTGCCAAAGTTTTTACAGGAATTCACATATGCAAGCCAACTTCAGTCTGCTACCCATGGGGGGAAAAGGAAAAAAAAAAAGCCCTCTGTAATTTTGACAGACTATGGCATTCTCTGTATCACTGCTGGACAATTTCACTGTGACAAAGAGGCTTTCCTCCTCTGCCACAGCACCCTGCTCTACCAAAGAGAATTCCCTCATGGTGCCACTCAGTCTTTGCTTTGTCTAATCATGATCACAAGGTCTTATCAATTTTATCACAGCATAGGGATTTTCAATCTAATGAAAAATCTCAATGTGTTGCCATTTTTCAGAGAAGCCTTCAGGTGTTATTTCTGTTATTAACCTATTTGAGTAAGAGCACACCAGACATATCATGAAACAGTGTGAAACATACACTATTACTCCTTTTAAGCTGAAGACTTAAAGATCTCTGAATATTACTCCCCACCAAATGGTAATGCACAATTTATTTAATGCCTACTCTGTGTGTGCTGAATTAGTTCACAACGCTGCTGAGTGTCCCTTGTGAGCATGTGCTCCATTTGCACATGTCAAGCATCCTGGTCTATTTAGTCCTATCCCAACTGCTTAATGTCTGAAAGAGAAGCATCCACTACATTTTGCTTGATCTAAACAGATAATTTAATACCCTTGGACAAAAGGGACCTGGTGTTTTGGTAAGCTCCCATGGGCCTAACTATCACAAAGAAGAAATTGTTGAACACACACACACACACACACACACACACACAAAAGAGATAGGAGGCAGGCAGTCTGATCTTTATGACCCACTGATTATTCCTTCAGTAAGTAGCAACATAAATCTCACTCCTGACCTAACAAAATACTATTTTACTTCCCTTTACTCTGTATTTTATCTTTTATAGCCAATAAAACAGTAAACATTACAAAAGGTTATGTTCTCACCAATATTTTCACTAAATGTCAATAAATTCCTTGTTGAGCCAAGCAGAGGTTTCAGCAGCAGCTATCCTGACTTTGCTGGGCACTCTTCCTGCAATTCCCTCGGAATACACTGGTGCCACTAATACTAAGAAAGCCCATCTGGAAAATCTGACACTGAATTTGAATCAGTGTAATGACCCTCCTAATGATTTAATGGCAAATCTACACACTAATACAAAGCTGAGCTCTTTTCCAATGATCTGGTGTAGTATTTACCACGGAAAGGAAAATTCCTTCCTTCACCTTGCCTTTTTGAACATCTCCAAATACCAAAGTCAGTATCAGCCTTCTTAACTGATCTCCCTGAGCTTTAGATCAAGGCTCTAGGTTGTTCTTGTTTTTTTCTCCGTGAGTTCAGAGTAGGAAATTAAAAGAATTGTAGATTAAAAAAAAAAGAAAAAGAAAGAAAGAAGAGAGATGAAGGTACTTCAGAAGGATCAGGAAGGGAGCAGACTACACCTTTAATCAGCTTTCAAAGCAAGCACTCCATTTACCTGAACTATATGTGTACAGAAGCCATGTGATTGGAAAACAGCTGAAAACTGATATACATTTTATCGTCCATTGATTTGGGAGGCAACAGCAGAGCGCGCAGTCATTTCATAACAGAAAAAACCACACCCAGAACCACTAATGACAGAAGACCCCCAAAAGACTGAAGATTGGCCAAAGAGCATTGGTATGACAGACAGGGCAGTTCTCCTATCACAACACTAGACATCCCCAAACATTTCAGTCTAACAGGTTCACTCATACACCAGCTGCTCCATTTATTCCACGAAACATTGTATATTGAACTGTGCATTCTCATCTTGGCTGCCTGGTCCCAAGTTTTCAGATTGTCTCTTGACTAGTGCAAGGTAGGACCAAGACCTGCAGCTTGGACAAGTGTGAGAGTACTTGTTCACCTGGGGAAATAACTCAGACACACAGGCTATGAAAATTGGATCAAAGCTTCAAAACACATTTCCCAGGCAGCATTCGAGCTGAAACATAATCATTAATGTTAATCAGTCCTGAAGAACTGAACTTGGGAACTGAAAACACTTAATGAAAACAGCTCATCAACTGCTCTAACATGTTTGCTGTAATCAGGAATTACTTAAAAATATAGGGGTTTGGTGGTTTTTTCGGTTTTGGTTTTTTTGTTGTTGTTTTGTTCTGTTTTGTTTAAAAAGAGGAAATTAATCTCTAATTTAAAGGAAAAATGAGAAACTGAGAGAAACTAAATGACCTGGACAATGCCATACAATAGATGAGGAGAAAAAAAAGGCAACAGCAATCAGATAATTCCGTCCCATAGAGTGTTTATTTTTTTTCTCCTATCAGTGACTCCAAACTGCTGCCAGAGTAATTCAACAGAGAACAGTATAGCTTGGTAATACTGTTTCAAAACGTGTGCTCATGGCTACACCAGAAAAATGTAACAAATGTTAACTAGCACCTTGTTGGGGGAAAAAGAGGACAGCTATACTTATAAAACACATATATTACTGTATTAATCCTGAATCAAGACCATTTTCACAATCAATTAATATCTATTTATAATTGGTGACTTCTTCCAGTTATGATTTTTACTGAAACAATGAGATTTTCTGATGACATGAGAATATGTGGTGACAAAGATTAAACTAAGAAACAAAGAAAAGCTGGGATCAAAAAGCCAAGATGTCTGCAAGCCCAGTATCTGCCCTGTTTAGGAGAAACTCTGAACAAGGTCACTGGAGCACTGTCCTGGCAGAAGGGCCTGCAGCACTTCAAGAACCTGATAAATGCCTGATGTTAGAAGGCAATTACACAACAGGAGACTCAGACAATGAAAGGTGTTTAGACACCTAATTCCCACTGCTAAAAATGACAGGTCTGGACCTTCCAAGATGTTGGAGTACCTACTGCTTTATACTGCAGACACAGACCTGAATTTACAGCTGACTCAAGACTCCAGCTGAGCATTCTACTCACTTGGACAGCTCAGGGAGGCCCTTACTGGACATATCACACCAGGACTCCAGTGTTCCTTTCCCAGCTCAGGGGTTTCCTTTGATAAATTGCACACCATATTCCCTTCTTTTCTTTCTAATATTTAATCAGAGGAGATCAATCTGTGTATGTAAATGATCTGCTACTTACCCAACTTCCTGTCTTTCCAAAATACAGTTCTTACACACAGAGCCCAGAGAAGCAGCTCTACAGTTTATTCATCCAACATCAGGGTGTTTTCTGAACTATGACCTCCACTAATCCAAAATACCTGCCACACTATTGCTTAAAACAAAAGAGAAAGGCAGATTGCAAATTTAGTTCCTATGTTCTGTTCTACTAAGTCAGAGCTCCACTCATAACACACAGTCTGAATTTTTTTGTCAGTTCATCACTTACATTACTGGAGTTCATTATTTTCAGCCTTGTGGCTCTTACTCAGTTCCAATTCCTTGTTTTAAAACACTGTATTAGCATTATCACCAATTACAGATACAGCAGTTTATTTCTGAAATAACTGCACTTCTGATTTCTCCCCACAGTCCTGTCTCCTTGTCTATGGCAAGAAATGGTGGAGTGAGAAATCACTGAAAAAGTCCCATCCCATCTTATTAAGTTTTTTTATTTTCTTCTGCATGGCACCCTCAGACTAATACAGCTCTTGTCCAGGCTCGTTTTGAACCAACAGGATATCTAAGCCTATTTTCTCAAAGTGAAATAAAATAGACCAAGACAGAAGAGGAACAGAATAAAGAAGAAAATTGTCCCATCTTCCCACATCAAGCATGTAGCATGTGAGAGCTGAAAGCAATCAGAAAATAAAAAGCAGTTTCTTTAGTAAGGCTTCCTCTAGTAAAAAAATCTAAATCCCACCCAAAGCCAAAAGCAGGGCAAACAAACTCTGCCAGTATTCCAGGTGTAATTATAGCTCACATGAGCCTCTTCTCACATTGATTTACCCTAAAGATTTACTAAATAAGATCTTTTAATATAAAATGTTTAAAATCAAACTATTAAAACCTTGACATGTTGAGTGCATTTGCAATATACAAAGTTCCAAGAGACCAAGAAATAACCCTCCAGTAATCCATCATTTGCAATAATAGCACTACAATGTAGTCACAGCCCAGAACCACTACAGAGTACAGTGTGTTTCCTGCTTGCAGGGAAAACCTTCCTACAATGAGGAAGAAAATTCAGAACGAAGAGTTCACAGTAAAGCCTAAAACATGTGTAAGGAGCTCCTAACACCTTTTTTTGAGTGTGGAGGAAAAAATAGGACTGGGAAATAATTTAAATCCCCTATTATTAATGTATTTGTTGTACAAAACCAACTGTTGCTTTACTGATGTATTTAAGCAGATCATTGTTCATATATTTGTAATAAATTAATGGCCATACCTTTTCACAAACAAAATACAATTTATGATATATTCACAGAAAGCCTATAAATAAATAGCAACTTAATTTTTTTTTTTCAAAATATCAACAAAAATATTTTCCCAGAATACTTACCTATCTTTAGTGCTTCATAGAACCTAAAATACTTCTGTATTTGTTTTAAAATCGAGTGGTATTAAAGCTACTTTAAATATACATTTCTCCTTCATGGAATATAATTGCAAAATATTTGATAAGTTCAACATTTAATAACATGCCGATTTTGAATCAGGTACTTAATCATAGTTTTTGTGCAGAAGTGATAAAAGAGATTCAATGAGAATTCAATAACAATAATATTAAAAGCAGATTTTCAGATGAGTTCTGTGTATGCTTAGAAATAGCCTTCACAAGCCTTACATTTTATTTTCACCTTACAAGTAAAACATTACCTGAAAATCAGTAAGTGTGAACCAGCCAGCTAAGGACACTTAGCAGAGGAGAGCGTTGGCCACATTCCTCAGTGATTGTTCAATCAGGAATCACAGCAATAGCCTGTGTTCCAATCAACCTTCTTAAAAAGCTACATACCGAGTTGGTTTGGTTTGGTGGGGGTTTTTCGTGTTCAGCACTGTTAAACAGGACCTTAAATAAGGCACACTCAAAAGAAGTTTAATGAATATCTTCCTTTCTCGGCCCTAAAAATGCGTAAGCTAAACTTAAACAGTCACCTCACATAACTGAACAAATTCTTTCTGTATTAAAATTTTAAAAGCATTGCCCATTGTGAACACATCAGTCAAACTGAGAGGAAATGAGAGTTAATACACATGAATAAATTGAAACATCTCCTTTAGAAAAGCTACTTTAATAACACATATATTTTATTATTAGCAAAGATAGTGAAAATGCAATGAGTGTGCAATGCTAGCAATTTTTATATTGTGAACCTAGCAAAAGATTTGGGATTTTGTGTTTAATTTTCTACAGAAAATAACAATGTACCTGATTTAAGTCAGGAATTGGGTGATAACTTCAAGATCAAAACCCCTTCCTTTAAAGAAAAGGAAGAAAATTCCTTTCTACTTTTTGTCATTATTAACCCACTCTTTGAAAGGTTCTTTGTAGACAACCTCTCTGTTTTAGAAATTCTCAATATGATTAGAACTTGAGAAATCGTTTCGTTTGCCTGTGCCTAAACACAGCAATTACAGAAATTGGTGAAGTATTTCAGAGAAGAGTGCAGGTTTCTAGACACAGGAAGAAATTCTGGAAGATGAAACTGAATTTTTGACACGAAGGCTTAGAGTCGGGGAATGTAAATGTTTGGAGAGAGCAGAGTTCATATGTGGGGAGGCAGGTTGCAGTTCTGGGTGTTGTTTTGTTTGGCCGCGGGAACACCTTGGCGCTTTCTCTGAGCTCCCTCTGGTGGGCGGCCGCTGCCAGCGCTCCCAGAGCGGCCCCGCCGCTTCGCACTGAGCTGGTTCAGGACCTCGCTAATAGAAATGTCTGTGCCAAACATGGCACCCAAATACGGCTCTTTCTCTAGAAGGGACAGGATATTAACAGAAAAGCACGCCGGACACCCCAGTCCGAACCAAACCCCCAACGCTGCTGCTCTGGGTGGTGCCTCTGAAGAGCTCATCCCTCCTCACTGCAGTGGGAAAAAGCTACACTTGAGGAGCAATCCCTGTAAACCATCACAGCAATGTTCAGAGAGCAAACGTTACCCATTTGAGAAGTGACATTATAGACCACTTTTTAATATTAATTACAAAGGTGCTTTAGCAACAAGGAATCAAAGCTTCCTTCTTGCAAGGAACCTTTTCTTTTACCAGGACATAAATGTTAGCTTCGGTTTTGGCTGAACTACAGTTTAATGTAAGCCATTCCACATTTGACTCTCACTTGTAAAACACCTTGCATGACTCCTTATCAATGCACAGCACCAACAAACTGCTTGTTTATAAGATGTTTGGCTGCTGTGCAAATGAAGGCAGGAATTGCAGAAATAAGGAACATGGCTTACAAGTGTGACAGCTATTCTTTAGTGATGTTCTCTTACTCTTGAGTTGGACTGTTTGGACCCTGACTTAGATTAATTCCTCTGAAATATGAGTAAGGGAATTCTGAAAGGAACAGTAAAGCCTCCCTTATGCATAGGACAAGAAACCACCCGGCCAAGTTAGAAACATCACAACTTTCTTAGCAAGCTGAAGTTATACTGGCCCAAAGGTACAGTTCTTTAGCTCTATATTCCAATGTCTGTGTTAAACAGTAGGTCTGGTAAGAAACACATCCAATTAAATCCTATTGCTGCTATTTGCTGTGCAATTTGGGATGGTTAAAGAAACAGTGCCAATGAAGTGTAAAATTTCTGGTTGTTGCCTGTGCTATTGGAATGAGAGTACCAAAGAGCAAACACAGAAAACTGAACCAAGATGTGACCTGAAAAAAATTTCTTCACAGATTCTTGGGACAACAAAGATTGGGAAGAGCAAATTTTGAGGTAGTAGGTTTTTGGTTTTTTTACTTCTGAAAAAAAATAGGTCTTAGATAATGGTCTAAATTACATTATCAACAACTGAAATGTTGTTCCTTTTTTAATCATATATTTAATTTCCCATATGGGGATTCACTAGTAAAATGTTGCAGCACTGTCAAACATCATTCTTCAAGGTATTCCTATCTTTTAAAGTCTCAGAGACCTTTGCAATCGACCATGGACAGGGACCCATCTTGCTTATTAGCAAGGCTGCAACCAAATGAGAGGATCAACACCAGAGCTTGGAAATTTATTCCTATCTGAAACACCAGTAAACCAGTAATTAAAAACAAAACAAAACAAAACCAAACAACAATCCCAACAAACAACTTGAATTTCTAGAACACTTCCAGATCTCACAGGAGACTAATTTACTTCCTAGTCTAAAACCAGTAAAAATAATCCTGGGCTTTGAAATTCTGCTGGTTTATTTAACATGGCTTTACTCCTGAAGAGAGACAGCCTGTAATTTTGAACATCCTGTGGCAGTGAGGCAGAGCATGCCAGCCAACAAATTCTAGCTGTTCATTCCACTGACTGGAAAAATATTTGCCATTTGATTTCTTTTATAGGGCCACATTTGAGCAAGCAACATTTATAGAGATGACTTACCTAATTAGATTCAAAGAGTGATTTGCTATGTCAGCAATAGTTTTCAAATGTACAAATCTAGACAGAGAGGCATTTTGTAAACAGGTGTGAATGACACTGCTCCACCAGGCATTAAATTGGAGCTGCTCCTGAAAAATTGTATCGTTTGTGCATTTAAGTTACCAATGTTTTACCAACTGCAGTGTTTTCACACCAAATATTTTTTGTGGTCTACAGCCAATGATATTTAAGCAAAATCTCTCACCCTTCTTATGGTGGCAGGAAACGTTCCTGTGTGCTGATATCTCTGAGGGGTACCCGAGCCTTTGAAACGGGGCTACAAACCAGAAAATGACTGAGGGAAAACACCTGATACTTACAGGCAGTTTTGCATTTCGAAAGGAGCAACAGCTGTGAAAAGAGGAAACAATTTTTCCTCCTAACAACCCTGTGATACACAAAGTTGTGCTGGGGATGTGATCACCAGCCCCCGGAGAGCACCTGGATGGCCGCTTCCCTCAGCTTTCACCCGTGAGGGCAACGCGCCCCACTCCCAGCTGGGGGGAAAATTTTGCTCTTCACACCTTTTCCCTAACACTCGGGTGTGACTTTCATGCTGTAGCGGGGGTAAAGTGTCTCAGTAAGACAAAAGTAGCGCATCCTACCTGCTCTCGACTGTGCTGGGTGGGGATGGTCCGCGGTGCCCTCAGCTCGCCCGGCCCCGGCGCGAGAGGAAGGCGGGAACTCGCCCCTCACTGCGAGAGCAGCGCCCACCTCGCTCCCCTCCGACCGGCCTGGGCCCGACGCACCAAGGCAGCGACCCCCAGCTCCGGCTCTGCTGCAGAAAACACTCCTGTTACAGACAGGCTGCTCTCAGCGTTCTCAAACCATTCCCCCTTGCGTAAAGGCACACAAAGCGTTTAAACGTTGAAGAGTATTTCAGGTGTTGGCCCCTTACAGGCGGGCAGAGATGGCTGTGGCTCAGGTTTCAGTGGCACTTAACTGGGGTGAAAATGATCACAGAACTGTCAGGGTTGGAGGGCACCTCTGGAAATCTTCCAGTTCAACCCCCCCTACCCAGTCAGGGTCACCTGGAGCAGGTGACACAGGAACATGTCCAAGTGGGTTTAGAATGCCACCAGAGAGGGAGAACTCCATCACCACCCCGGGCAGCTCCTCCAGTGCTCTGCCACCCTCAATGTGAAGTTTTTCCTCATACTGAGGTGAAACTTGTGTTTTAGTTGCTCATCCTGTTGCTGGATACCACTGAAAAGAGTCTGGCACCATCCTTTCGGCATACACTTTGGAGATATTTATAGGTGTTAACTACACCCCCTCTCAGTCTTCTCTTCTCCAGACTAAACAGGCCCAGCTCCCCCAGTGTCTCCTCATCAGAGTGAAGCACCATTCCCTGAATCATCTTTGTGCCCTCCACTGGACCCACTGCAGGAGCTCCCTGTCTCTCTGTACTAGGGAACTCAGAACCGCCCACAGCACATCAGATGTGGCCTCAGTAGGGCCAAGTAGAGGGGTAGGACCATCTCCCTTGACCAGTCAGGAGAGTGGTTTTGGATCTGCTCACAAAGTGAGTCATTAAACAGATGAAGGGCTTGAGGGAAGAAGATAAGCTTTCAGCCACAAGTAGTAAACCCTAGGAGGATAAAAACAACACAGAAAACGGACCGCAAAAGCTAAATACACATCAATCGTTCAGACACTTTTCAAATTAAGGTTTGAAAGACCCGTATTCTTAAAGTAAAACATAACTTTTATTTGTTTTATTAGAAACATTGCACAGAGAGGCAGAGCCTGTCACAAGCACATGTGAGCCCGTTTCTCCCTGCAGGGTTAGTTTCTCTGGCTATACACTGTTAGAACCTTCGGCAGAGCCAAGCAGAGCTGCCGAGAGGGGCACGCACAGCGCAGGGGAGCAAACTGCAGCAAGGCTCTGGCAGGGAAAGGGCAAGTCAAGGTTAGCTAGGAAATTCAGGTTTTCTAGGATTACAGTAAAACAAAGAGCAAAAAAGGCATGTCTCTGTATTTGGGTTTCTTCCATCACAGTTTTCAGTCCTCTCCACCACACAGGTTCAGCAGTGCCCTCTGGTAATCCCCTTTTGTGTCTTGCTGTAAAGCAAGGGAAAAAAAATACAAAATACATATGAGGAATCACAAAATGTGAAAGCATATGGATTATATTCTCAGCCTGTGGGACATGATTCACACTGAAGCCTTCTCAGCCTGGAGGAAACTATCTTGACTGAGTTTTACTTATGTGTGAACTGAAATTATCTAATAATTTTTGCAATACAAATGCAAGGCCAAGAAGAGAGAAATTTGGGTATGAGAGAGTAACACAACAAAGGAAAGCTGAAGGAGTCGATTCTGCTCCTCACTGATCACTGCAAAAATCATACAGCAAGGTCACTATTAAAAAAATGTGCTGATAATCTACAATTGATACCTTCAGGAAAAGATTCTGGCTCAAGATTTTGACTCAGCTTCATCTACACAAGGAACAATGTAGCATATGCTGTGTGTGTAGATTAGCTTTGAAACAAATGCACAAGCCCTTTACCTATGCACCAAGTTAGACCAAACCTAGCACCTGTAACTCCTGTCCAATCACAGAAATAGTCAAAAGCCACTCTAGCTGAAGAGCCTTCTCCTTGAGCACTTAAATGAAAGGGAGCAGCATTTTAGACGCTGTATTTTCATTTAGCAGTCACAGAAAAATTGTCTTTTCTTTTGATCTGAAGACAGGGACAGGTAAACAGAATTGTCCTTCAGAACACATCAGTTGATTGCACAAAGCCTGCACATACTGTCAAGTGACTGCCAGGAGCTGTACCAGCTGTAGACTGCGAAGGTAAAGGTGGATTTTTCCACAGTACATAGATAATATAATATTCTCACTGCAGTCTCTAACACAGCAGCTCCCAAGAATTCTAGTGGTACCATGAATCCAACAAAGACTGCTGCAAAGGCACATGATATAAAACCAAAGATGAAAAACTTGCCTGGATGAAATAATAGAGAGATTTTCCATATTTCCTCTTGAATTCACTCTTAATTTTCAGCATGTCCACCTCGCAGCGGGATACCATAATCCTGATCAGGACCTTGTCCCGGGTCCCCTTGCCCTACAAGCAGACACACATTTAGAGCTGCAATAGCTGAAATGCACAACAAGCCACTGTTAGGTTAATGGTAGGACAGCAAACTACAGGCAACCGAGATGAGCAATAAAAGATACAATGAATTAAATCTTCTAATTAAGATCATTATTATGATCCAAGAATTTGAGCATGAATGTACCTTTCTCATCAGCAGTGTTTAACCAACTTGCAGTCACAAATTTAGCTTAGACTGTAAGTAGAACTTTTGGTTCACCAGGTGTTCCTGGAATTGCCTATTGCCTGCCACCAGGTCTTTCTCTTTCATCCTTTTTCTTCACAAAAATTTTGAGGCAAATTTAATGTCTTATTTGGGTATTCAATAAACAGCTTTTTCTGCCATCAGCTCTCAGTTACATGCAAAAGATGTGTCTAACTTTGCTAATTATAATCAGCTGATCTTATAAAGATTTTTATTATGAAACCCTTTCCTACATTTTCCTATACCAGATGAAGCTGAATAGATAATCCAGGCTCATAACTGTTAAAGAATGCTTTTGAACAATATGAGGCAATTGTTAATTTATTCATATGCCAGTCACATTTCATACGAACAGAAGTGCCTAAAAATGACAACAAAAAAACAGTAGAAAGAAAAAACAGTTTTTCCTACCTTCATGGAATCATACAGCCTGTCAGCAAAATACAGCTGCTTGTTCTGAATGCACTGGACTGAAGAGAGAGACAGGAATAGTTAAATACCCTGCCCATACACAGGACACAGAATATTGCAGCCATTTTTAAAGATAAGTAGTAAAAATAAGGTTTTCAGCAAAACTTCCTCCAAAAAGGCGACACAAAGAAAATATTTTTACCTGACTTGCTACTTAGAAGTTGTTTCATTTAGTTTGTGATTGAACCACAAATGCTCCCATTTTTAGGAAATGTGACCTTCCATGGAAATTGCACCATTTCAAAATTGTATAATTTCAGAATGCTAGCCCTCCTCCACAGCTCCCAATTCATGGTTCCACTTCTAGAAGCAATCTCTCCTCTGGAAACACTCCTTGTGTGCTAATACATGAGAAGCTTCCTTTTTAAGGTTGAGCTCTGTTTATACTCCACTTCATTACACAGCTCTCAGTCACCCTTTGTCTGAAATGGATTTTCCCCTTAAAGAACTCTCTCTTAAACACAGTGACATCCTTGTCATCTTCATCCCATAGCACAGTATCAGGTTTACATCCTGCCTCTCTATTTCAGAGAATTCAGTGTCAAATCAGCTCTTCAATTATCCCCTATCACCCCTCACTGCCTGCTGGTCTCACACACATGCTGTTTTCTCTCCAGCCTATGTGGGTACTAAACAATTTCCACCTTTTTGTTTGCTTGGGGAAACAAACATTAAGCCTCTCTATCAAATAAAAGTGTGAGTAACAGCAGATCACACATGCATTTTCATTTTAACTGGAAAGCAAAGTTTATATTTTGCAGAGGGCAAAAATAAGCTGCTTCTCAATATCTGCAATATCCTAGAATACACCAGCACCTCCAGCTAACTTATCACCCAGCAGTGTGAATCTGGGCCCTACCTTTATCATGATACATTGCAAGAGCCCTGAAAAGATCTTCTGTAAAGACAGTCTACTTCAGGGCAACTTACCAAGATTAAGAAAGGCATTCTCCAAATCTCCCTTAACCTCCTTCTTGATGCTCTCCAACATATCATATGGGCTGTAGCTCTTGTACCTGTCAAACACTAGCACAGAAAAGAAATTAGGTGAAATCAAAACCTTACCAAGAACTGGCAGAAATAACCACCCAAAGCATGAACCCAAACACAGGAATGTAGAGACACATGATTAATAAATATCTATGCAAGTCCTTCTGAGAATTTAATCTTAAATACAAGCATAAGTTTGTCAGCTAAAGGTCCCGTGAGGTGGCCTTTTTGTCTTCCTTGAACACCTCCATAATCTGGGAAAATATCATCTTAATCCTGTACTGGTATTTTTTGAAACAACAGTGATTTAAGCCCTGAAAAGTCTTCAAATGGCTTTTCCATGTGCTGCTTATACAGCAGTATCAGAGCTGCTTTTGAGTCTTCACTGGCAGATTTAAACTCGTGATATAGCTAAACCACCCTGGGACAGAGGTAGCTAAAGGACTGATCAAGGTCTCCTGCATTCATGTTTGCCAGGTTTGCACCAACTTTGTTTTCAGTGTATGTGACATATTGAGCATTGTTACACCTGTGTAAAAAAGAGCTGTACACACTTAAAATGTGAGATCAACACATCCACAGAAATAACTAGATTTTTAAAAAAATTAACACCTTGGACACGAATTAAGACTTATGAGATCTCCTATGTTTTTTGAGTGCTTTTCACAGTCATTTCAATCGTATCTGGGACAAAATAGTTACCATTTTGTTATAACTTTCTCTTACAGGAAAAAACCCTATCTCTTGAATAGTACCTTTCTGCAGGTGGGGAACACTTCTCTCAGTCATAATGTTGATCCACTTGGGGACATCAGTTCCCTTTCTCTTCACACCAGCATCATAGAGGTCCTGGGATTAGAAAGAAAAGAAAAATCACAAAAAATCAGCAGTTGCACAAGAAGCCACTGCAGATAAATACAATTTCCTTATTGGAAAAACAAGCACTACTGCAACCGTGTCTGTGGGAAAAACACAGCTGGGCAGGTCACCAGGACAACATCTAAGGATCTAAATCTGAAACTAAGACAGACTACTTTGTATTCACCTCTGGCTACAGCTTTACTCTGTATTTAGCTCTGTTTACCTCAGCAGAACTGCTCTTGACACACAGATGTAACAAACAAGCCTTAACAGCCACTAAGTTCACTGCAATGGATGAGTTTCCTTTTGTTAAAAGGTCTCTCTTCACTAGTCTAAAAGAAATTCTGGAGAGCTTCAGTATAGTGGCTAAGTAGCCTGTGAAAACTGATACCTGAAGGCATCAGGATTGCAAGTGGCAGATTCATTGACACCATGCAAGTATTACTGTGCAGGACCATCTGAAATACACACACCTACTTCACACTCTCACAGTATTTTTATTTTCAGTATCCCCCCAAAGCCTGACCAACTGGAGATACCTCATGGTTACCCAGCACTTACCCGGGCATCTTGGTCAATCAGCTCATAATCAATCACAGAAGTATCTTCACACCTTTTGCCCTTCAAACAAGATATCAGTATTTTAGAAAGGTTTCCTAGAAAGTAAGCAGTTTGCTATGCACATATTCCATCCTTTTTCTTTTTTTTTAAACTGAACTTGCTCAATCGGTAACTGTATACTCCACCCCCATTATAAAGCTAATGCAATGAATGCTGCATTTCTGTTAAAATACTTTACCCTTCAACATCTGAATACTTTTTTCCCCTCAAAGGTCAGTGAAAATACAGGGAAATTCAAGAGTGTATCAGAAACCCAATTATTTCACTGGCAGCCACCACTCAGGCACATTAGGAAAAGTGGAAAACTGTGAACAGCCCTACCTTGGCCAGGGCAACCATCAGCTTGCGGAAGTCACCAGATGTGTCTGATATGATGTCCTTTTCCAGTTCTGTCTTGTACACTAGAAAACAAAGAGTTCTTTTCAGGCACAGAGTGTCTTACAAATACTCCTCTGCATGAAGAAGTGCTGCTAATTACTGTGTTTTATGCACATAAACAAACAGCTGCCATCTAAGTCAGGTGTGGAGGACAATGAAAATGAGCCCACACTTGCCTACATGAAACCCGGCATTGCCACCAGCTAGTTGTGAGTTCTATGCAATCAGCCTCTCATGGAAAGCCTATAAAAAAATTTCATTTAGACACCACTTGTATTAGTAGCAGATAGCCTTCAATCTGTTTGCTACCAAGTAACAAGATGAAACTATATAAATAACACAAACATCCACAGCACCAGTACAAAATGGCAGAGAACCAAAGCAGATTTGAGTGAGCTTTCTAATAATGGAATTCACACTGAGGGGAATTTATCCAAGTAACTTCGTGTAAAAGACATAGTACATGGAAACTTGCAAAGCAAACTCACTTTCCCTGTAGACTCTGTTGATTTCACTTAACTCCTGATTTGTTCGGGAGCAGATGATTTCAATGAGTGTGTCTTCATCAGTTCCCAGCCCCTGCAACACACACAGGACTCAGTTAGGAGCTAGCAATGAACAGGAATGCTTACATGGTTTCCAAACGTTTTATGGACATCTCTCCCCCACTCTAACAGTTCAGGGATATTTTTTGCCGACTGCTCCTGAGAAAAAACAGATGGAATATTTCTAGTGGCTTAGACATCCTGTAGATGTTCTCTCTAGGCAATGTGCATGTGCTGTGAGTGTCTAACAATGGCCTCCTCACCAGCATAACTAGACAAGGTCAGTTTATCATGGCCTGTGTGATTTTTCTTCTGTCCACTAGGAGCATGGGAAGAAAACCCAATCTTATCCTCCTGTTAGGATACCATTTGTTAAGACCCTCTGTAACAGAATGTCATTTTGCAGGTGGCAAAAATGGGCATAGCTTCCACAGGACTTCAAGAGGAGTAACATCCTGGGAAAAACATCTCCCTTGAAGGGGCAAGAAATGTGACAAAACAAACCAAACCAAAAAAAACACAAAGAAAAAAAAAAAAAAAAAAAAAGAGTAAACCCAAGTAATTTTAGTAAAATGGCTTAAAGCTAAAAGAACTAGGAGAGCTTTCCAATAAGCATCTGGGGAAGAAATGAAGACTAGCAACACATATGATTTCCTAAATATTTTTGAAGTATTTTCAAGAATGTATAACAGAAAAATAATTTACTCCCCAGTGGTAACTTTGCTTTCCTCAACTCTGATGCCAAAGCCATACCTTGTAATGCTCTATGTATCAAGCCAAACTTAAGCTCAGGCATATTCAGACCATGTGCTTGGGAGCTGAAAAGAGCAACCCATGGAGAGCATAGAATATTCTACATTTGGAGCTACTCTGAGGCAATTGCTTGGTCTTTAATCCCAAACCCCAAGCTAGTGTGATTCACAACAAATTAGAGCTAGGCTGTACTCAGACCAGGAGAGGGCAGCATCTGATTACTCAAACAGGGCATTTGGCCCACAGCTGAAGAGTTATCATCTCCATAGTGGGTCGTTTTTTTGGGTTTGGGGATCTAAGGGTTTTTTGGTTGTTGTTCTTGTTGGTTTTGTTTTTGTTCTGGGGG
>VZTR01028472.1:359528-373342 GCA_013400775.1 Chaetops frenatus
ATATAATTAAAAAAAAAAAAATCAAAGCATCTCTCTTTCATTTTTTCCTCCAAATGGAGGCACTTCATGCCAGTGAATTCTCAACATTTTTAGCACATTTCACCAGGGAATCCTATGAATCCCACTGTGATTTCTGAAGGCACTAGGAAACCACCATCTCCAACATATTTCAGTCCCAACTGTGCATATTCAACATATTTTGAAGTTCTACCAGTTCTAAACTGCGACAGGACAGACAAAGCAGATGCACCTTTAATTTCAGTGAAAAGATAAACCCTGAAAAATCTAATCATCCACAAGAAAAATATTCAATAAATACTATTCCTTCATATTTTACTACCTTTTTGGTTCTCCTCTGATAGGCAAAAGCAATGTCCTGCCTCTGTTCATTGCTGCGGTTTGTCAGGATGTTGATGATGGTGACCTCGTCCACACCTACAAAGACACAAGACAGAGTTAGAGAAGCTTTCTTGTCACTGTTCTCCTTCTATCAGGATGTTTCCCAACACTCCTAACACAGCACAAGTGCTGTCTGGAGCAGAGCTCAGCAGCTCTCACTGGTTAGTGTTTATCCTGTCCTGGTCCTAGAGAAAAAGCCACCAGTTAGAGCCCAGAATTCTGATGGAATGCAGATCTTTGAGACACCTCAAAGTCTAGTTCATGACCAGCTTTGCTACTCTGCCTTGTGCTTCACTTAAGTGTCTGTGCACCCATTTTCAAGCACTCAGAATTCTGCAAAAAGCTGCTCAAGAACACAGACTTTAAAACTTGTACTTACTACAGCCAGTCTTCTCATTTTAGTGAAGTTTTTTCAATTAAGACTTCTTAATAAAGAAGTTATATTTTCTATTTAACCCATTTAATCAGTCACTCCAAACATGGAAATGGGAAAATAAATCACTATATTTAATTCAGTATGTTCCAGAGGCTTAAAAGACAGGAGGGAATTTTGACACTGGAAGAATTAAGTATGTGCTACCTCTTTTTGAAATCACTGGAAGATCCATACTGAGCTGTAACTGGCACACCTAGAGGATGTGGATGCTCAAACTCTCAACTTAATTTTTAAGTAAGTGAACTACATATCAGCAAAGGTTTAGTTTTAAGGGAATCATTCCAAATCCGTGCACTTCAATGCAACTGTCAGCTTTTGAAGCAAACAGGTGGCTCTAATTCAGAGGTCAGAACAAGCCTAGAACTTCACCTCAGTTCTCTCTGTTTAATAGAAGTATTATGAATAGCTTCTTTCACACTTGGCACACACATCAGTATAAAAGATGATTTCTTGATAAAAAACACCAGAAAGCAGCTACTAGCAGGACTCAGATCCCTGCCAGAATCCAGCTACATTTATCTTCCCTATTACCCAAAGTAACCTGAAACAAAAGAACTGCAACAGATATTATAAAAATGAATCATATAAAGTAGAAATCTTGCAAAAAACCTCTTAGCCCCTAGCTGCAGAGTCTAAAATTATAAGTCAAACCCAAAAATTCTCTCTCTTTCTTCACTACATTTTTCATGATGAAATACTACACTTGGTAGCCTCATGTCCTTAGCTTGTGCTCAGGCAGACCTACACCAGCGCTTTTATTCACAAAAGCTTGGCCTGCACATGATGTCATAAGGCCCTGGAAAGTATCATGTGTCTAAGTTACAAACTTTGAGCTGAAAACAGGCTGACTGCACATTTCAGCAATAATCTACTCCTTCACATTTTAAAGTGTTCCCACATTATAAAAGAAAACAAATTCTCCCTTTCCAGAAACGGCCACACAGAAACATTGAGCCTTTCAGCTGCTGCAGGCCCAGAGCACAAAGCCAATGCCTTCAGCTTTTTAATAAACTCTGAATTTAAACCGTTCTTGGCATTCAAAAAAGCAAATGACATTTTCAAGTTGTACCACAATTGCTGTAGGTTAGAAGCCCACAGATGACTGACTGCATCCAAGTTTCTTATGTACATGCTATGGAAATATGAAGTTAACTCATTGCTCTGGCATTCAGTGGAAAGTAAGTGCTTGTGCTTCATTCACACTTGGGAATCGTGCTGCACACACAGGATGCTGACTCACAGCTGCTGAGGTGGGGCAGAGCAGGACAGCAGCTCAAACATTTTCCTTTGCTGTTTGCTAAAGTCTGAAAATTTCAAGGCAAACAGTGTTTATTTTTGAATTTATTCTGGCTAGGTAGATTTTGTCCCTGCATTTCTATCAATGGAGAATAGAAAGAAAAATTCTGCTTACTAACAGCTTTTCTTGAGAAAGAGGCAATGTGTGGCATTGGTAAGATCACAGTGTTGGAGCTCAATCAGCAAAAATGAAGTAACAAACATGAATGGGGTCAAAGGGAAAAATTTAGATAATGCAAGACCATAATTTCAGCTCAGCTATTTTGCTTAGCAAGCTTTCACCAAACCCAAACCATGTTGCAATGAGATATTTCTCTAGTGACAGTTTTAATATGTGGAATATGTGACTGATGCAGTTTGGTGGATTTCAAGCACTGCCCTCTCTCACCAGCACGCTAGCAGATATCCTGCAAAAACTTGTACTTCATTATCTTAAAAACTCTGTCAAAAGCTATAGGCATGTTGGACACATTACATAAACAGAAGACCTTTCTGTAAGATTGAATAGACTGGTTTACATGTCATCATTGTTTCACCAATTTCTGGATATAATTAGTTTATTACAGATCTATGTTCTAAACCCTTTCCTACAACAAACCTGTGCCTGAATTCTGCCAGCCATGGAATTAAAAAGTATGCCATGAGGCTTCAATAGAAGGCTGCAAGTAACAAATATTCACAACCTAGTCTGACAAAATTATTTAACAAGTACTTGAGACACACAAAGTCTCAATGCTAGGAAATAACTCTGAAACAGAAAAGAGACACTTCAGCAGTTGTCTTTGCTACAAGAAAGAAAAGAAAAGGAAATCCAGCACAAGCTCTGTTAGTGTCCTTCTAGATGGTTTCATCTGTTTAGGTTCATGTACATCAGCTATTATGCAGAGCATTATACAGAAATTAAATATCTTCTCATCCTATGCAGCAAAAAGCCAACATTTACAAAGGACATGCCAAGGTACTAGATAAATTTGCTGCAGAAATACTAAAAAGCATAAAAATGAAACAGCCATGGGATTTATACCAAAAGGAACAAGCCAGATCTTTAACGAGTTACTTGCATTATGCAACCTCTAGGTTGAACAATTGCTGAGTACAAACTGGTTTTATATGACCTGGAGTAATTTTTGCACATTTCCCTTCCTAGACTGGTGGATATACATAAACTCCCTGCATTTAATCCAGTTCCACTCAGACCCCTGAAAAGGGCTGGACAATGTATTTGTGCAGTATCATTTTTGTAGGTAGATCTAAGCCCAAATAGACACATCACAGTATTTTTTAGAGGTCCCTACAGATGAACAGATGGCTTAGTAACCTTTGAGGAATTAATCTGAAGAGTGTGAATGAATGCTGAAATATTTAGATATTACATAGAGAATAACAGCTAGACACTCTGCCCTAGATCTTTCCCCTAAATCAAATATATATCTGTTGTTTAGGTAATAAAGTAAGTTTTAGCCATTTTACACCCAACCAATAAAATGGAGATTCATTACTCTGATTCTGGGAGTTTCCATTACTGAGACACAGCTGGATAATAATTTATATGGTAACTGTCCCAAACTGGCCTGCCCTGATGACAAACACCAGACTTCAGGCACTGTTTATATAAGGTACAGCCAGAGATAAGACTCCACAAGATATCATTTCCATGGCACTTCTGTAATTTCCAATATATTGGAAGGACTGCTTCAGTGAGTGTGAAACACAGGCCCATTATAGCATGTACAGACCTCGATTTTCACCACAAAGAAAGCCCAAGGGTTCAGATACCAGGAGTCCTTAATCCTGAAAGAGTAAAGCCCCCCAAATGGTTCCTACATGCCTGGGGTTTTTTTAAAAATTTTCAACCACAAACCAGTTTACATGTGTATTTCTAACTTCTCTCTCACTGTCTTAAAATGAACAAGTCATATTCCTCTTCACCATTCTGTGGTAAGTTACATTGCTTATTTCTACTTTCCACATACAATGCAAATTAATTGCTAGAGAAATGGTGATATTTCCTTGAAAAATGGTAGCTGCTATGAATGTAGACAATTTGTTCATTATGGGTGTTACATTTTTAGTTCAAAAACTACTTAGGTATTTCCCAGAATTATTTTAAAACTTGTTCTTGCAGGTAGTTTTTTACACCACTGTTCATAAAAAGCAGTTCTTGTCTGGATGAGTTGAAATTTTCATTTGAGGAAAAATCCTACATATATTCTAGAGAGCTCACATTTTAGCAAATCTTCTGATTTAGCAGATGAGACTATGCTGTTCCAAAGCATTCAAAGTGCACGGAAACAGTACCTGGAAGAAGGGTCACAACACTCTACTTCTTAATTTTCCACAAGAATACTCCCTTTGTGAGATTGTTTAGGTTGGAAGATCCAGTATCAAAACCATAAAGAGATGTTCCCTTTAAAGCCACCTTGCCAAAATAAGTCCTGGATAGCAAACTAAGAAACAGAGAGAAGCTACAAACATGCAGGTCCATGAGTAAGTTCCCTGTAATTCACTCAGACAGTTGAAAATCATCTCTCTACTGAAATATTTCCATGTAATTTAACTGCACTGCCTATCTTTGCTAGAAGAAAGGGGAAAGACAACATGAGCTTGACTTTCCTGACTGGAAAAGCTTTTGTACTGCTTAGGATATTGCAATTTCCTTTTGCAATAATTAGCAGCTTGAGAATTCAAATGTGTAAGTTTGTGCCTATCTTGGGTCTGATGGTGTATTTGACACGTCTAGGTTTGCCCTATAATCAGAGCTGCAAAAAATTATAAAGTCTAGACAAAACTTGACATATATACAAATATACAAATACATGTATATACATATATACAAAGCATCTACTGCCAAACCTGATGATATGTATATGTCTCTCACCAGAGAATTTTTCAAAAAAAACCCCCAAACCATAAATGATTCAAAATCAGAACTGAAACCACTTTAATAAGAAATTTGTCCAGTTAAATTAAGAAATCTTGTGAAAGGAAGCCTTGTGCTTGTTATGGACAGGACATATTTCACATTTTATAGCCAGTCAAACATGTGCTTTGCTGGCAGTGATGGAAGACTTAGCATTTCTTTCTGATGACAAATTGTTTGGCTATTTAATTTCTCCCTCTCCTGACATGAAGGCAAAAGACTTGCCAGTTCCAGCTACACCCAGCTGTTGCTCCTCTGGCCTGGAGCAAGTGTAGGAAGTGTGGCACTCCCTGTACCAGGACTAGGACAGGATCACAGCCCGAGGGGTACCACCAAGCCATTACTTCAGAGCTGCAGCTCACACTCCCTGTTCTCCTGGTGATTTCAATATACCAGAGGGAAGCCTGTCTAATAACCCAGCTCAGAGAAGCTCTCACATTGCCCTGCTCCTGAAATACTGCAAATTCATTTCAGACTCTAGTTTTAAGGACCTTCTCTGGCCCCAAATTAATACAAAATACATGAGTATTTGGTTTAAAACCCAGGAGAAGAATGTTCAAATCACCCCTAGGCAGCTGTCTGGAGAGCTGAAAGGAAAAAGAAATGTCTAATCCAACATTTCAGTAGAAATCCATGATTCAGAGCCCACTCCCAAATCACTGCCAAAGGAGCTGACACTTCATTCTCAAGTGGCAGATGTAGAATTTGAAGTACTGATGAGACAAGAGAGAAAAAGTGGACACTCACAGAGAATCTCAACAACTCATGGCTACAAACTTAAAAGCATATTCAAAGCATGCACTTACAGGGTTCAAAACCTAACTTGGTCAAGACTTCATCAGTGCAGTCTGAGGAATCCAACACCTCCTAATGCAGGTATCCTTGAGTAAGGATATCAAAATGTTGGTCTTGAGACAGAGTCTGGTTTAGTTTTTTGCAAGCCAGCCTTTTATCTTTCAATGGAATGGATGCCCCAGGCCCTGGTGCTCACCTTTGGTCTTGATGGCTGTTTCGAGGGCTGCAGCATCCCTGTCAGCATCAAAGTTTGAGTAGGCTTTCACTGTGGCATATGCACTTGGAGGGAGAGAATGCTGGCAGGAGAAGAACAAAAAGAACAACAGAACTTCAGAGTTAAATTGTGCAGTTGCTGCAGTTAATAAAACACGTGGCTCTCGGTTACCTGGTATTTAGCCCAATGTTTAAATGCAAGAACTGCCATCAGGTATCTGTGAAAATGGAATTCTACTAAGAGCCACTGAGCTCTGTTTTCCTCATGTGTATTCCCCAGAAATCCACTCACAGGCACGCTTATTATAACACAGAATATATACATATATATATTATATTTATTGCAGCAAAACCCCAACACCTTCCAAGTTTACTCACTAAACTTCAATATTCTAAAATCTTCAGTTTTCTGGCTAGATCTGAATGAAAATGACTACAGGATGTTTGTTCCAAGAAAGTTAAAGTCTACAGTGTTTTAGATTTGAAGTCAATATTTTACTTTTGATTACAGGCTACAAATAATTTAAAAGAAAGAAAGAAAGAAATCGAAGATTAACAATGATGTACACTATCTCAAGAACTTTGAAGATAACACAAAAATCTATTTAAGGCCATAGTTCTAGAAAGTGGAAGTTATTCATAATTTTTTGAAACTCTTGGCCTCTAGATCCTTGCTTTAAGCAGCATGAGGCTGACAAAAACAAATGACATTTCAAACTACCTCTGCTAAGAGTAAGAGGACTTGCAGGTAAGCTCACTTTGTAAAAAGATGCAACATTTTCCAAGTTACCAGACTTTATCAGCTGTTTATTATGGCCCTCTCCTGAGGATTATAGCTGCAAACCAACGGTGACCAGAACAGAAATTGAACTCTTGTCAGCTGCTTCAGCGAGAGCTAACAGCTTGTTATCACCTCCCAGGGGAAGGTTAAACTAAACCACAGATTTTCATACAAGTAGCTGGGTAATATTCACAAATCCCACTCTGCTGAGTTCAATTTAGAAACCTAAACCTCTGGCAGAGAGGTAGAGCTACTAGCACCTGAAATTACCACAGCCATTTCCTAAGTGAATGAACAACTAAGCTTTCTTGGAAAAGATCCCCAGAAACTTTTGTTTCCATCTCTAACTCCAAAAGGAAGCTGGGTTCATGAACAGGACTAAGCTACCCTAATATCCCTGGAAAATATTTTTACATGCAAATTTTTAAGAGGACACTTCTAACTAAAAAATTCCATGGTTTCTGACTAATTTTGACTCTATCCCTCTAGAGGTCATGCTGTTCTGTACAGATTCCTCTGGCAGCTACTCCTGTGCCTTCTGGAGACAGTCTGTTTCATGCTGTGGAGATGGGAAGTCAAAAAAGCACCAATAAACTGAATAATTTTCTTTTGTCTCTTACCACCAGCTCAGTCCAGCAAAGTGGCCCCAGCCTGGCCTAGAGCCACACCACAAAGCACAGCCTTTGCTTTTAGCAGATGAAGCTGGCAATGGAAACAGTAAATGGAGACGTGCAGTGCAGCCTCAGAGAAATCTGTGTGCCTGAAGGATTGCTAAACCAGGATCCACCATCCTGGGGCACTGCTCATTAACCAGCACTCTGGATAATCTGAAGCAAGTCACTTGGTGACCTTAGCAGAGCTGGGTACCTCTCCTTCCACCCAGCTCAAAGTATTTTCTGAGTAATTTGGATGGAGTATTTTACTGTAAAGATGATACCATATACTAACAAAATAGACAGTGTATTTGCAATTTGGTGGCCATTTTTTCTCTGTCCCTCCACCCAAGGCATGTACCAAGTCAGAATCAATTTCCCTGACACCTGGCAGGTCTTATCAGGGTCATTGCCTATGAAAAACAGCCATTTAAATTCCAAGTTATTTGATTCCTCTGATACACCACTGTACCACAGTACTAGTACTGTATGTTTTCAGACAAGACAGCTTTCTAACTGACTTTCCACTTAATTCAGTATAAAATTCTTTACAATGTTGCAGTAAAAGTCCAGATAATGTGCAACTGCACCACCCATGGGAGCCAAACTAAAGCAGAGAAATTGGTTTTCTCCCCATGCATTTAGTGTGCTTCAGAGGTCCTCCAACTGATTTACTTCCTCTGAGCTTGACAAATTTAATCCTATTGGGAAACACAAGGGAGAGGCATATGTCACT
Organism: Chaetops frenatus; assembly: GCA_013400775.1. Classification (NCBI taxonomy): domain Eukaryota; kingdom Metazoa; phylum Chordata; class Aves; order Passeriformes; family Picathartidae; genus Chaetops; species Chaetops frenatus. The sequence goes on from VZTR01028472.1 coordinate 367,758, forward strand.
AACAGCTGCAGAGGCTTAATTTAACCTAAAAACAAAAGGACCCTTTCACAGTCTCTACACCTGAGTATTCTGACAATCTCTCTGTACTCTTGTGGAGAGATCCAGAAACTGGGAGCACAGACCAACCTCAGGTCAACTCCATCCTGTCCTGAAAGGAAGGAAGACTGAGGCAACCAAGTCCTTTACCTTCACTCAAATCAGCTGCTGTACCACTGATGCAGAGCACAGGACAGCACTGGCTTCAGCCACAACCATTCTATACCCTCAAGGTTAAAAACTTGCTAAAGAGAAAAACTGGTGGCCCAACTACTGTATTTAACATCAGTTAATTTGCTAAATCATTGCTTAGAGGATCTGGTCTAATGCTGCAGAGCTACACAGGCCAGCTACTCAGTAATTCTGGCCTGAGCCTTCTTACACTCTGCAGTAGGATTTCTGATGGAAATGCTGCCATGGAACAGGATTCAAATCTGACTTTTGCAAGTACTTGCAAGCATCAAGGAAGAAACATTTCTGCCCTTGAGAACAGATTGCTTAATTATTATTCCAAAAGTAATTGGAATAATAGCAACTGAATGGCAATGGAATAAAAGCAATTGAAACACACAGCCACGAAAGCTGAGGAGTTGACTGCTTTTGCACTACAAAACCAGTTTTACTACTTATCTACAGTGCACTGGCCAGTTCTCTGCAACAGCTCTTCCCACAGACATTGTCTGGTATAATGAATTTCGCAACAAGTAACAAAAATTGGCAAAACATTTGCTTGTACCAAGCTCAGATAAAGCTGTAAGATTTATATGTGTAGCAAGTTCCTTAGGAATGTGATGAAATAATGCATGGATAGGATTCACTTCTTCAGTGATAATCACAGAAGCACAAATTCATGGCATATTAGGCTGATAGCACACTGGTAAATCTACCATCTAACTGCAACTTAAGAAATCAAACAAAGAATGTGGCTTTCTGGTATTTCAATAAAACTGTAAACCAAGTGCAGATGTAGTGAATAATACACAACCGAAACTAAACAGAAAATGAGAAAATAAGTTTGAGAAAATAGATTTTTTTCAAGAGCTAGTTCAGTTTTGGTGATAGCCATTACAGGAATTAGACCCTCAATATTTTTGTTCTCACAATGTTCTCCATTTTTAACTGGAAAAAAAAATTAAATTCAGAGGGTATCAGCAAAACTGAACATATTTCCATCTTCTGTTCTCATCCTTAACTCACTTTTGGAAAAAAGAGGGACACAGATGCAAACCAGCCATTGTTTGCCCTGTGATCTCTTTGATAAGGCCCAGCAGGGGGATACTGCTCATGCTGCTGGCCAGTTACAAAAACTCTCATAAAATCATATAACTGTCCTGTGGTTTACAGCTGGTTTGTGGATGAAAACTGATCACTGCTGATTAGGTTTTTAGACAATAAAAGTTTAAGAGATGTGTGGAATCTTGTAAACTGTACAGCTCAGGACAATTGTTGGTGCAGAGTCCTGTAAAAGAAACAAGATGAGACATTTAAATAAAACAAACTTTTCTTGCTTAGATAATAATACTTACATCTCCTTCAAGGCTGAGCTTGCTTAAAATTTCATGAACAGTGGACATCTTGAAAGAACGCTGGTGGAAGAAAAAGAAAAGACCAAGTAGATTAAAATATATTTACAGTTACATCAGTGTGTTACACCAGTCTTGAAACACTGCAGCACAGTGACACAGTCCAACAGATCTGCTAAGCAGGAAAAAAATTTGAGTTTCCAAGCCATACCACCATTAATAATGCAACAACAAGAGGTCTTCATTCCACTGTACAATAAAAATTCCTTAAACAAGCATTTCTTCTGCATTTTAAATACATAAACATGAATTGGAGAATCTCTGCCTGAGAAACAGAGTTGTCTAAGCTGACAGCTCAGTACCAGGAAAATTATTTAGAAACATTATTGCTTGGTCCAGCTCAAAGTCAAAGAACAGTAACAAGTAGTAGCATTTAAACCACATGCCCAATTCAAGTACTCAGGAAATGCAGTGGAATTATTTCTTTTCATGCAGGTATTTTACAAAACCATAACCCTGTTTAATCTTTAACCCTGGATGCTGGGTCTTGTGGTTTTGTTGTAGTTCTCCAGAACAAGCACCACTTCATAACAAGATTATGAGAGATGAGGTAGTAAGGACTATCTTAAAATGGTAGCTCCAAAAATAAGAGCCATTGTGGCAAGTTAATCAATATCAATGCTCCATTGCCAGGACCTGAATAACAGCTTGCTTGTATGTGTAAAAAAAACCAGGGAAAAACCCAACCCTGAGATGGATTATACACATTGCAGAAATCAACATTGGATGTGATAAGCTTATGTTCCAATACTTCACCGTTTTTAAACTCTGGTTTCTGGTCAGAGAGTTTGCCAGAGCTGCATTACTGTTTTAGTGCAAGGGTCTCTCAGCTAAGGAAAGCTTTTCCAAAGGTTGTGAGCCAGGGGCAATATTTAAAAGGCTTGATGCGTTCCCAAAATCCTGCTCTCAAATTTCTCTACAGAAAGGACAGACGTTGGCACTCACATTGCTATCCAGTCAGCCAGGATGGCACCTGCAGCAAACATTATTTGCTGTTAAAATGAAAGCTTTTTTCCCAGGGCCTCTACAATCCAGCTGCAGAGAGCATAATCAAACAGGGAAAAGAGCTGGCTTCAGGAGAGGAGAGGAGAAAGGGCAGCAGCACCTCAAAACCAGTGACATTCCACTAACTGATAAATGAGCCTGAAACCAAAATTGCCCTGTTTTCAGCTGGGTGCCACACCCTTCACTTCCACACTGTCACCCCTTCCCCAGCCCAGTTCCTTGGCTCCATGCTCCCCCAGACAACTCCCAGCTATTGTGCAGCCAGTCCTGGCTATGTCCTTTCAACTGATTTCAGATGGTTTTTAATGCTTCTTCAGTTACTCTTCTGATAGCATGGGGATTTTCTCAGCACCAGCCACCCAGGCCAATTTCCCAGCCACACCAATCTCCTCTCCACTCAATGACCAATTAAGAGCTTGGAGAACCAGAAAAGTATGAAATAGTTTCTTAATAATGGTGATCTGGTTAAAACCCTAGAAAAAGTGGTTTGCTGTTTTTTTTTTTTTTTTTTTTTTTTTTTTTTTTTTTTTTTTTTTTTTTTTTTTTTTTTTTTTTTTTTTTTTTTTTTTTTTTTTTTTTTTTTTTTTTTTTGTTTTGTTTTGTTTTGTTTTGTTTTGTTTTTTTTTAATTTTAGCTCCTGTAAAAAGAAAAGCAAAGAAATCTTCACTTTTGGCAAAAATAGCCAGTGCTACAATAATAAAACACAGCAGCAAAATTACAGTTATTTTGTAGTATAACTGCTGTTATCTCACATTTCCTCACTTAGAACACAGAAAGAGAATGTTCCATGTTCTGAAGCAATCTAGGTTTAATTAACAAAAGCAACTTTACTTCAACAAAAATTAAGATTCTAGGGGAAGAAAAGTAAGACAGAGAACAAAACTGACAGTCATGCACTGATACATTTGAGAACAAATTTTTTTCAGAGGTAAAATCCAACCCAGGCCTTTAAAGACATGCTGCAGTAGTTGTAATAAGATGTTACCTGCTGTTGGCATTATTATCCATGCTGGTTAGAGGGGATTGATGTATTCCTGAGTTATGAAATTCCAAATGTTTACACTTCATAAAATGAAGAGCCTATCTGTGAGACCTTTGTACTCTGACAATATTTCAACTATTACCAAAGATGAGCAACTGAAGTCCTTTAGTCTCTCTTGTCTCAAAGAAAACACCAGTGAGAGTTGAAGCAAAGCAACTGCAGCACAACCTCTCACATGAATAAAAAATAAAAATCACTGAACAGCTTTTTGCAAGACCACTGTTTCTAAATCAATTAAAAACCACACTGAATCAGGTTTGTTGGAACAAAATACTTGATCATAGTCCAGGAACAGAACCAACACACCCTCTCATAGAGCTGGAACTCCAGGTTCGTAACACCAGCACACAACAATGCTATAGCAACTGACTGCCCATCAACAGCAAACTAGCAAAAGAAAAAAAAAAAAAGGGAGTTCTTGCAAGAATCTTTGTAGAGAAAGATTTTTTTACCCAGAGAACAAACACAGCTCTTGTCACACCCTGCTCTGTAAAGCACTAGTATTTAGGAACAGACTCTCACTGTTCTCTGATGGACTGATTTTATCTGATGTAGTTTTGACAAGTTCTGGATGGGTTTGAACACGTAAATAGAAAATACTTGCACTAACCTGTTCTTCCTTACACTGGAAAGGAGTCAAGTTTTACCTTCCAGCTGTAAACTAATACTTCAATACCTTAAGGCAAGTTTCTACAACCAATTTCTAAATGCACATTACACAATTCTGAATCATATTATTCTGCTAAAACAGATGGCATGTTTTGACCTCAGCCCTCCCAGAAAGCACTGGTTCACAGGTCTGTTATTATACTGGCCCAGTCTCTATTCACCAACTTATCCCTGAAACTCTTTGGTAACAGAAGAAGATGTGTTTAAAAGCAGCCCCACATCTTGATTCCCAGGGCCAGCTCACACACGTTATGGAAAAAGCCCCCCGTGTTCCATGCAAAAGTTCCAGGTATGCACAAACAACTGCATTGCTCAATAAGCAGAGTTAGCATTTTAAGAAGCACTTATTATCCTAGGCAAGAGGTCTGAGCAAAGGGTGTTCCCAGACATCTGTGCCAAGGAAACTGCATCCCCGGAATGAGAGAATGGAAACTCTTCCACTTAGAGCATATTTGTGTTCAGACACTAAGGCAAACCTGTTAACAGAGGAGATAAGGGAGGAAGACCTGCAGCATCTGCTGTAAATGAGCTCAAAATCATTCATTGATACACAATACTAAGTGGAAGTACAAATAGGTCAGGCTGCATCTCCCCAAATCACCCAATAAGGTTGAAAAAATCATTTAAAGCCACTATTTGGAACAAAACCAACAACAACCAAACAAAAAACAACAACAAAAAAGAAAAACCAAAAACCATCTTTAAAGAAAAGCATTTCAAAACCCATTAAACTGCACTACCACAAACATACTTGAACCATTTTCTTCCACAGACATTGTTAATGCTAACATTGCCAGGAAGTTCCAAAATACAAACTGTCCATAAAAAATTAAGGATTTTTGTTTCTTCAAATTCAAGTTATTCTCACTTTTGAGACTATACAAGAAAACCTCTTTGGGTTTAGGTTTGGTGTTTTGGTTTTTTTTGGTTCACCAAGGCAAACTACACCAAATGTTGGCCAATGGAAACTCTACCCACTAGAGCTGCTTATCAAAACTAGCTCTAGCAACAGAAGACACACACAGAAGGGCACACTGGTTCCAGGAGTCTTTCACTCTTGACCAGTACATCGGGGTCTGCACCTCTGTGCAGATACAGCATTTGAACATGAACATAAGAACTAATGTTAAACAGAAGTAAAGCTGCCACGTATAAACACACAACTCACTTCTGCATGACTATCCTGAAATCATTTCACTTCTTTCAGTTAAAATACCTGGCAACATTCCTCTGCGCTACCTCCCCTCCTC
>VZTR01028472.1:374057-484749 GCA_013400775.1 Chaetops frenatus
CGAGGGCTCACCTGGCTGGGGCGGGCACGGCAGCTCTGGCGGCCTCTCGGGCGGCGTCTCGGGCGGCTCTGGCAGCGGCTGGGGCCCGCTGCAGCCCGGGCGGGGTNTTTAAAGAAAAGCATTTCAAAACCCATTAAACTGCACTACCACAAACATACTTGAACCATTTTCTTCCACAGACATTGTTAATGCTAACATTGCCAGGAAGTTCCAAAATACAAACTGTCCATAAAAAATTAAGGATTTTTGTTTCTTCAAATTCAAGTTATTCTCACTTTTGAGACTATACAAGAAAACCTCTTTGGGTTTAGGTTTGGTGTTTTGGTTTTTTTTGGTTCACCAAGGCAAACTACACCAAATGTTGGCCAATGGAAACTCTACCCACTAGAGCTGCTTATCAAAACTAGCTCTAGCAACAGAAGACACACACAGAAGGGCACACTGGTTCCAGGAGTCTTTCACTCTTGACCAGTACATCGGGGTCTGCACCTCTGTGCAGATACAGCATTTGAACATGAACATAAGAACTAATGTTAAACAGAAGTAAAGCTGCCACGTATAAACACACAACTCACTTCTGCATGACTATCCTGAAATCATTTCACTTCTTTCAGTTAAAATACCTGGCAACATTCCTCTGCGCTACCTCCCCTCCTCACTCGAGGAGGAAGTGGTGTCCGAGCTGACTCACAATCCAAAAGGCAGCAGCAGGATCTCCGCAATTCTGCTCATGGCCGGGCAGGGTGGGAGGCAGAGCCACGCCCAAGCCTGGCAGTGCGAGCAGAGAGGCGCACGGGGGGAGAGCAAGGGCAACCCCGGGGAGCGCTGCACGTCCGGCACTGCCCTGCTGGGCTTTCCTTGCTGCCCATGCCAGCGGCTCCATCTGCAGCGCCTCGGGCAGCCCCGGCCGCACCCTGGGCAAGAAGGGAAGGGAAGCGAAGGGGCCGCTGCCCCCCCGGCTGGCTCTGGGCTCCAGCAATTCCAGCCTCGCTCCAGCTGAATGAACACCGCCTTCAGCGAGCCTGGCTGGCCAGCACAGCTTCTCTGCGAGCCTCCGCGCCGAGAAGCGAACTTACAAGTACCCTGGTCAACCCAGCTGAGCCTTTGTGTACCTTAACGACGAGAAGAAATGACTATCTGGGGAAGTTTGACAAAGTTTGGGACCGGTTCCTCTTTCCTGAGCGCTGCCGCCACACCCAGAGCTGCTGCGGGGCGCACGAAGCTTCCCGAGGGCTGCCTCGCCCACGGCCCCACCGTCCCACCGTGAAACCGAGCACAGAAAAGTAACGGGAGAGCAGGACCGGAGGAAGAGGAGCTGGGCGTGGGAGGGCGGCGGCCGCCGCCCCGCTCCGCATCCTGCCCGCACAGCGCCCGCTTCGCTCCCCGGCCGCAGCAGCGGCTCCCGCAGCGCGACCCTCGCCCGCAGCCCGGCCCGGCCCGNGCAGCGGCTGGGGCCCGCTGCAGCCCGGGCGGGGGTTTGTAGGGCCGGGCGGGCCCTTCCCCCCCCGGCGCCCCCCCGGCACGGCGCTGACTCACCCGGCCGCGCCCGATTCCGGCGCAGGACGGGGACCGGGACGGGGTGGGCAAGGGTAGGGCAGGAGCAGCCTCTCCCTCCGCACCCGTGCCCCATCGGACGCCCAGGAGGCTCCCGAGACGCCGGGAGCAGCGCCCTGGGCTGCAGGGCTCGGGGGGCTCAGCCCTCACCCCGCAGCCCCGCTTCTCCACCTGCTCGCCCACCTTGCAGATGCGACCCCCCGGTGCCTCCGGAGAACGCAGCCCCGTGCGCCTCCCCCCAGCGTTCCTGGGGCAGCAGGTGGTTGCTTGCAGCCCGTGCTTTGGGTTCCTCAGAGCAGCGCGGCTGTGGCGGTGCTGGGGCTCTCGGAGCAGACAGAGAGCACAGCAGCCGAGTCCCGGGTGCCCAGAACAGGGCCCAGACCCCGAACGCCCCTGACCCGGCAAGCCGGGCACTCCCTGCCCCGGAGTGAGAACTGGGCTCGTACACAGCAAACCAAGATCCCTACAGTGTGCAGGTGAGGCCAAGCATGCTTCCCGCAAGCCGTGCCCAGAGTTCAGGGGGTATCTGAGCCGGGAGAATTCTAAATGACGTCTGGCACTAGCAATAAATGCTAGGAAGAATGAGACAAGCTCTGCTTTGAAGCTGACTGAATCATGCTCAGATAACCCGAACAGGCCAACCACACCCAACCCAAGGACAGGAAATCAAGGCTTCTCCCAGTCCCAGTAGTGAAAACTCAATTAGAGTCCCAGGTGTTACACTTGTAACAAAAGCAAAATACAGTTTAAAAGTATTTGCAGATCTTCAGTTGGATCATTTGAAAAGCCTGTTTCACCTCAACAACATGGACCATTCACAGCTCATCGACGTTAAATACTGCAGAAAAAAAGGCAAGCACTCCCCACTTTTAATACAAGCAATTATTCCTGTAACTTCAGCGCCCTTTTCTTAATTCCCTCCAGGTGAACAAGAGTATGTTGTCACCAGTCCATTTGATTCTGCAAAGAGATACTTGTCTCTGCTAGTTGAAGTATTTTTTGTAGGCATAGACAGAGATGGCAGACACGGGGTAAAAAACTTTTAAACTTAGCCAGGTGCATAAAAACAGCGGTGGCAAAAGCTGGCAAACACAAAAGAGACAAGAACACAGGCTGAGAGACACTGTAATTGCTGGGATGAAAAAAGATCAGCAGTGCAAAAAGGGGGAAATATTAGAAAATACTACACTCGACTGCAAACATGGAGGCAATGCAGTGGACAAATGAACTGGTCATTCTAGAAGGTGAAAATAATGTTAATACACCTTTTCTGGTTAAACAGAAGTGACATGAAGGGGAGAGCCACAGGAAAAGGAATATCATAGTGCAGTGTTTTGTCAGAAAATGTCAGCGCCAATATTGCATTAGTTTGACACATTAGCCTTCTTTATGGCAAGGCCACTGTGGTTATTTCTCTGTGTATTAAGGAACCTATCTTTCAAAATTAATTCCTGGTTATCCCACTTCAACCAGTGTCTGTCACTGACATTTAAACAAAGACTTTGCCCCTGCTTTTCAGGTTTCTTAGGGAAAAAAAATCACTGGCAACTTGGAAATGTTATTCAGAGATCAGAAATACTTACAGTCCTAGAAATAACAACCATTCTGTACTTCTGCAGCATTCATTAGAGGCTTTAAGTAGGGATACATGGCCAGAGAGCCAATTTGCCTCCTAATGGCTGCATAATCCGTCAGGAAAAGTTTTTTCAACCCCCATCTCTTGTCAAACATTCTTAATACAAAAGCAGGAAAGCATAAGCACAACACCCTCAGCTAAAGCAAGGGTATTCAACATATACATTGCATTTTTGTATACAATCTGCTGAGTCACATATTAATGAATTGAGGAGGAACATAATCATTCTCTAACCTGAAGGTCCATTTATCTTTCAGTCCTCTACTGCAACCTGTTTCAATGACACCACTACTTCCACTTCCTTAGAAATTTACCTTTTTAATAACTCAAAACTTCTTGAAGTATAAAGTAGCTCATATACCACCATCAATTTTGGCTAACTACATCTTCATATGAGCAGTCTGCAAAAAGTTTGATATCAAGCGAGCTATTATTATAATCAACAGCTTCAGAAATGTCTCTAACATCCAACTCAATCATCGGTTATTCAATCTCAGAATCACACATTGACCTCAGTTCAAAATAGACAGGAGCCTCTCTGAACATATACAAACTTCAGGGACTGCTGACGAGATTTCAAAAGAAAGAACACTGACAATGGGAAAAACCTCAGTATATTCAGTCTTGAAGATACAAACATATTCAAACGTTACAGATTCCCTCAATTGCTCTCTGTATATGTAGGTCAACTGACATCAAAGGCACTTGTCCCAGCTGGGGAATTTAAGTAGTATGAACAGCAGAAAACAGTCACGCTTTTGGCAGAACAACCAGCCCCTAATACCAAGGCCATTGATCCTGCCCATGGAAATATGATATATTCTTCATACCTTTAAGGAAAATGTCTGCAAAACCAGTGCTTTAAGGAAGGCAGCAGTCAGACTGAGCAAACAGAAAAGCCTTCTGTTATCTGCCAAACAGGGATAGGGAAATAATTAATGGGGAAACAGCAGCCACGTGCCTGTATCACTTTCAAAAATGAGACCTAAGCCTGTATGTCATATAGGATATTTCTGAGGATTTACCCAGAACTTGGAGGGTTTGTATAGCACCTATCCCAAGGGGTTCTGGTGCATGACAACTGCTCCTGAGCACTACTGTCAGCTTCAGGCTGAATGAAAGGCTGGGATAAAGACTGCACTTACTGCAAGCCCAGTGTCTCTCTGTGTCTGCCTCACAGGTATTTACTGGATGAAACGTGCTTCAACTAGTAAGTGAGGCAGTGCCAAGAAAGGTTTTCAATTTGTTTTCACACTGTTTGGTCCCTGCACTCCCTTAAAATATCTGCATAGAAGGTGATATTTTAAATTGCCAGCAACTCCTTCAGCTGCAATTCCCTATTTGTGACCTGGCCTTCCTGCATGCTGACCACAGCAATCCAAGAGAGTACACTTGGCTTGGCTGGGGCTGCACAGAGTCCTGTGGATGGAAAAACAAATATAATTGTGCCAACTTCCCATTCTTCCCTTCTGACTGTTCTTTGTGACTGAGCTTCAACCTATAGTTTATGGACATGCTGTAGGTCCATTTGTTCCATCCTCTCAGTGACATTACCACTGCCAACTCTACCATTCTTTTGTTATTGATTAATATTGTTTGATACTAATTTTATCTCTTTTTTCTCCCTCTTACAATTCAATATACCATTTTCTTCTACATTACCAACATGATTTTTTCCTGTCATCATCTTCTTATCATATTACTGGAGGCTTGACGGGCTTAATTTGAATATTCAGTTTAAGTATCCCTCTGACCCAGCTTTATTCTTTGCAATAACTTCCTTGCATATGGGGTCACTCCAGCTGATTTTTCTCTCACTTCTGCCTATTTTGCTCCTCTATCTACATAGATTTTGCTCACTTATTTCAGGATGCTGTCTACAATCAATCAACACTGCATTAACACTGGAGGTATGAAGGAGACAATTCTGTCAATAGGTACTGCCTACTTAAACCTGTTGCTTCAATTAAGAGAAAAAGAGAGGGGAGGGATCAGGACAAAGGACTTTCTGGATTAGGTGTGACTGAGCCTCTATCTAGTGTTGCAAGAGAATAATATAAATTCCATTCTGATAAGTATATGGATCAGGCAGACCTCTGGGTGTTGTTTTTCCATCTTGATTATTTGTTTCTAATTTGGGAACTGCCATAACAAATACACACAGATTTCTTATTAGCTCCCATAGTAATTACAGGTTACAAAGACAGTTAAGTATAACTTAAAAGTTGTGCCAGTTGGGTTCCCAGGGTAACAACTTGGTAAGTTATGTCTATGGCTACAGAGGAAAGAAGGAAGGACTCCTGCCTAGCACACCTACACTGTATTAGTAAAACTCTATGAAACAGTGGAGGGGTTCTTTTGCTTGGGAGAAGGGGAGTGGTGTTTTGGGTTGTTTGGCTTTTTTGGGGTGGGGTGGAGGGAGTTTACTCTAAGTATTACAGAACTGTAACCCCATGTTTTTGAAAAATAGACTAAATAACAGAATAGCAATGACAACTTTTATCTAACACAATACCAGAGAACCAGACATCTTGTTAGGTGCTCCATCTAGCAACCTAAGCCCTTGGATCAATTCTATTCTGTGCACTCTCATTCCTACACTACATGCACATTCCTGCACAAATGTTATTTTCCACTCAGAGTTTCATTTGCTTGAAATAATCCCTTTTAGAGAGCAAGACTTATCTCTGGAATGATCTTCTGTGTTGGCCAGATCTCTAGTATTTTGTTACGTGTGTGTTTGACAAATGAAGCATTATAATAGGTAAGGTGGTTGGCATTGGCTGGTTCAGTCTGGGAACAGGGAGTGCAAAAACAGTGTGCTTGTGAACAGATCATCCAGGTTAAACACTGACCCCCTGGGCTGCCTGCCTTGCAGTGCTGTGGTTTGCTCTGTGATCTTAGACTGTTGCCTTCTGACCCATCAGGCTCCATCTTTCTGCTGTTAACTCTTCAGAGCGAAGTTTAAGCATTGCATCGGCTACAGAAAATGGTAAACTACATTAATTACTTCATCAAGATACAAAAATAAATTAGACTCATCAAATTGTTTCCAGTTGATCTTCATCTGTTTCATGCTAAGTCTGCATTAGAAGAAAGGTGATGTAACCTTGTTTAAGGGGTGTATTTTAGCAATCACTTTGACTGACAAAGACACGACAGGCATTTTGCCCTGAAGTTACTTCCCATGCAGAATCTCAGACATAAGAGCCTGACAGCAAATGCTCTTCAGAGCTAGTAAAACACCTACCTCTCCACCAGTTGGCTGCATCTTGAAGGTGAGGTCTAAAAGTTTCCTTTTATATCCTGATACTGTTTCATCACTGGATTTTCCTTCAGCTACTTCTCAATTCTGTATATGTGAAATAATTGTGTCTGCCATTCAGCATCCCTCTTCTGCCATCTTTAAGCATAACTGACTACAACCTTAGCTTGAAGTCTAACAGTGTCAACTATTTTCTTAGTTTGAACTCTAACTTATTTTCAAATATTTTCTTCCTCACCAGAGTAAATAACACCATCTTCCTCATCCTTTTATCTTTCAATATCAGTGGATCCTTCCACCCCAAGCCTACTGGCACAAGGAGTTTGCCTCCACAAAGAACCAGAGGCTTACGTGACTTTGGATCCCAAATCAAGACAAGGGAGTAACGAAGCAAAATATTAGCTAAGATTATAGTTACAGAAAGAAACCCCTTTACATACTCACAAAAGCTAATAACAAGCAAAGTTGGCTTGGGGCATACACACAGGCTAAATAAAGTCTCTGTCACTTGGAAGAGCCCAGGAAGTTTAGGTGACCATGGTGCAACCCACTGCACTGGCTGTCCACTGTTCAAGGCAAACAACACAGAATCACCTATGCTCTGTCAAGATGCTCAGAAGGAAGCAAACCCCTTTATTATTCTCACCTAGCTGACACAGGTAACATGGGCCACCAACTTCAAATGTCCTGTAGGCTTTTACTCCTGACTCAGCCCAGGTTACTGCACCTTCTTTCCTTCTGTTTGGCATGAGAACTAGAGTAAGCCAGAGAGGTTTGCACATTAAGTGACACAGAGATCTAGCCAGGAATATGCATCATGAACAAATGTAAACCAGCAACTCAGATAACAAGTGTAGCAAAACCTAGAAAACCTAGAAAAGTAACTCATCTGGCATACGTTTCTCATGAGTATTACTTGTATCTGGAGCTCAAGTCCATTCCTAACCTCAACTGTGAATCACCAGCTGTTTGGTTTTTCAGTGTGCCTCATGGGAGTAATCATCTAGTGACTAGGAGAGGTCTCCTAGATACACACAAACACAGAAATGAAACTTGCCAAACCCCTTGTACTGGTATTGGAAGCTTGAATAAACTGCAGCGTCTTTACACTGAATGGAACAGTGGCAGGATAAAGAAACAGTCACTGTTTCAGTGCATTTCCTCAGTCTCTGGGGATTTCCTGATGCCCTGCTTGACAGCCAGCTGCCTTTTCTTGCAAAGATCATGCAGTCTGAGACAAAACCAGGACTGTAAAGCCTTGTCAGACATTAAAGTTTACTTTCTGTTCTAAGATTATCATGGATGCCCTCAATCACAGTTTAATGTACTTGGGTTTGGAGAGCTGCAGTTCCATCTGAATCCAGGTGTCATGCTGTCTTTGGTCCTAGAACTAATCCATTAACAGGCTAAAAAGATCAGATCTCAAAATCAAACCCACTATGCTGAGTTCAGCTTTCTCAGTAATATTAGCACAATGCTGTAACAGGCTACAAGTATATATTACAATATTAAGGAGAGATTTTGAATCCATTTAGATATCACAGTGCTTAAAACTATCACAACTGCCAGCTCTAAAATAATGTTCCCCAGACAGCCACCACACTGGAAAACACTGTAGAAAACATTACCAGTGCACATAGGAGCCCCTGACATCAAGAACAGAGCAGCATGAATAATCACTGCAGAGTTTTTGGCCTGTCTTGCCAAAGGACAGAAACAGCTACAAAAGATGGAAGCTGCCAAAAGCCCTCAGGGAATTTTTTCCTAGGAATAGTGTTAAAAGCTTTAATGTAAAACCAAGTCTGTTCTGCTTCATTGTTTCCCATCATTATGTGCTCTTTCCACTTTAGTGACTCATAACACAAACAGTCCCATGGTTTGGATTAGTCTCCTGGCCTCTGCCAAAGTACTGGGGAGGCTGTCACACCTTAAATATGTACCTAAGAATCCTGGGGAATAATTCTGAAAGTTTCAAGGAATCTAAGCACCACCTAAACTTACTCTAAAAACGCTTACACAACAGGTTTCCTATGGCAAATCTGCAGGCTGCTAAATACATATTGCAAAAATTATCTCCTTGTTGTTTATCATCATGCCACCTCTGAAATGACCTAGGAAAATGAATTTTTAAATCACTTACAGTGAGAAGTTCATTGAGAGAAGTCAACATACAATTTCTACAGCAATCTGGAACACAGCTGGAAATTTTCAATTAAAATCAGTGATTCTGTGAAATAGCAAGAAAAGGTTTTTTGTGGCTTGTTTTAAAACATCAACTTTGTTTTAGTACAAAATAATAAACCACAGGATTTTGAGAAAGTTCTTAAATGATCTGAATTTCATTACCTAAATTAGGATCAGATGAAGTACTAGCTGGGAATGAAAGATGCCTTGCAAGACAAAGGAATGTCACAGATTCCTAACAGTACTGTCTACTCATATTTCTGTTGCTCTGTCAAGTGGCATCTTACAGCTTTAGAGAAAAATTAAAGCAAGGGCAGTTGAATTCAAACAGCTGCTGATTGAGTGGCTACTACCAAGAGATCTGCTTCTAACAGGCAGGTTAAGACTTGCTTTTCCAGGTCAGAAGTACAGGTCTGAATTCTAAAACCAGAGATCTCTTCCTCTAATGAGTAACAAAAAGTATATTAAAAGCCTATTGTTTTAGCATGGAGTACATGTAATACTTACCATTTTCACATCTGATTGCAGATAAGCCTTCAGTAAACACTTGCATTGGAGCTGGATAGCTGTCAGTGCTGTGTCCTGCATGTCAGGAGCCAGTGCTCACACCAGGGACAGGTGAGGAGACAGAACAAAAAGCTGCAGGGCCAACACCACTACAGATAATTTTCAAACAACTTCTAAACACTAAGGTTTATTTTTCTACTGGTACTACCCTCCAGGAAGTCATTAATACAAGAATGAGCAGTCATCAGTGTGTATAGAATAAGTGAGTTCAAAACAGCAGAGGAAAGAGCCCAGCTGGCTGATCAACAAGGACAGACATGGAGAGCCAGCCAGCCTTTATCCTTCCTGTGGGGAGAGAGGCTGGACCAAAGAAAGCCTTTGGGAAGGTTTTGCCGGTATAGAAAGTTAGAAGCCCAAATGTAAGCCACAGCCTGAAACATGCAGACACACACACACACACACACACACACTCATACTGGAGCATGGAGCCAAAGACCTTCTTTAGGCCAAAGAAATGTGTACAACACTAGTCAGTTTGTCTGTCTGGGCTGGTAGAAAACCTATAAATGGAAAACAATGTATTTTTTTATGAGTAGGATGTCGTGTGAATCATCTTCCCTGAAGAGGACAAGAAACAAATTTATTTCTTCTTGTATCCACACACAAATTTTCTGCTTGTTATTTAAACAACCAAAGAGGTTGATGAAAGGTCCACTTTTTTTTCTCCAGAGATAGCAACAGTGCCAGTACAAAATTCTCTCTAGGTTTCTCAACCTCCATGTGGTGCTTTTGCACTAAACAGGTCACTCTAATCAATCTCATTCTGCTTAGGTTACTTGCAAACAAGCCAAAGAATTTCAACTGTGATGCGAGCACTTGTTAATTTACAAATGGCTACAAAAGCTGCTGAAAGTAGCATGTGCAGCTTTGCAGTAACTACACCTCCTTTTTTTCCCATTACTTCTGCTATAAACAAAAAAATATCTGGAGAGCTGCACAAGGCTACTGTCCTCCTGTCAGTCAAGGGAACAGAACTGCAGTTAACTGAAAAGTTCTGAAATAAATAGGTTTTGACTGCTGAGGTAGCTTTTAACTACAAGACCTGCTCAGCCATGGGCTTCTGACAGCTTTTTCCTTCCCTTTTTAAGCTCAAATTTAATCCAATCATTAAAATATTGGTTGAAGTGCTCTGTCTGCCTGGCAGCATAGTCCACACTAGGCAGAGTGATGGGTGACTTATTTCAGCAGGAATTTTTTTGCATTCCTCCTGGTTTTTTTTATTTTCAATTGTTTGTGCCAAGATTTGATAGGTGGAGCTTTTGAATCAATTGCAGCAGACCCGGCACAGGGTGGCACTCATGCTATTCACTCAAATACGGGATAAACCAATGTTAAAAGACAAAAATCACGAAAAAACTTGAGTTTTCAACCTTTCCAAGGTTGCATCATTATCCCAAATTTTGTTTTCAGTGAAGAATAAATTCTAAACAAATATTTTATCTATAGATGCTTTAAAACAGTTTCTGAAAAATACACCAGAAGCATTGACCTCAGTGTGAATTTGATTACATTGATTCTTAACATGGGTGTTCCTAAATTTATTTTCAGGAAATCCCTGTTTTTCTGTCTATGCTAAAGTATATCAGAAGAACTGACATGGGAAGAGCAAGAGAACTTCAGTAAGAAAGGCTATGCTGCATCATGCCTTTCAAACCAGCAGAATGCACTGCAGCAGCAGCTGTGGCAGCAGCAAACCTTAGGGAGAAAAGAGTAACAGCCACAGCAAGACTTTCTGTTGGATCTGTTTAGGAAAACAGTTGAACTCCCAGGTACACAGATGCACCCTCACACCAGGGAATTAATCTAGAAACAAATTCCAGCTGAGATACGTGCTGCCAGCAACTGATTCTGTGGCTAGATGTACAGAATTTGACACTTTTTCCTTCAATTTTAGGTCTGAAAGAGCAATAGAATGGTCAATACCTTGCTTTTTTTCACAGCTGATCACCTAAAGGTACTTGCACATGAACCTGCATATAAACTCTGGAAGTCTATTTTGAGATCACAAAAAATCTTTATAAGGAAATGCCAGAGGATGGGTATTTTAACCCTGTGACCTCCCCAGGAACACCTTCAGTACATGTGGAATAGACAGGAAAGAGTCAGCATTTGGCATTACTTTATCATCTTTGATCCTGTTTTGTGGAGGAATTCATGAGCTCCTTTTCTACCTACACATAAGAATGTAACTATTCTCAGGGTGCCCACACAGTGCAGTGCCAGCAAAGGACTGACTGCAATTAGATAACATTATCAGCATCATTAAAGTATCACAGAGTCTCATGTCTGCTATTTCTCTGAAGGCATTAGTTCCTAAAAGCCCAAAATTATGCAAGAATGCAAGATTGTCTGGACAAGGTAGTGGTAGGGAATGGACAGGGAGTCTATAGGTGTCACTTCAAAATAAAACTTCAAAAATCAGTTACACGTCCTTGAGTATCAAAAGGCTTGAAACACTCATAAATATGTCAAGGTTTATTAAAACCTACAACTATTTTAAAACTCTAGATTACCTTTGTTCAAAGGATCCTGATGATACTTGCTACAGTAGAGCTTGCTCTTTCCTTTCTTCCCAGATTGCATTCACTTGGCAGTACCTGAGAAATGAGAGGCTTGTGGCATGTGCTTGTTCTCAAGGCACAGGCAGGTAAGGTGACATTCCTGGCCACTCATGCTGCCACACAATGGAGGAATCTCATGCACAGATGAAAAACTGTCGAGCAAAGTACCTCTGTGTAATTCCAGTGAAGCCAAAATGTATTAATGCATCTTTTGGAACAGCTGGCTCTGTGCACTGCAATGAGAGCTATCCCATCAAGCTGAAGGAAGTAAAGAGGTTGATTAGATTATATAGCTTTGGTCAACAATACCAGCATCCTTTTCCTTCTGGCTCCTCCCACAAGGACATTGCCCATTTTGAAAAACAAAGAAATTCTTTTCCTCTATTAGGGCTATCAAAAATAGGAAATACACACTTGTAAAAACCTGCTGTGAATACTCAGAAGGATGTGGCTGCTGTATTACATTTCAAGAATCAGAGAAGATGTCACTGGGGTCTGTAATAGTCCCTCCCTTCCCCACATAGTTACTGCTACCTCATTCTTTTTAATGGTGAGTTTAAAGTGACACTATTGTTCTAACATTTATTGAAATATTTTAATCACAAACAATAGCAAGACTGTTTTCTCTGCTACCTCTACTGTTACATGTCAGACAAAGCTGACATGCTGCCTTGGGGAAGAATGAGGCACTCAGGCCTCTTCTTTTTTTCACTCACTTTTAAGCAGAAGAGAGAAGTATCAATACTGAGAAATGCCCCAAAGGCTGCACTAGAACTTATACTATTTAAAAATCATTACATGAAATTATTCTACAATTTAAAAATTGGCAGTATATTTTAGTTCCATAAAAACAACAAAAAAAATCCCTCAGCAAGGTATATCACAATGTGTCCTCAGTCTTACAGCAAGACAAGGCTCACCTTACAGACACAGCCATGAGTAAGAGCAGCCTGAGATTATCTACAGACCTTCGTAAGGCTCAGAATGGCTTGAATCAGCTTTTCCTTAGTGACAATCTTCCATCTACACTAGGCAGGGCATAATTCAAATGCTTTATGCTTAAATAGACTGTCACCTGGCCAACAAAGGTATTTTCTGGCACTGAGAAGGAAATATAATTTGAGATATGTAATACAGCAGTGTATCTTTGAAAACATTTTAGTGCAATGATTTGGACACACAGGAAGAGAATTTGAACTTGCAAACAAAGTTTAAGAATCTCTGTAGAAAAATACATTTTAAGAGCAACTAAAAAAAAAAGTGAATATATTTTTAGTACAGAGAAATTTGACACACCAAGCAATGACAGTGTTTCTGGGAAGGACTGTAGCCAAACTTATAGGAAAGGACATATTTTGTTAAGAAAGAAGAAGCTTAGTTATATAACTTCTCAGAGAAGCATCTGAGAAAGTTACACATCCAGACTTCAAGAGGGGGAGAGACTGAAAACGGTGCAACTTCTACCAGTAGAACTAAAAGCAAGCTTAAATGCAGGCCAGCACTAAGCATCCTGAAAGATTATACCTGACCTTTTACATTCTTTTGGAAACAGGCTGCTCTTTAAAACACAGGGCAAACAAATCAAAAGCAAAAGAAATACCTCTTCAACTAGCTCAATAACTGCTACTGAACTTCACAGCATGGAGGTGGGCCAAGTCCCTTGCTGTTGGCATCTCCCACCTTCCAGCAGCAGAATGGATGACTGGTCACTTGGTCCCAGTTTTCTGTGCTTCCAGCTGTGAGGTTACATTAGAAGAAGAGAAAAGATGCAGCAAATATTCCTTAATATATTTCACATAGACAGCTTCTATTGTATTCCTGAAAGTGTTTGCAGTCGGACAGAAAAGGTGAAGAGATTTAGCCAGTCACATATGAGAATGGAAGCAGTTTATCAGTGCATAGTGCAAATGACATTTAAAAACTCTCATTACTACAGAAATAAAGGAAAGCCAGATTTCACAGCCAATAATCCATGCACACTAACATAAAGAACTGATGAAGTTCCATGGTTTTGCACACAGGCCAAGCAGTCACCTCATATGCTAGGTCAGAACGTCTCCTCCAGTGCTCCAAAACTTCAAACTGTCTGAACATGACACAAAGCCATCAATTTCATCTCCTAATGAACACCAGTGGAGGGGGAGAACAGACATCCATCAGTGCTCTCACACAGCATGGAACACCTCTCCTCAGAGGCTTTCCTCCATTTCTGGTGAAGTGGTCTGTAGCTCAAAGCTGAACCAGGTGAGCTGGTCATGGTCTGAGCTCCTCAGAGTCCAAGCACTACTCAGTATTTTTATGTCAGCTGGATAATGTGACCACATCAATTTTCCCTGAGTTTGCAGATGACATCAAATGGGCAGAAGAGGGAGGTAGAGGGGACAGATGAGCCACTATTGAGAGAGACTTGGACAGCCTGCATGACCAGGCCAGCAAGGATTGCAGGAGCTTTAGCAGAGATGAAGTTTTGCACCCACAATGCAACAATGCCAAGCAGCGGCAGCAGCACAGGCTGCTCCACTGCAGTTCTACAATCAGTACACTATAATTAGTAAAATACCAGTGTAATGTAACAGGCATAGAGACAGATAAACAAACAGACCATACACTTCTGCCTCATGAAATTGCACTGGGAAACCAAATTCCATACAAGTCGGGCAAAAAGTTTTATATATACAAACTGAAAATTGCCTTGAATCCCCCAGAGTCAGTTATCTGGGAAAAATGACTCACAGCTAAAGTATTCCTATTATGAGACGCCACTAAGGGCGTTTAGGATTTTTAATCAGAACTATTTGTAAATTGCAAACACAAGTTCAACTTACCAATAGCTTATTACTACAGATAAAACAAGCAATGCTGCAAGAATAAACAGAATAACTGAATAAATATATCTAACAATTGGAAAAAAGCCACATCAGAAAATGCTTTGTATTTCACAAAGAAGTTTTTAATATACATCCATTATTGAAGCCTGATTTAAAAAAAAATCCCTACCTTCAGGATTTTTTAGCAGGTATACTCCAGTAAACAATTTTTTTTATTTTTACCCTCATAACATTAAAACATGTCCTATCAAGTCCCAGTGAGCAGAATGCTTGATCAGTTGTGTGTACTTGGTAACTTTCTCAGTCCAAACAAAAGACTTAGAAGAATACCTTTAAGACTTCTGCTTTTTTGTGGTAGCACTTTAAACACGCAAACATGCAGTTCTCCTGTTATTATTTTACTTGTTTAGCTGTACTTGTAAGTTTCCCAATGCAAATTTATGGCCCTTACTATTCAAATAAACACAGCTTTTGTCCTTAATTTGTTACACCATTCTAAAAAGAAAAATTAATTTTGTGAGTTATTTAAAAGCTCGTAGACACCACATGTCAAAAAAGCTGAATAATTAAATCCAAGCTTTTCCCCCTATACCCAATGCACAAAGTAAAATGTATCTTTAAAATATGTGAGAACAAAA
Organism: Chaetops frenatus; assembly: GCA_013400775.1. Lineage (NCBI taxonomy): Eukaryota > Metazoa > Chordata > Aves > Passeriformes > Picathartidae > Chaetops > Chaetops frenatus. The sequence goes on from VZTR01028472.1 coordinate 389,291, forward strand.
ATCTGTAGTGAATCTGGAAGAAAGCTGAAAAGCTCTTTTTCTTGTTATGTGGTGTCGGAGGTTGCTGTCAGCCACTGCTTCTCTCTTCAAGATGCAGTTTTTCTATACTAATCACCAGACTAATAGAAGATACTCTATTGCCCATAACCAGGCAAGCGGCTGCAGCCACATCCTTTTCTTCCTCTGACTGAATTTGAGATTTTCACTTGAAATATGTCCCCTGAGGTACAAAAAGGTTTAAGGTTTTGACAATGCTTCAGCTATTGGAGCCATTTCCCCTGCCATCTTGTTCTGGCTCCTCTGAAGCTGCAAGAAACCTCAGATTCTTTGTGTCCTCTTGTTCTTCTCCAGGCTTATTCCTACTTCAGTTGCATTTTGTTGAATGTAGTTTTCCACTTCTTCTTCACTTTTCTTTGCTTGCAGAAATTCTTCCTCAGCTTGTTTGGAGCCACACCTTCATTTCTAACAGACTTAGCTGGCTTGCCTTTTGTTTCCAGAGCTACTGGCTTTTCCTCATGGGGTGTGTCCAATTGTCCTTTCACCCCAGCCATCTACACACATATGGGGAGAGAATTAAAAAAAAACCAACTCAGGAAACCAAACCAGAATTATCAGAATTAATAATCTTCAATCTGTATTGAGCACAAAGATATACAACTACATTCAGACAACTGCCTTCTAATTCATGTTGTTTCAAGCAGACCCACAGGGCACATCTGGTCTTCAGTCACCAGTGAGAAGTGACCAATCCCTGCCTCTTCCCTGCCTATGTGCCTGCATTTCCTTCTGGCAGAAACCAAAGTGCACAAGGTAATTAGGAACGGATGCAAGACAATTTTGTCCTCATAGGAAGTCAGGCTGTTGCTAAAATGTAACTCAGTCTACAAACCATGTCACAGTGCACAATGCTGGGCACAGCATATGGCTTTTACACAGATGAGTAAGTCTCTGCTGAAGAAAAATAATGCTTGAAAATGTTCTTATTTTTAAAGGGCTATGCTGCCTCAAAAATAAGAGAGGTGAGAGCAGGATCTTTGGGAAATTTCCAAAACATGATAGGCATCACTTATTCACCAACACAAATTACAAAGCAGGATGAATTCCCAAAAAATTTCTGACCCCCAAAGATGGTGGATAAACTATATCAGTTATACCCCAAGGGACTGAAACAGTTATTCCTGAACTGCTAATCTGCTTTTCCATCAAGAAAGATACTGACCTTCTGTTTCCACCCTTCCCGGGGTGCAGGTGGAAAGGTGCATGGAACTCTTCCATGACTTATATGGTAGGGCAAAGGGAGGCTGGGCTCTAGTGGAACCCATGGGACTGAGAGAGTGGCAGGTACAGCAGGCAGGTCACAGTGAGCTTTGTGCAAGTTATAGGATGATCTTGTGGTCTTGTCAAGAGAACTCTTGTAAATTGCAACTGATGAATCTCCTGCAGCGTGAGTCAATAAATAAGAGCCCTCCTCCAAACTAAAATGAGAAAAGTTCAAAAAGAAAAGTATTATTTAAATGTTTTTCAGAGTTTTATTTGATCAGCACAGTTAATGTTCTTAATGCAAAAGCAGAACATCTTTAGATACTTAGTCCGTTTTATAAAAAGACTGTGCACAAGAAAGCATTAATTAAACTGTATTGATAAATACCTACTAATTAATGTGTCTATAATGTATTCATAATGTACTAATTTATCAACAATGTACAGACTGTCATCATATTCAACTAAACATGTAAGCATACACTGAAAACTATTCATGTTGGGCAAACTCTAATTCCTTAACCAGCATATTACAAAGAACAATGCCCATGTGGGCACAGACACAAAGAACAGACAAGCTTCTACACACACAGGATTAAACAGGTTTTCAGGAAGATAAAGGCAACCAACTGCCCATCTCAAAAATCTTAGTCACAAATCATGAAGCTACAGGAATTATGAAGAGCAGGAAAACTCCTCTGTAATTTGAATGAAAAGGCTTCACACTCAGTGCAAGAAATCTGCATCACAAAAAAAAATAAGACACTTGCAGCCTGAAAGCTTTGAAGCAGCTACATAAAGAAGCAGGAGAAAGGTTGCAGTGTTGTACAGAGAAAGACAGGCTGCTGTAAGTCAAGGTAAGCAGAAGTGAACAAGAAACAAAGAGTGTTAGTTCTACAAATCCAGCAGAAAGACTGACAAAACCCAAATGCCCAAACTCTACATGTCAGCCCATTCACACAAAATTACACCTCACTGCTGTGAACTGTTTACTCAGCTCCTGAGAGTCCAGTTTCCTCTCTTGAAAAACTGGTTTAGAAACCTCAAGTTCTTATTCTTTTGCATAATTTATGCAAACCTTGTAATGCCAAGCACATTTTACACAGTACTGCATTATGCTATGATAGACCTAAGAGAAACTGTAAAATATTTCATGTATATGAAGAAATAAAAATCAGAGTAGACAAGCATTCTACAGAAGAAACAGGATGAGCTGGGCAATGTGGCAAACAAATACAATGAACAAAAACTGAGAACTTACTCAGACACCTTCTTCAAAACATGATGAAGTATATTTAATGAATTTGCAGGTCTGTGAAAGAAATAAATACCGAAAGTAGTAAATTGCAAGGCTTGTTAGAGTTTGAAATTCATTACTAAAAAAGCTTACTAAAAATACTCACTTAATCAATCCAAGTTTTTCTCTTAAAGTTTCTGAAGAAATCTTTTCTAGCATAATAAGCTTTGATGTAAAAGCATCAATATGTCCTGAAAAAAGATTTTCAATTAATACACTAAAAATAAAACCAAACAAATGTAAGAGCATAATTTGCAGACCCAATGCCTTTTTAAAAGGATAAAAAACTTTGCTCTTTTGGCATAGAACAGGGAGAAGTATTTATCAATGTCACACCATAACAGAGAGTGAAATGTGCAGCTGCTTTAAGTACAGATTGTCTTTCTAAACCAGGAGATGCCCGACTCCAGCAAACCTTACATCTTGGGTGGTCTGTGGGATACACAAACTTATCTTGCCATGGCCTTAATCTCATCAGTAAGTTTGTATCTTCAGAAGTTCATTTGACCCTTATCACTTTGCTTTCAGATTCTGAAAGCTGATCTTTGACAACAGATTTACTTCTGAGTTTAATATACTTGCTTTTCTATTCTGATATATTGCATGACTTTCTGGGGATGTTGACCTTGTCTCTTGATTTTTTTCCCCTCCTCCTCACTTGAGAAATTACAATTTACAACTCAGGCCTTGATCATGGCAAGTTGTTAAAGACTATTTGTCTTTGATACAGTGACAATCAACAATTCAAAAGCTCTCCTCATCACATTTTTAAAATAAAGGCTGCCAAGGACAGTTTAGCCCACATGTCATTTGATGAGCAATAACAATCACTAGCATAGCTTGGACATGGATTTCATACCTTGCCTTCTGGTTCTTTCTCATGCTGAAGTTTTCCCAGAAATCTACTCTATTTCAGCTCCCACGAAGATGAGGAAAAGGCAGCATAATAAAATACAGCCTGCTCAGTGGAATTTACTGTCTCACTACAAATCTGCTCTCTTAGGAAGTGTAAATGCTTCACTTGCACAGTTAAAACTCCTAAATCAAAGCATTTCACATTCCAAGCTATCCATTACTAAGTTTATGTGTTGTGTAAGAAGACTAAGTAATAACTCTCACTTTAACAAATTAAAAAGGATGCACAGGACAACCGATTTCTTTTAAACACTGTACATTGGTTACTTTTCTTGATATCAGTGCTTTGTGCAAGACTAAGCAGCTAAATTTCATATTCTGCATTGCTGATTACAAAAAGAGACTTGAAGCCACTATTAAAAATATAATTTTTTAAAAAATCTGTTTGAGTTCTGTATTCCTCACCAGCCTCCCCTCAAATCAGAGACTTCTCCACCTCTAAAATCACTGACAACATAACTGGGGAAAAAAACAATTACAAAATATCTATGAAATACTTCCACCTAATTTATATAACCATATCTTATATCTGAGAAGTGACTGATTGAAAATACTTGACATATAGTAAGTTACCCACACATTAAGTATTTTTTTCCAACCCATTCTTCAAATAATATTAATGTAAAGGCCAATATTATTCCATTCATGTGAAGGTAAAGTGTTCTTGCAGAAAGTTTTGCTTAGGCACTTAATGCAAAGAAGTGAATAATGGTCAGGGTAAAATGTTCCCATTAATCAGCAAAGCTTATCACAACTTTATTTACTGCTTAGATCAAGTACAAGTGCCTTATTTGGGAAGCTTGTCACAGAGATTACTGCCTTTGCAAATGCACCATTTCCTATCTGAGTAGCAGTGGGACTTAACAGCCAAGCCAGGTGCTTTGCTAGCAAGAGGAAGTCAGTGCTCTTTGTTTGCTGATAACATCTCTGCTTTTTGAGAACATCCTAAATAAAAAATTCAACTTCATCTCCCCCACTGCAGTTGCTGCAGGAGGCCATGGTTACATGTTTGATTTCTGCCTCAACCCCTGAGCTGGTGGCGCTGCTGAGTCCCGGCAGAGCTGAGATCCTCCCTCTGTCACACACAATGCTGGACAATCATGGGGCAGAGACCGAAGTCCAAAGAACTTTTCATCCATACTTCCTTGGCAATACAGGAGATGGTTGAGACAGTGAATTGAGCTTTCTCAAGAGCCAAAAACACCTATGCAATTTACCAGTGAAGTCTGCTACATGCTTAAAACTTAAAATTTAAAGGCTTAACTGTCTGATCAAGAATGCAAGTTGTAGGTACTGTGTGAGTAAGATCATAGTTTTCAAACCACGTTGTTCCATACTTCCACACTCATACTGTGAAGTAAATTTAAAAAGAGGAGTAAGTTTATGGCTTTACGAAATGTTTGATTTAAAAATTCTTTTATTATAGAACACAGCATTTCATTTAAAATAATTCAAATTACAGCATGATTTCAGAAGCTCTCTGCCTTTCTCCTTACACTGAACAGATCACTGCAGTAGTCTTACTATCAGGTATTAGATTAGTGACAGAAAATGAGAAATACACCCCATTTTAAGTTGCCTGTAACACAAGGATATCATCACCCGCAGAGAACTGTCCCTGGAGTTTCAGCACAAAGCTCTCTGCTGCAAAGAGCCCTCTGAGTAAATCTGGACATTTGCAACGTTGCATTTTTCACTGCTCCCTTATGAATACAAAGTGAAAGGCAGAATTTCACAGCTACCTTGCAATATTCCAAGAGCAGAAAGACTCCCCAAGTAGAATGTGATAATGGTTTCCTATTAAAAGCTGTGGTAGATGCTCTTTCATAGAATGGGTATTTACTTCTACATATTTTTTTTTACCTACCTCTATAACAAACTACACGGCAATACCAAGAATCTGCCCCCCAGGCTGGGACAGTGACTATGCAGGACAGCGACAACCCACAGAATCCTGTGCCTCCTCAGAATCCACAAAATGGGAACTCCTGTGCACCCAAGGACTTCCTTCTGGAAAGTGTGTATCCAGGAGCTGACAATCAAACATGACTGGAATAACCACTGTTTCTCAATCCCAAGGACACTTTCTCCCAAGCACAGGAACAGGGATGTGCTGGAGGCCAGGCCAGTGCAGCCTGCCAGCCCAGGGCACTGCCTGTTCCACAGCCAGCAGGTACCTACAGGAGACACACTGAGGAAAGCTGTGCTGGAAGGAGAGTGTTTTGTGACTCTTTATCTGGAACAACTCCTGCACACTGAGCCTGCTTTCTCCTACATTCCCAAGAGCCTCCATAAAAAGGGGTGGTGGCTGGATGAGCTGTCTGCAAACTCCTGGCTAAACCATACCTTCAGTACTGATGGGAGATTAGATAGACACTCACTCCTCCCTTTGTGTAGTTAGCAAACATCAGCCCCCTCTCCACAGTTCACTGTTTCCTCACCCTGCTTGCCACTCTGGAAATGTTAATAAAACCTTTGTTAACATTTCCTGCAGGAAGCCCAAGTGCAGTGCAGTTCAGTATGCTGGATATATTCGCAGTATAAATACTCACAATGCACTCGGTACAGTGGTCTGCTTGTTAGAGAGAAGCAATGCCTCTGTACTGTACATTAAAATACAGTTACAAACAGAGAACTCTGTACATAAGTAGCTCTTCATGAGGATTTTTTTTTTAATGGAATGGAAAAACCACATCAATTACTGCTTTTAAAGTTTAAAATTAGAAACAGAATTTCCATTGAATAAAGAGAGCTAAGATGCAATTAGCAAACACATTAGATTTCACATAACCCTAATAATTCTGTGGTAGCTTGCACAGTTTGTATGTAAAAATTGGAAAACAGAGAAGTTAGCATTTCTAAAATAGCATTCTGATGTGATGTGAGCCAACAACAGCAAAAGTGTAATTCAGTGCACAAGTGGAAAGGTTAGGGAACCACAGGCTACAACTGCTGCCATAACAACCCTAAAACCCAGATTTGTTTCTACACGAAAGCGAGGCAGTCCCCACTGCAGGACATTCACTCACTGTACAAACAGCACTGCCCTCAATCAGTAGCACGTACCAAGCATATTCTAAATATCATTTAACCACTTTGTTGTAAATTTTCTCTTTTAAAATCTTATTAACTACAAGATAATTGGTATCGGAAAGCTCTCCATATATTAAAATGGTTATCAAAATAATCTGGTCACATTCTTTAAATGCATCATTTCAATTTCTCTACATAAGATATATCCCAACAGACATAAGAACTTTTCTGACTTTTTAAAATATCACTGTACAAACATGTATATAGCATTTCCTACAGGACATGGATACTATTTATCTAAAACCAAAGCTGGAATATCCTCATTCAGCACCCAACAGAAATTTTAGACAAAGAACTTACTAAACATAAAAGTGAAAAAACAAAATTAGAAAGTTAAAATAAGAAAGGACATGTGGAATATACCTTTAATAAATATGTATCTCTTATGTTATTCTACAACTTACCAATATAAAATAAGCACTCAGAATGCAGCATACTCTGTGTCCACAGCTGGCACACTTCACTTTCTGTAAGAGCTTCGACACCATAGTAAGCTTGGTATTCTAGTTTTGGCAACAGGAATATGGGAGTCAGCTAAAAAAGAAGAGAAAAGAAAAGTTAGCACTCACTGTCCAAAAGCATCCACAATTTAACTACATTTTGTAGTTTATAATAACCACAGTCCTCCACCACACCTGAAGCAACAAAGACATTTCAGAGATTTTGTTTGAAGGTTCACATTCTATGAAATCCACAGCACAAACTTGGGAGTACAGAGACTTTATATCGAGAAAGGTGAAATGAACAGGGGGGAAAAAAGAAAAAAAGGCCTGGGGAAGCTTTTACAAATAAAAAAATTCTGCCACTTAGTAGTTTTTCCATGTGACTAAATTAATTTGAAGTTTACACTTCTGTGCTCTACTGCCCTCTGCAGCAATTTAAGGAAAAACACACATTTCTAATTAGCTCATTATTAGCAGAATTCTGCCATTTATCATTCCTGTCAGAATCTTGAAATTAGAACCTAATGCTTGGACTCTCCATTCAACTCAGAGGCTACCCTAACTAGTGAGTTAACCCTAATGAGCACTGCCACTTTTCACTGACAACTCACAGTTTAAATTTCAGCAGCGATTAAAAAAAACCAAAAAAACACAAGTGCTCAGTTTCTGAATAACGAGGCAGTTATTCCCAGGCATTTCTGAGCAGTGGATCAATAGCAAAAATATGGAATTTCTTCAAATTAAGATTCTAAGCACAGACTCTTCTCAAGTAATCAGCATTACAGTGATAATTTCCATTTCAACAAAGCATAAACACCTCACAAAACACCTGCCTGCTGTAATTCTGGAATTCTCAGGAGGGACATACCACAACAAATTTGTTGAGTGATTCAGAGGACTCTTAAAAAAACTAAAAATTACTGAGAATTACAGAATAAAGTTTCCTTCTCCTGATGCTGCAAGGAGTATTTAGATTACAGTTGCATTCAAACCACTTAATTCCATGAGGGAAACTATTTGCTAAGAAATGCCACAGTATTTTCAAGCAGAACAAATAGAATCTGTTTTTGTGTTCTCTGTTGTTCATTTTATCTCCTATTTCACTGCTTAGCTAGGCATGACAGCAAGGCTGAATCCTGCTTGAAAGTATTTATGACTCATAAAGATTCTCAAAGCCTTGGGCCAAATCCCTAATTACTCTATTAACTTTTAAGAAAAGTTCAAAACGACTTTTTTTTTTACATAAGTATCATTACCCAGGCATATGACTGAGTAAAAAATGGAGAATCACACTTCCTTATCTTCTAATCAAGTAACTTTAAGAAACCACAAGTTATTCTTCCCTGTCTTGCTATAGCAAATATTTACTTACACAAGACACACTGCAGACTCACAACTGTCTCAGTGAAAGCATAAATGCTCAAATGCTATCAAGGACTGGGAATCCCAGAAATGCCAGTTGAGCACAACTGTTTAAAAGAAAAACAACAACAACAACAACAAAAAAAAAAAAAAGGCTGAAAACAAAATTATTACCTTTTGGGCTTTTTTCTTTTTCTGGTATCGTGGCAGTGACTTGACTTTCTGCACACTGCAACGCACCAGTAACAACAGATCATTCAAACTGAAGAGCTTGTACACAACATTGCCTTCCTCAGGTGCTTGATACTCTGAAGAGTCTTCTTCAAGCAGTTGAAGTTCACTTGGCAGCTTTCCTAGAGAAAATGAATAAAGCAGAAAATGACAAGCTTGGACATTCTTTACCATGAAACTGATTAGCTTTGTTCCCTTGTAGCAGAGTTTTTGTTCTTTTTTTTTTTTTTTTTTTTATTTTTGGTTATATTCCATAACGTTCNCTGTTTTGTTTTCTAAGATTTTGGGGTGAAAACTACTTTGTTAGGCACAAAAAAGTCACATATTAAAAAATATTTAAAAATAATTACATTTGGGAAATGTTCACTCTTAAAGAGTGTATATTTAAATAATCCCATGTCATTAGATTTCTCACACAAATAGAGAGAACTCCAAATGTGAGACTCCATTCCTGTATAAATGTAGTTCAAAAGCTGCTTTTTAAGCCACAGTCACTCAGCACAAAGCGAAAAATTCTATTTACAATGAATGCCTCCTGAGAGCTGCCATCCATTCACCAGGTACTGAAATAACTCAAGTCTCAGGTCTGGATGGCAGCACAAGTCTCAATCAACTTGTTCAACTCCAATCTGGATACCAACATATCCAAGAGCTGCCAGTGCAGCTTTGAGTATATTAACAAACATCCCTTCAACCCTCAGAAACATTGTAACAAAACTTTTCAAATAAACTGAGTAGACTCCAAAATGGTTTACTGAAAACATATCCAATTCTTTTTCTGTCCTGCAAATGTGTAGAAATGTGTCAAAACTACACCTACAAATAGGGATTGCTGTAGTGCTATGAAGAAATAAATTTTTAACATTAAATTTAGACTTTATGCACATGTACACTGGGAGATATTATCCAAGGAACTGGAGGTAATTTTCTGTTAGTAAAATATGTAACTCATATCTGGCTTTCTGCAAAACATATATTCAAAGTGGTTTCTTAGCTTGGTATAGAACTTTCAAATTGTAGAATTATGTTTTCTATTCCTACGCAGCCACTTTTCAGCATGTTGGCAATACTGGTTTCACAATCTCTAATATGAAATATTCTGTTATAAAACATCTGAATTCTATACTCCATCTTTTTAACAGAGAGAGAAATAAAGCATCATGCCTCTCAGCCTTTCAAACTGAGGGAGGAAACATGGTCTCAGCATTTATTAAGATTCAGTTAAATCAACGAAAATGTAGGAAGTGATAACACAATTTCAACTAAAATGGAATTGTGTTACCCTACAGATTAAGTAATGAATTCCTACATGATCAAATGCACACCTCCTCAGAAAATACCAAACATGTTTTCCTACCAAAAAGCATGGATTTGTTGGAATTAAATGTTTGAGAAGAGTAACTGTCCTGACACAACCTGTCTGGTTTCCTGCATATTTATCTAACAAAGTGAAGTGTTTCTAACTTGAGCTGTACAGAGCTCAGAAGCAACCTGGCCATGTGAGGAAAACCTCCAGGGCCACAGTCCCCAGGATCTTCATGACTTGTAATTCTGGGTTAAGGCCCCAGTGCAGCATAGATTTCATATCCAGCTAATTGCCTGAAAACTTGGAGAGGTGGCTTGTAGTAGACCCTCATTTGCCTTCTGGGACAGAGTGCTGGGAGTTAAGCAACAGGAACTGAACCAGGAGGCTCAAAACTTAAGACATGCAAATTTAATTTTTTTTCTTTTTTAATTGCATAATTTGATTAATTTTTATTCTACAGAAAAGTAAAATAATTCTATTTTTGATGGACAAGAAACTACTTTTGCAGACTAGACTACCCAAATATTTGAATTTCCATGCAAAAATAATTCATTCCACTACCAAATGATTTCTTTTCCTTGTTTAAAAAGCTTGTGTATAACAACTTGTTTCTCTACAGTAAAACAGTATTCCACATTCACCTGTGTGGACAAACAGCTCCCAGTGCTCCCTCCTCTGTGCAAGACAGTAATTCCCACACAGAGAGGGTACTTGAGACACATTACTACAGATGCCCTATTGACACATTCTTCAGATAAAGGAGGTAAAGTGTTTTCTGTTCAGTCTTCCTCCTTATGCAATGACCACACTTACTCTTTGGCACTCCCTCAAAAAGCCATGTCCAGGTATTTCTAGAGGAGCCGGTGGGATTGGAGGCTGGGGCTGGCACAGTTTCTGTGCAGGTCACCAATGTTTTTGGAGACTGAGGCAGCTGGGCTGGCACTGCATTAGAGTTATCACAGCTCACCACTGGCTCATGAGCTTTTTGGGAAGGGGACTTGAGAAGTTCAGTTTGCATTTTCAAAATTTGCCCGACAGGATCCAATTCCTTGGGTAATTTTCTTGGAGGTTTCTTGGAGGTTTTTTTCCCCTGATCCATGGTATCTGAGCAGTCAGTGATACTTGCAAAAGGACTCTGGGTAGGGGAAGGAGATCCGGCAGTCTCTGCTGAGGTACAAGAAACAGTGGATGGTACAGCTGGTGTGCAACAAGCAGTAGCTTTACATTCTGAATCAATCACCAAACGCTCTTCATCTGAGTCACTGCTGCATAAAGTGTAAGTGTGTTCTTTCTGTGCAGCATCAGGCTCTTTCTCAGAACTCACTGCAACAGATAGAGGATTTAATTTTGTTTCATTGTCCAATACTTCCTTTGTCATGACATCCTGTGGTTTGTTCAGTCCTACCTCCTCTGACTGAAAGCTTTTACAAGGTGAATTTTCTTGAGGGCTGGAGCGTGGCGTGCCATCTAATGATGGAACCTGCACATTGGCATATGTAGAGTCTTCTTGCTCAGAAAAGGTGTTTTTCTCCTCTTCATCTCCACTGTTTATGGCAGATGAATTTTCCCCCTCCACTTTTAGGCCATGAGATAAAATTTTAGCAGTGTTACCAACAGCAGGAAAGGTACTTTCCACTTTACAAGTTTTTGAGAGCTTGGTAGTTGCTCCAAAAGTTTCAAGCTCTGTAACATCATCATCGAAGTCCATCCCTGTGTCATCTGGAAGAGGAACTGTCCTGCACTGGTAGGTATCAGAACACACCTTAACATAGGGATGAGAAAGTAATAAAATTTTAAAACCCCAAAATGATAAAACAAACCAAGAAATGAGACACTGCCAAACTGAAAACACAAAAAATGTTCTACCATCCATATTTGATTGTTAGGAAAGAGGACCACTAAGTGAAAAACAATTTTTCCTGTTTAACTTGGAATATCTTGGGTCCTACAAGTTGAAAGACCTTTCCAAAGAGTAAAAGTTCACATAACTTTTTCCAGTGAAGCGAACTGATCAAAAGACATTTTAATTAAGTAAACATTAAGGCTGAGATGCCCATGTAGAAGCATTTAAAGGAACTAGACAGACATTTTCCAACAGGGTCTGTAACTCAGCAATAGAAAAACAACAATAGAAAACCTAAATTTCCCTTCATTATCACAGGAAAAGTAACTCAGGAATTTTAACACAAGTTTTTGGTTTTGCTTGTTTTTAAGAATAGGTGAACCTACATACATCCCACTGAAACAGGTTGTCCTCAGCTGGTTTGTCCATTGATACATCAGAAATTGAAACATAAGATGTTTTAGTTGCTAGGAAATCCATTGGAATTTCATGGAAGATTTGATTCCTCTCTCTTATGGTCATTTCTTTTCTCAGCAGAGGTGGATCAACATAAACCACTTTAGCTGGTTTGCTACCTTTTCAAGAACAAAAAGAGATTGAGTACATATTAAATGAAAGAAAGAAAGACTGTTGTATAATTTAAAAAATAAATCTTTCAACTTCCAATTACAGTCAAATCCACTGCACATCCACACCGGAAGAAATGAAAAATGATCCTTTCATTCATTAACAACAGAAAATAAAAGTATGGCCAGATATGGTGTGAATTATTATGATCCTGCAACAGCAATACACACCACATTAATAGCTGAACATATTTCAAATGCAGTTCTAAGTAGAGAATTTGTAAAATAAGGACTGAGGATTCATCATTGCCTATGCAGCATCATATCATCAAATGTATCCTGTCTTCCAAAGAGATCTTTTTTCCTTCCTTGTTTGAAAGTCAATTCTTTTTTTTAAGTCTCACTGCCCAAGTGATAGTTGCAGTTTACTTCTCTTCTAATAAGTAACTCTGTCCATGCTCTGCTGCCCCAATCCTTTGCTTGCACCTCAACACACTTACACATGAATCACCCAGAAATAAAAGCAATACCCTGCCTATCACAACAGAGAAAGCCAAGGCACATGGTGAACACTCTCTCCCTGTTTTACAAAAGAAAGTAAATTAAAGCAAGGGGTTGGTCACAGGAAAAGTGGAAAAGGTAGGTGCAGAGAAACCCTTCAAGAACCACTGTGTACTTCTAACACAATCTTCTAACACTTTAGGTGTTAATTTTGGATCCAAAAATTAAGTCTAAAACCTGTAATGCTGCTACAACAGGAATCAGGCATTATCTTTACTGATAAAATAATTTAATTTCACATAGGAAAGTGAAAATTTGTAAATGTTGCAGGTATTTTATAGCTTATTTACTATCTATAAGTCTGCTATAGAAAGTTGTGTAAAAAGGACACAAGAACATGTCAACACAGCAAACAGGATAAATACTTGAATAAACCATACTGTGTTTAAAAAAAAAAAAGAGTAAGGGAGAAAATTTATATTCAGATTACTGAAGGAGTGCTTGACAACTAAAGCAAAGCAGTCAAATGAGTTCATCAGTTCATGAAAACATTTTCTGTTGCAATTGAAAAAAATTATAATGGACATTCATTCTTTATTTACTATTCTATGATGTAAATAGATCCTTGTAATTCCAGAAAATGTCTGCTCTTTGCTTTTTCATAAAATTTCAGAATTCCTCTGGTTTTTAGTTTACTGAAATCAGTCCACTTGAAAATTTTAAGAGCTTCATGCAGTTGTTTTCTTTCCAAGGAGCACAACTTACAGTTTTGAAAAGCAAAACTGGTTTTAACTGGTTTTTTTTTTTTTGGTTTGGTTTTTTTTCCCCAGGTGGGAAATAGCCGAATGTCCAAATTCAACGTTTATGGTGGTAACTATAGAGGTTGTTACTGTTCTCAGTGACAAGGTGGAAACAATATCCAGTGACCCTGGCTCAGCTTTCCAGCTTTCCTGGACAACCCCCCCTCCAGTTTTATAATAAAAACATCCCATACCTGCAACAGCGACCATTTTAACGCAAACTGGAATTTCCCACTGCTCCTTGTAGTTTAGTCCATGATTATTCAGTAAAGTAAATAACGATTGATTACTTAAAACAACTTGAGGACAGTATTTCAAAGCAAGTTTTTCTGCATTTGAATCTGAACTAATAGCCTAAAGAGAAAAAAAAAGATATTTCTTTCAAAGTTCTTTTTTAAGAAATACACACAAATTTAAATTTACAAGAAAAACTCCAAACCCAACCAAAAATGGTTTACAACCCCTACCCCTCAAAAAAGTCCAAATACTACCACAGTGCCAGGCTTCTAAAGGAAATGAAAGAGAAAAGAATTTCCCTGAAGGTTTTCAGATGAATCTTATGCATTCACATTGCAGCATAAGAAAATATATCTTTTTAACTTGTATTTTCAGTTAATTTCTAAACATTTGAATTACTAGGTTGAATAGAAATTCAGATAATCATGAAATATGGGAGTGCACTGATGCAAAAAAAATCCCCCAAACCAGATTAAGTCACAAATATATATTACAGATCTTCATACGAGTTAAACAGCAGCACAATAAAGACATCTAATATTGCAGCATGGTTAAAACTGTACAGTTGTTTCAATCCTGATTAGATATAAGGAACCTTAAAGCAAATATAAAATCATGAAGAAGACAAATTCAGAATTGAAAATATAAAATTGTTAAACATTACAAGTACACATTTCCATGAGGGAAAGAGGCTGGGAATGCTCATGAGGTTGAAGAACATCATCAAGGACTAAAAAAGACAATGGGAGTCCACGAGCACTGAGGACCATGAGAGAAGTAAGAAAACCCCAGCTATGTTCTTTTTCCTGCTGCCTGAGACATGATCAGAAGGGCTCTGTTTATAGCTCTAACATCTTTGAGGCTTATACCATTCTCCTGCATCACATCTGCTCCTTTCTTCAGCAAGTGGCTCTGAAATTACAGTGCTTCTGTTGAAAGTTTGGTTTTTGACATGTGGGAAAACTCATTAAATTAGCTGATAAAAAATTATGTGGAATAAACAGTCAAAAAACTCAGTTCTACAGAAAGAAAACTCCCTGATTTTCACAGTGGAAGAACACAAACAAATACCAGCTATTTAATGGGGCAATGCAACCTAAAAACTGCTCAACACATAAAAAAGGATCAGATTGCACTTGTGTATAAAAATATGCCTTAAAATGACAATAAAAAGGTTACTTACATTATGCATAACATGAGCCTTTTTTTCTGGGGTTATAATAGAGGTAACAGAGCTATAATCTGTCGGAAGCTGAACAGGCATGGAAGGGAAATCTGTTTTACCATGTCTTGCTGTACCCTGGGGGAAATCAAGTAGTGACAGAAAACAGCTTTCACAGCAATCAGGCGCACCCAACACTGCACTTCTTATGAAAAAAATATTAGGAGTTGACACAGGTGCATTATAAAGTTATGTGATATGAGAAAACATACTATTAATGTAATCTTTTTGTGGCAAACATCTGGTGAAAAGGGTTAACAGCCTTACCATGAAAATAATTTCATTAAAGTTTTATTAATAATTTAAATTACAAATTATAACCCCTAACTCAGGAACTGAATAATAGTTGCAAAAATCCCTAATCCTTGCGTAACGCAATTCTGATGTAATTCTACTTATTTTAAAAAAACCACAAACCCAGTGTGTGTACATAAGATATTACCATTGCAAGAAGATTTTTTTCCAGCCTAAAGGTCAGCTGTGTATGAAACTTTCCTCCCATGATACTCATGATCTCCTGGAGAGTGTAAAACTCTGGATACTCCTGCACACGTCCAATACATGCACGTAGCAACTCCTAACACAAAAAGAAAAATAATTTATGCATTTCTACCTTTCATAGGAATTTAATTTTGAAAAGTTTTTTTCTGCTATTTCAAGTTGCATTTAAAAACTTGCAGATGCCAGTACAGATCTATAATACTCTTACAATCACTGGTATGAGAACTGCAATATATTCCAGATTCTCCTCAGCCCTTCATAAGCAAGGCTGACAATGTATGCACACAGCTCAGGCCAATCATTAAAAACATGCAGTTTAGTACAATCTGAACTGTGTTAAACCAGATAATTTTATTTTTAGTTGTTTATCTTGGCTTTTAGAGGAAGTAGTATTTTGTGTGTTACTACCCAGCTTACACTAAGCCTAGGCAAATGTAACAAAGGTAAAGGCATAGGATGATTCCATTTGTGTTCAAACTTGCTACCATGTCAATTCTACTTATTCTTTTATAATACTTGAACCAGGTATTTAGGATTTTATTTAGTAACTAGAATGAGTTATTTCTGCAAGTATTGGTTAAAACAAAATATGGGCCTCTATTTCATTTTTAAGTCAGGGTATTAACAATAAATAGGACTCAAAGTCTGGAGATGCATTTTGTGACCAGATGACAAGATACAAAACTGCAAAGACAATCCCAATATTTAAGGGAAAAAAAAAAAAAAAAAGTTTGTCTTCACATGTGCCCAAACTCTGTACTAGCCCACTAACAGGAAGGTTTAATGAACCTATATTCTGGATTTTTTTTCCAAAATGTGCTATAAACCCAAGAATGATACATGAAGTTGCATTCATGTTTGATCTTAGAATCATCAAAGCAGATATTTAACACAGCATGAACTTGCAGAAGGTTATGATTAAAGCCTGAATAACCTCTAATTAAAGTGACTTTATAATATGCTTCTGTGACATACTACTAAGCTTTCCTGTGGAAGAAAGCTTAATATTCTGTCCAGTAGTGTATATCTAGGAACCACTTCTTAATGGAAATGCACACTTAAAATGCAGCTTATCCTTT
Source organism: Chaetops frenatus (assembly GCA_013400775.1). Lineage (NCBI taxonomy): Eukaryota > Metazoa > Chordata > Aves > Passeriformes > Picathartidae > Chaetops > Chaetops frenatus. The sequence continues at coordinate 405,947 of VZTR01028472.1, forward strand.
CCCAAATAAAAATAAGCAATTTATTTCTTTGATGAATAAATATTTTTGCAGTATTGTAAACAGTGATTTCCCTTCTATCACATCTTTTTGGCCCCAATGAACCCTGGCCCAAACCACGCTGCACAGCATAAGGGAAATGGCCACTTCCTCATCTCATCCCAACACAAAATCAGGAGGCCAGGGAACATCACATCCCATGAGCAGTTCTACCAATCCTAATCATGATCCCAAGATGATTTTTTAAGAAGGGCTGGAATTAAGCATGGCATTGGTAATTACCTCAGTATAACATAGTGCATCTTCAGAAATGGTATCATAGTCTTGGGCACAGCTCTTTGCAGCATTTTGGGCAAATTTCATAAATTCTGCAATTTCATTGTTTACTGCTTCTTTCATTTGCTGGGGGAAGAAAAAAAATCTGGTTTTAAGACAAAATAGAATCCTCTAGGCTAGATATGTAACCAGCAAAATTTCCAGAGAGACAGTACAGGTAATGATATGAGGGAAGGAATAGATTCCACTTGCTGTTTAATTTAGCAAATATTCAGTTTCACTTAAGCAAAAAAAATTTTTGCAAGGCCCATTTCGTTAAAAAAAAATCCCAAACTAACACACCATCCCCAACAAACAGCAAGTTTCTTTTGATATGGTGATTTATAAATAGAGAGGTTACAAGACATGGTTGGTGAAATTTACATAGCAAAGTCACAAAGATATCTGAGTTCTGATTTAATGGGAAATTATAAGCAACAACAACATGGTAGTACTGATGTACCTGGAAACGATTGCTACACCATAAAATAAAGAAAACAGCATTAATAAGGAAGCATGGGAAACCAAATGCAATAGATCAAAACAATTTGCTGATTAATTACATCTTACAGGACTGAACTAAAATGATCCTCCCACCCAACATGAAGAAGGTCCATTTAAATACACTGCTGAGACCCAGCAGCAGGGGTGAACTCAGCCTTTCCCATGTGTGAGCACAGCAGGGCAGCACACGGTGCCCTCCCATGCTAATGAACAAAGCTCCACAGCCAGCCAAGATCACATCAAAATGTATCCATGGCCTAACACTACCTGAGACTGCTGCATGCCACCAGCAAATGCTGAAATCACAGTAAGGACAACTTTTAACTTCCTCTTCGCAAAAAAAAAAAAAAAAAAAAAAAAAGGTTTTTTCTAGGGGTTGGGGGGGCTGTTTGATCAGTTATCAAAAATCTACACTTACCCTGAGTTGTTTAGATCACTTAAAAAAACCCCAACAAAATAAAAAAGCCACAAAACCCCTATTTCAATGGAATAACCAAATACACCTTCAATGTCTATTAAAAAGCTTATCCTGAATACTTCAAGCCTTTATTACCTTTCCTAATACCATGAATTCTATGACAAATTAATTATGACAAATTGAACTGAAAATCAATTTTTCCCTTTTCCTTTATTCTTTGTAAGAAAAAGAAAATTGTATGACTCCCTTTGTGATGTTCATATCTTACCATATATGTGAAAAATTCCCTTTGACTTGCTGCATTAACTTGGAAATGGTTTCTCTTTTTTGAGAACTTAGTCATCAGATACAAGTATGTTTTCTGCTCCTTTGCAGTCAAACAAGAGGTAAATGGATAGGGGAGTCTGGGTTCTGGAAGAGGATGATCATCAATTGGGCTTTTTGCCTCCACCTCAAGTGAATCTGCAGCCTGCAGGCTACAAGTCTGTCTGTTTTCTGAAGAGTTTGCCAATGCCTCCACATTTTTCTTTGCCTCTCTGAAAGAAAAGTAACAAATTAACAAATTTGCAGTTTTCACATAAATACTAATATTAGTCAGAAACAATAAAGGCAGCTGTGCAAGCCTGAACTGCTCTGAGAGACACTGCTGTTCCAATTCCTATCTGGGCCAGTAGACTCTTCTTATTCTGAAACTTCACCTGTACAATGAAACTAACCCTTAGTGCAAGCACCAGGTCTGCAACCAGTTTAAAAGCAAACAACAAAAAAAGGTAGGGTTTTCTTTTTAAATAAAACCCAAAATGGTGTTAACAAGCTAAATATGAAACAGATCTTTGTTTTGGAAACACACATTATTATTATTATATTTATTAATGAAAATATAAAGAATTTCCACATTTCATCAGTCACTAATGGTCACTGTTCAGAAACTGCTTGCACTCAGAAAGGGCAGACCTGTCAGTCAGGAAAAAGATTTAACTAGAAAAAGCCTTTCTTTCATTGCAGAAGAAGGAAATTAAAATTGTAACAATAGAAATTCCAGATTTCAATGAAGAAATTCTTAGAGAGTACACAAATCAAGCATTTAATTTTCTACTCTAAACAATGCTGGAATCAGTCACCAAAAATAACAGTAGGCTAGGGCAAGGGGCATGGCTGTTCTAACAACAATAACGAAACAACATAAAGCTCGTTCTTAAAACAACTCCAGTAAACAAATGCCAACCAGCCTAGCCCTGGTCTATTTAAAATAATTGTACTTAAGAGAGAAAATATTTAAGGCTAACAAGATGAACATTAACTGCTGATCTTGGAAAAAGCATATTTTTAAGACACTATTTCAGCAGTAGAAAACATCTCAAGTGTCATTCAAACCCAGCAGTATCACATCCACAGTTCTTAATAACACTTCACAGCTGTCTCTCTAAATATGAGAATGTGTCCATCCTTGTGGCACAAACTGGCAAATTTAATTAAGCTGTAGCAGCAACAAGATGCTGACTCAGATATGCCAGTGTAAGAACATCAAGAAATTCTAGCAGCTTAAATTGGCTATATTCAGCACTGAATGAAATGGCAGCACATCAAGATCATTTCAGTATGCAGTGCTGTCACAATCTTCATTGGGGTGCAAACCAAAATAATCTGACAGATCTTTTCTGTCCATATTTACAGCATTATACTTTATTTGAGTTGATGGCTTAAATTTTTCCCCTTCATTTTATCAGCAACCTGCCTTTGTAAATATCCATGAGAAACTCCCCAAAATTAAAAAATTTCCTCCAGCCTTTACTTTCATGCTTGCTTCAGCAGGTTTAATTTATCTTCCTCCTGACTCTGGCCACACAAACCAGCTCCATCAATTTCTAATTTTTACCAGGTGCAACATCTCTGGCTTCTTTTGGTTGTAAACCCACTTGAATCACACACACAGCTGACTACAATCCCACTCTTGAGTGTCCACTCCAGAAACTCTTCTAAGGAAGAATCCCACAGCAGTCAGGGATGTACCAGTAACAAGCTGTGAGGCTGTGCTCATATCTCGCCAATTCAAGGAAAGTTGCTCCAATAGATCTGAACCAGAACTGCCTTCTCTAGCTAAAGATGTGAGATGAAATCATGTGATGTAACAGGTAACCCCCATCAAATGCACACTCTCATTGTCAGTTCATAAAAACACAGTGATTCCACTCTTGAACAAACTATTTCCCCACATGCTGAATTCCCCACTTACGTGGTTTCCCAGTCACATTCCTCCCAGTGTGAAGGTTCATGCACCAGGTGTCATGTTCACCTCCCTATCAGTTTAGTAACTTCTTCAACCGAGCCTACATACAGTCCTCCAAATGCTGAACTCCAGCAGTGTGAGCCACACTTTTAACTATGCGAAATAATTCTGCTTCCTCAACCTAATATAAAAACATATAAAAAGGACACCAAAGCTGCAAAACCACTACCTGTACCACCTGGGTTCACAGTTTCATTTCCCAGACCAAAGGACTCAACCCAGACTCCTCCTGCTTTCTGAGGTTTCACTGAAGACAAAGCACAGGCCAACAGCTGGCCCAAGGAGTCAGTAACAAATCCTTGTGTGCCAGGTGCAGCTTTCCCCAAAACAGTATGAGTATGTATCCAAAGGATAACGACAAAGAGCACAAAATGTTAACATAATATACCTGTTTGATAAATGCCAGAGTTCAGAGAGGCTCGGAGACAAGGAATATTTTTCATAAAGTTCATGGGAGAAAAATACTTCTTGGCCATTTTTTGGCGATACATCCCTAATGAAAAGAAATTAAAAATAAATATATTGCAAAACAAACAAAAATTCAAGGCCACATCTGTCCCTGAGAAACAAAAACAAGAATTAATTTATATGGAAAAAAAAGAGGCTACCTACACAGTGGTTCCAGATTTCCTCTTTATGGAAGTTACATATGTACTAAGCCTTATGTTCTTTGCTAGTAAAATATATATTCTTCACAGTACAAAATAATTTCCTTAATACAAGATATGAATTCTAGGTACGGTGAGAGAAATTCTGATGAGAGTTTCAGACTTTCACATGTTCATGAATCAAAAACGAATATGGGGTTGAAATCGCTGAAATTTTTGAGAAAAATACACCGGCTTTAACTTTTCAGAAAAGGCTTGTTCTTGTTTTCTAGGCTGCTCTGACCTTCTATATTGCCCTTGTTTTTTTTCAATATAGCCCTTCAAGGGCTTATACAATCTCAACCTTCCGAACTATTGTGAAAGGTACGGGCAAAGATTTTATTTACGTCTTACCTCACAAACTAATGTCAACCCACCACGCCTCTCTAGGATTAAAGAGCCGAATTAACTATTTGCAGGGCTTTTCGTATTAGAAACACGAACAACGTCCCTGCCTGGAATCCACGCCGTGGATTTACAGGACTCACAGCCCCTCAGCGGGGAGCACGCCCAGACCCACAGCCCGCCGCTCCCTCACGGAACATTCGCGCCCCTCCCGCTCCCACGGCAGGAGCGACAAGGAACGGCGCAGGCGCTCTCAGGGAGGCGCCCCGCGGGGCGGAAACCGAGCCCGCCCCGCTCTCCCCGGGCCAAGGCGCGTTCTGCTCCCGGCGGGGCAGGGCGGAGCTGTGTCCGGTGCCCGCGCCTCAGGCGTGCCCAGCCAGGCAGGTCAGGGAGAGACAGACGCGCTCACCATGTCAGGGGCGGCCCTGCGGCCGCCATCTTGGCAAAGCCCTCAGGGCAGCAACTTCGCTGTTTCCCGTCTCACCGCCGTGCAAGCCCGCTTCAGGGCACTGGCCAATCAGCGCCCGGCGCATGGGTCAGGTGTTCTGAAACAGCCAATGGGGACACGGGCTCGAGCAGCGCCTCAGAGTGTGGCCGCCATTTTGTGGCGGGCGGGGTGGATGATGGCGCCGAGCTGAACCGTGCGGGGAGATCTGCGCCTCGTTTACAGGCGGGACCGAGGCGGGGCCTGGGCAGGAGGTGGATGTCTCGGGTGGCACGTCCCGCCCCTCCCCGGGTGTTCAGAGGTTGGGCCCTGGGAAGAGGGTGGGTGTCCCGGGTGGCTCCTCCCGCTTCGGGTGTGCAGGAGCTGGGGGGTGGCCTGTCACTGAGGGGTTAGAGCCGCGTGTGGAGGCTGAGGTGGCCATGGGTGTAGCTGCGTTCATCAGCTTCCTTCGTCTCCTGGGCGTTCAGTTTCCCTGGCTTGCTTCTCGTGAGCAGAGCTGCAAAACCTTTTTTACTGATGGGCAGGCTTTCCAGTGTGGTGAAACGTGGAGTACGGGTATTCTCAGAACCCATAGGTCTGGGTGATGGAAACTCATTTGTTTGTGGTGTTACAAGAAAAGGCGATGCCGATTTAAAGATGGGGCAATGAGGAGAGCAGAGTGTGTGCTTTGTGTCCTGTGATTAAAACGGGGCACTACTACACAAATGCATGAAAACTCAGAGATGATTCAGAATGACTTCCAAACCCACCAACAAGGGAGTCTTCAGCTTGCTTGCAGATGAGTTTTAAGGACAGTGATTTTAATTCTGCCCTCTTGATTTGTTTATTTCAGAGAAGCAGAAAGGTTTTCTATCCCACTGGATAGATCCACCTAGGGCCTAGCCGTGGAATTAACCCCCTTGTAAGGAGTGATTTGACTTCCCAATCCAGGTATGGTAACAGTTCCATAGCTGAATTATGAGAAGGCTTATCTTGGTGAATGCGGCAGCTTAAGTCCTACTACAAGCTGCATCTCTAAAATCTGCGGTATCTGGGGTTTGTTTTATAAAATACTGCTGCTTCCTACCAGTGATCTTTGTACTTCCATGACATAAACATGAACATTAGGAAACCTGTTTCCACTGTGAGGGTGACAAAACAGTGGCACGGGTTGCCCAGGGAGGTTTTGGAGTCACCATCCTTGGAAATACTCAAAAGCTAAGCACGGTCCTGGGCAACCAGCTCAAGGAGGCCTTGCTTATGACCTCTGAAGTCCATGCCACCCTCAGCAATTCTGTGGTTCTGCTAAATAATTAGAGGTCAAATCCACCACCTCCTAACATAGTTTAGCTTTCCTTATGGGCAGGCACAGGAAGGAGTCCTCAGTTTGTCTCACTTCAGAAAAACTCCTAGGTTTTATATAGAACTACACAGTTCTTTATAAAGCTGTTCCCTAACCTCTATCTTGGTGATTAGGAATTTTCCTGTGACTGGGAAGACTGAGCAGGAATCATGTCCTGAGGATGAGAAAATTTGTGTTTTCAGTGTCTTGACTGCTGTAGACAGGGAGCTGCTGTAGAACACATGGCACTGCTTAGTGCTACAGTTCTCAGAGTTATCACTTACACTACTTTTTTTTGTAGAGTTGATCTGTAGGTGAAGGCGGCTTCCAGATACAGTGCTTCAAAGATGAATACTGGAATCTATTTCAGGATTATGGTCAGGCGTATAAATACTGAGCTGTTAAAAGCTCTGTCAAGGCGGAGGCATTTCTGAGTAGGTGCAAAGGGAGAATTTCACATGCCTGAAGTCATAAGACCAAGCATGCTGCTGACACATTCAGGTGTTCCCAAAGTTAGCACAGTAGAGGGGAGTTGCACCTTTGGCTTTTGATGCCTAAATTGTATTAAAACTTCAAATTTGATACCCAGATCTTCATTTTGATCTGACCTGATGTAGTATTTCTTCTGCGAGAGTTCACTGGGAGGGTTTTGTGCCACATTTCTTTATTTTGCACTTGATGTAGTGAACTGTGATTTCTAACAAGATACCTTCAAATAGAGGGAAGCTACCTTAATCCATGTTCATTCTAAGAAGGTTTAAAGCTCTTTTTGGCCAAAAGGGGAGTTTAAAAGGTGTTTCGGGGGTCATCTTGCTTCCCTCTTGCTGAAAAGAACGCGATCTAAGTGCTAAAACAGCTCTAATGTATGTGTGGCCTCATTTTGTATCAATGAATTCCTTAAGGAGTAAACCTAATAAAGCGTAATTCAGAAAAACAAGCAGATGCGACTGACAAAAAATTAAGACAGATTTTTCCATTAGAAGCTGAAGTTTTATTACAGGATAACAGTACATAAAGCACATCTAAAATCGATGTGTTCAATGCACTTAATAAAGGTAATGTAATATTAAAGGTACAGTTTCTAAGTACAATATAACAACATTCATATTAGAATGAAAATTGGAGTATTTAAAAGACAACATTAAATCTCTTATTTTTACAGTCATATTTACAAAATGAATCAAAATACTTTTCTCGGGACTGAGTAAAATAACAAACTTGAATATAAGCAGGCTATCATAAGAGTTGGAAAGGTCTATGGAAGGGAAAAGTGAAGTGATTGGGTAAAGATCATTAGCAAAGGTTTAGTACAATACCACTTTAGTATTCCTCTTGATGGCTTACGTTTTATTGTGGCTAGAAAAGGAATTTATACATACTGTACACATAACAGACAGCACATATTTACATGTACAGTATAATTGCATTAAACTTGTGTGTATTTACAGAAATTTGAGCATATTACTCAACGAGGTTTTTAAGTCTGTGTGCTTAATCTTCAATCTGATGTATATTTGTAATCAGCATTTATTCTGGCGTTGGTGTGTTGAACATTTAGCAAAGAGGGAGGATAAACATTAACCAAATGGTTTTGCATAAATATTATCAAACTATTAAAACAATAGGGAGAATGTGTTCCTGGCATTATGTATAGGTTGGTACTTACAAATTTAAGAATGAGTCTTTTTCTCTTTGAAAATATCAAAAGGTGACTTAAATCAAGAAGGGAAAACAAAATTGTCATGGCTTATATTTAAATAAGATTGTAGCTTCAAGAGGTTATTATAATTGTCCTGATAGTGTTTGCAGTTAAACATTCCACTTACGAAAATATACCCATGGTGCAGTAAAGTTTGTTTTTGTTTTTAGGTCAACAGTATGTTTGCTGTTTAAAAAAAATTATTTATATATATATATTCCTTGGATTGAGGGTATAAAAGCAGTGCATGGAAGCCAAGAACCATGGCTTTAAAATTCACTACCTTCTATTATCAAAAAGTGCAGTAAACAGAAACATTGTTATTAATAAATTGCTCAAAAATCTTTGCTAAAGATCTTATAAATTCAGTAATATTACAGAAAAATTCTAATAAATATTTAAAAGGTTAATTACCTCCTTAGTTAGATATTTGATATCCGTCAGGTTTTAAGAATGAACATGAAAACAATGTCTAGAATGAAAGGAACAGGGATAGGAATACTTTGAAGGGTATATTACTACGTAAATTAAGGTATACATGAGAAAATAAAAACAAAACCCCCATACCTGACAAAATGTTGCAAATTCCACTTCTTAATTAACTTTAGTTGCTACTGGCTGTCCTTGGATATGTATGGATGGTGTATAAAGCATATCCAGGGACTGAATTTAGCCATCCATCTATCATGGCAGATTTACAGAACACTCCTATTTACAGTAACTGGAGTTAAGTGTGTAGGCATGGCCCAGTAACATCCGCAGTCTGAGTGCGTACAGATCCTATTTAAAGTGAGGAGGGAGGAAGGCACCCAGCAGAATAACATCTATAAATTTCCAATGCAACAACAGGATAGAATTCTCCCAGCAAGCCAAATAACTACCTCCCTTTCAGACAGACAGCATGTTGTAATTATTTTATACTGGCAGTTTAGATGTTTTTCTTATTTTTGATACAATACAGGCAGACTGTTTTAGTAACCAAAAAGATAACAAACTGGACAGAACAAATTTAATAACGTTAATAATTAATAATGTTAATAATGTAGAAAAAATTCTACATTTGATATCAAGTATCTGTACCGGTGAAGTAATTTTCTCCTTATTAAATATACTATAGAATAATTTATATAATGACACTATGCATTTAAAGAGAAAACCATGTCCCAAATCTTGTACTCTGATACAGGTACTTGTTGGGCATATGTTGGTGTATATATATATATATACACAAATATATATATTTATATATAGTTATACTCAGTGAAATTAACAAGACCCAAAGGTGGTATTGTCTAGGAATAAAAGGGGTTTGTTTGTTTTTGTTCACAAAAGTAACTTATCTAGCACCACACATCAGAAAAACACAAAAATAGCACACTCTAGTTCTAAACAGCTATGTCTAAAATAGATTATATAGTAAAACAGATATTATACAGCATAATGTGGTATTCGATAAACAGATAAATATTTGCACTGTGTAGGCTGTTTATAGTATAATTATATCTATACAGAATGAAAGCAAAAAGTTAACTGTATAGAGGTGAGCAGAACAACATTAAATATTATGACTCCAAAGCAGAGACAAAGTTAGAGTTGAAAGAATAGAGCAAGATAAAATGTTTACAGGCCATTACAAGTCCTTAAATTAGTAGTAAAATAAGGAATCAGTTGCTCAAGTTTAAGAAAGCAGTAAACAAGAGATTGCATTTACATGCAGATGTCTAAAACTTGTATTTCTTTTAAATCTATGCACAAAAAGTCATTTGTTTTTATTGCTTGACATTCAGTTATGGCTAGAATATTTTTAACCTTTTTTTGTACTTTGGAAACAAGAATATTGTTAAAGGTGCCATAAAAATGGACAACATTGAAAACAGTTTGCAAATAAACCACCTAACACTGCAGTTCTTTATACATTTTAAAAAGCCTTGTCTGGGGTTTTTCATATGTTAAATATATTTAATCTGGGAAAATACATTGTAGCTTGAAGCCTCCCATTGGCCCAAACATCCAATACAAAAACACATCTCCAGAAAAGGAGCAGGCAGACAATACAGTTACATATAAAGAAGCAGCCAGTTAATGTCCTAATACTTCAAATATTGACCACTGTTCTGTAACTTGTTTCTAAATCAATGTAGAAATGAGGAACATTTTGGATTTAAAAAGGTGTACAGTACGTATGCCTTTTTGTGAAATAAAATTCACTGTATTGCTTATGAATTCTCTGCATTAGATATAGATAGCATTACAGATTGCAAGTTCCTGTAAAGTTTGTGCATCTACATTAAGACTTTGTGGGGTAATTCAGGGTAGTGTTTCTCAAACCGAAAGTCACAACTGGTTGTTTGGACGCTGCCCAAGTGTTTAGATTATGATCAAAACACCCTGCCAGGTACACCCAGCTCGGTTCTTTGTGAAGTGCAGGTTCTCCAGCACGGAGCACGTGCTTGTGCTGGCTACAGCAGCGCGCTGGGCAGGGAACTGGGAGCTGCAGCTCAGCCCCAGGGCCTGAGGAGCTGCAAGAGCCGACTGGGGACTGCGCTTTGCATTTGCAGTGGCTGCAGAGTTCCCAAGTACCTGCAGCAGCTTGGTTCCTTCAGTTAGGAAATGCTGCCAATAATTCCAGCTGATTCACACTCCCTGCCCCTGGAAACCTAAGTCAATTCCAACACAGAGAGCCCTGTGCAGAAATATAGCCCACAGAGATTGTGCTTTCAGAAACCTTGAGAAACACTAACATAGGAACACAAGTATACATACGACATGTGAACACTGAAAACATGCAGATGTTAACAAAAAGTGTGATGTCACACATCAAGTTGAACAACTTGATGGTGAAGTTCAGCTCGAAGAAGTAATAAAATTATGAGGGAAGACATACAAGTGAATATTGTGGCACAAGAAGTGAGCATATGAGTACTGATCTGAAGCCTTTATCATCTTTTGTTTCTTATTTGGATAGCCTACTTATTGCTATAAAGTTATTGCTATATTCTACCAATGATAAAGGCAAAAAAAAAAAAAAAGACAAACAGCAACGTTACAGATGGAAAAGGTAGAATACAGCTTCTGTTTAGATGTTAAAATTCTATTTAGTACCTGAATAAAGTTCCAAAGACAGACTGTAGATTATGTTAAGCATTTTTCCCCTCAAGTCCAGTGACTTAGCATTATGTAGCAAGCCATTATCACAGTACTAGAATTAAAGCACATACTGCAAGAATTTTTAAATAAATACTCATTTATGTTTTAAAACTTTTCTTTTTGTTGTTGTATTTGGTATCTGTATGCATTTGCCCTCATTTCCACCAAATGATTTACTGACAGGAATATTTAAATAAAAAGAAAGTAAGAGGCTAATATTCAAATATATTAATGCATGTAACTTTAAAGTAATAAATATTAGTATTAATAATTAAAAATAATTCTAATAGTTATATTTCTCCAGCTAAGGAAAATAAAGATGTTCTGTGCAATCTGAATCAGCTAGCACAGGTAGAATTCCATACAATGAATGCTCAAGAGAAAATTGCTTATTATTTTTGGATATTGTATAGTAAGTGCTGTTTCTGGCATTTATATTAATAGGTTTATCTACATTGAGGAGTTTAGGAATGTCTAGGGAAAAAAAAAATACATGTTGTTTGCACACTTACACTGTGTAACCTGTTTTGTTCATCAAGTACAGACTGGGGATTGTCTATGCCAATCCAAAAAAAGATATTGTTATGCTTGGATCATCCCACTCCAGAGTTAAAGAATCTTATAGGTTGTCCATTCTAAGAGTGTTTAATTAAGGTGCAAGTATGTAAAGAATAGGGTCCACTGTGAATCAGCAATAGGAATTCTCTTCTGCTGAAGAGGCCAGAACACGAACTCATCATACTTGCTAAGCACTTGTCTGCCTTGAAAAGCCATTCCAAGCTAAACTTGACTGTCAGCTTATGAAACCATAAGTACAATTTCCCTATTTATTAAGCAATCTAAAGTAGCCAACTGGAAGCCATATACCCGTGAAAAAACCCTCAAAGATACCAGAAAACTGGGGCTTGCTGCAAGCAGACAGATTTGATGGAGAAATCAAATTCATTCTCTTTCCAATGTAACCAAAGCGTTGAAGTCTTGTTCACTTTGTTCGTAGTTGTTTATTTGCGTTTCTACTTTAATTTTCAAAAGAATGTGAAGCCATAAAACAAAGCCAATTGGGACAGGCTTCCAGCATCCTATAGTTTGGCACTGGGAGACTTCCTCAACATTGCTGGGAATTGCTGCATTTGATGTACTAGATATGAAAATTTCTTCAGCCTCAGTGTTACTTTCCAGTCAGGTTTTGGCTTTACCATGAAACATCTGCAACGACAGACAACATTTGAAGTGCTGTTCTTGTATTCCTGCAGATCTGTGTTTCTTTCTATGTGACTTCACTGCTGAAACTTAACCATGACCTTTTCATTCTTACTGTATTCTCACAAACCGATTCATTTTCTTTGATAATAATTTAAATACTAAAAAACAGTTTTCTATTGCAGAACACTGAATTTCAGCTGGAAAAGTAGTCCTATCATCATAAAAATGTCCAGAGGGTATTGAAATTAATTTCAATCATTTATTGAATCAGCATTTATCTTCTGAAATATAATTGTAAAATCTTTGCATTATTTGGAGTACTTCTGTTTTGAGCACAGTACCAACCAAAAAGCAGCTCTACTGCAAGAGTGAGCAAGAGAATGAGGCACACACAGAGCATTTAGTTAAAAAAAAACCATCCAGTTCTCTTGTGCCTGGGGGCAGGGGGAAGGGAAGAAATACTAGCATATTTTTTAAAAAGTAATTTGTTCCACCAGCAGTACTGGCCACCCTGTTGAAGAGTTTTAGAAGATCCCTGAGCACATTAGTTTCTGACTTATAACCCCAGCTCCAAAATGATAGGGCTTCTCTTGTTGATAACGAGATGGATTGTCATTCACAGTTAAGTCAATCATAAGGTGCTTATCTATTTACCCTTTTTTTCACCAATCAGCACAAAGAACTGTCAGAAAATAACTTTTATTTTTCTTTTTTAAATAATAAAAGGGCACAAAATTTAAACAATCAGTGTTTTGTGACAGTGGTTTAGGATTATTATCTGGCTGCCCCTCAACAACAGACAAGTGATTCAATCGACATTCCTTAGCAAAAAAAAAAAAAAAAAAAAGGAAAGAAAAGAAAAAAGGCAAAAAAAAGAAAAATCCTGTACAAATATGTATTTTTCCCTGAGGGATCAAGGTTACACCCGCAAGTGCTCTATGTACATATTGCACTGTAGAGGAATGAAGAACATGTGCAAAAAAAGCAACAATGATTGAAGCTTACTAATCAAACCTTTTAATCATGACTGCTATGTCATCTTGCATTTTGGAATGTCGGAACACAGCTATTCCTTTAATCTAAAATGTAAAAAAGAAAAAACAAAGAAGAAAAAGAAAAACACACCTCTACTATGGCACATTCAATGAAATAAAAAGTTTTCCAAAGACAAATAGACAAATTCCATCAAGAAAATAATACAAAGTTCGTTCGTTTGTGGTTTTTTTTGTTTTTTAGAAAAATTACATTACTTTCTTTCATTGTTTCACATTACAAAATCTTTTTTTTTCATGTTTACACAAATCACATTTTATTGCAGGAATATTTCAAGTGCCATCAAACAGTTATAGAAGGGTTAAAAAAATAGAAGTCTCTCTAAAGTGGTCCAGACAAGGCTTTGTATAGAATAAATCTTTTTTCCACCTTCTATTTTTGACTTAAGTATTTTGAATACATTTTCTTTATTCCATTGACACTTAACAGCCTAGAAGCATCCGCTCACACGTCCCACGCATACACTCATGTGCACACACAATGGACTCTCTCACACACACACAGGTGCACATACACAGATATCTTGGTATCCATACTAAGATAGAGAAGCTAATAAAGAACAACCAAACTTAAAAACAGCCTCCCTTTTTACCTAATTCCATATGTCAAACAATGCTGGAGGTGATGATATATATTAGGGTGGTTCAGATGACAGTATAGTCTAGTAGCTCTTCCTAGAAAGCCAGAAAACATCTCCAGGGATAGATATAACTCCCAAGGAAAAGATCTTTGCAGATTCTAAGGACCAGGTCATCAAAACTTAAAATATTACGTTCAGTTATCCTAGTGTTTTTATTTGTAGTGAACTGGGCAGATGATAAAAATACTCATATGATTATTCACTGACCTCCAGTGTTTTCTAACTGGTTGATCATCAGATACCAGGCCACAGTCCCAGGGTTTTGCAGAGGGCATTGCCTCTGCTGTGCTGGGTTCTTAGATGCCCATCTCTGACCAGCCACTCTCGTGTTAGAAATTCTGAGTACCCTTGTACAAAAACCTCCTTGGCAACAGGTGTCGTATCAGTACGTATGCTGTGCTTTATCCCTTTTTTCCCTTCTCTATGAAGAGCAACCCAAAAATTATGCTCTATTGCCAAGTGGCTGTTAACTGTGATCAGGAAAGCAGAGTTACTTGGGGTGTGTATGTTCAGCCTGATTTAACAAGTTCCCAGTACACATGAGCTTCCACAAACAAAAACGACAGTACTTTCTAGCCTGGAAGATCACTCTTAGCTAAGGCCCTATTTGAAATCTTTTTATTGTTATTTATTGTATTTTATTAGTAAATGCTCCAAGACTTATATTGTCAATGATTTATGAATGTAAATATGCTAAACAGATTCCAAACAAAACCACTGTTGCCTAGATGCCTGGTAAAGTACTAATATTCATCATGAAAAGGTAAGAACAGGATGTGACTGAAAACTAATCCCCAAATATTTTGCCTGGTAGTCTACATTGTCAGAAGTAGGAGGTTTATCTCACTCTGTAAAAAAGTACAGGTCTTAATTATTCATTAGTTGACACTGAGATTAAGTTTAGTTGATCTTTACAGGACTAGCACCTAAGGCTGGTCACATTCAGAAAACATTTGTTAGTTAAAAGGGATGCTTCAAAAATAGGAACACGCATTAGAATGCAAGTACCACATCGTGCCAGTTACTCCAATAAAGTAAACAATGATCCTAGGAAAAGTGTTTCAGTGGGAGTGAAGAGAGCATGTGCTGGGCTATGAGCCACCTCTTCAGGAGCAGGCAGGATGGAGCAGGAAAAAGATAGTTCTATGGGTCTTTTCCAAAAGCCCTCTCCTGCCTCCATCCTAGTGCTCACAGAGCTGCAGGTGTTCCCCTCCCACACTCCAGGGCACACTGCTCTGAGGAGGAAGTGTGATGCTCTCCTCTCACCCTCCTTTCCAAGCCTAGAGATGAGCGATAGCTGCAACCTTCCCTGATGTGCTAGACTGGAACATATTAAATAAGTGTCACAGATAAATGTCTCAATTTGACCCCAAAGGAAAAATGTTCAAATCTTATAATAAACCTATATTTTGCTAATGAGAACCTGCTGATCTGATTCTCCTTTTTAAAATACTTAGGCTTCAGTGTGCTTGTATTCACTTGTTACTTCTCAACAACTATAACGTATATATAAGAGATTGTCTACTGTTGGAAGTTCAAGCAATAGGGCACATTCTGTCTCATTCCTTTTCATTTTTTGATATTCCTAGCTTTTTCTTATGTACTTCATCAAAAACTGCACTTGTGATGGCCTACAGGGCATCCAGTTATGCATCTTCCTGTCATCTAAACCCAATTATACACCTCTGGCTCAAACAGCCACAGTTTAATTGGTGATGTCATTTATGTGAATCTGCTTCCTTCAGAACTACATTTACTGCCAGCTCTGCTCAGAGACAGAATTATTCCTGAAGGAAATGATAATTAATAACACTGCAAGATTCAGCTTATTGGTTGGTTATGCAATACAGGAATCAGAATTACAGAATGCAGGTTTCTGATATTAATGATTTCCAGGCTTGTAGAGAGTACAAAGTAATGCCTTCTAGCAACAGTGTGCCTTTCCTTTCTTAGTCTGTCTCCATCTGATCAATTTTAAAGTGCATCTTTTCAAACAAGGAGAGACCAGACTTCTCTGTTCAGCTCCCTGAAACTGAACTGCTGGATGCTGGAAGAACAGGGGTCAGTGTGTCTCATCTCATTGAAGTCAAAGACAAACCTATGGATTTTGATAGGCTAGAGCTTGGCATTTGAAGGCATTGTTTACAATATGGAGTACAAAAGTATGTAATATTACGTAGAAAAATTACTTTTCTGCAGGCATGTCATACACATACTTTTACTGTAGATACAGACTTCAATAAATACTTTCAAACCTGGATTTATGGTGAACAGAAATACACTATTTAATAGCCTGATTTTCAAAGATGCTGTGTTACTCATTTGTATAGGATCTGTAATTAATTATTTCAACTTTGACAGTGGAATCTCAAAACCTTTGAAAATGCGGCTTTTGACTTTGAAACATCCAGGTTTGAAGGATTTGAAAATAAAAGTGCCTTTCAATTTAACTTCTGAAAAGATTATTTTCATGTAGAAAATTGTCATTATTTTCAACTCTTTAAAAAAATCTGCAACCATTTCAGGATATGACCAGCCTCTCTTTAAAAGTAACATGGAAAACAGCAGCATAAATACCTCCCAATGTACCAGTACCTGCCAAACCTTTTTCAGTTAAACTTGAATTTCTGGTGCACATGCAACACAACAATGAACACGCTAGCATTTAATTTAAAGAAAAAGGTGCAAAATGAAAGTGCCTTATCAATTCAACAAGAAAAGCTATACCAGTAACTACATTTTATATTAATTAAAACAATATATAAACAATATCTCTTTTGCTATATATAGTCTTCATGCCCATTTACCCTGTAATATATTATAATGCTATTGTTGCTATTGCTATGGACCCTTTTCATGCCGTTCTGTCTACTGGCAAACAGTGGTAGGTGAAAAAAAATCGTCCTTCATGAAACAATGAACAAGTTGTGCAAACTGATGCTGAAATCTCTGCAACGCACACCAGTCGCTGATTACTAGGTGGACTCTGTTCTGACCAACAAATTGATTGTTCTGTCAAAAGTCTGGGCAGTGAACTACAGGAGAAAACAACCGTCTGACATTAGTACCCTCAGTCTGTGTAAACAGAGGTCAAGGATTGAGAAGTTGAGACAGAAAAAGGGTCCATATTTGTAGGCATAATGGAAATCATATGCATGAGAAAAACAAGTTCAACTTTGTTTCATTGTTTCCCATCCTTCGCCTGACCCCGACTGCCAAGAGATGTGCAGTGTGTTGGCTCCCTAGGTCTGTGCAGGGCCATATAAAGTGTCTTGGTTTTCTTTTTTTTTCCTTTTTTTTTTTTCCTTTCTTTTGTTTTAATGTTTGTACTTCAGACATTCTAGAAGTGCTTAAGTGATACGTTTACCCATCAATTTGCATTGCTGGCTCAAACTCTGAAGTGAACAGCTCCTTGTAAAGTGGAGGAAAATGAAGTCGCACAATGTCTGGGTATATTGCTTTAAATGCCATAAGCTTTTCTGTATGTCGTCCACACAGTGCTCTTAAAGTAGACACTTTGCATATTAACTGTAAAAAAATGAACACAAGTCATATGGTCATACATGGAACCAGGCCTCCCAATCTTACTGTAAGGACTAAAGATCTCCCAAACCAAATTATTTACTTAACAAGGACATTTCAGATGCACAGTCATGCCTATTTGCTAAAGGTATTTAAGTAATGGACTCACAGCTATTTGTGAAATAAGTTTTTTAAGTTCTTAGGGAAATGTGGCATTGGGTTTCCTTGCTGGATTGATAAACAAGTATTTCAGGGCTGGATCTTCATTCATTACATTATCCTCTTTGAAGAAGGCAATCCCAACTGCTTTTAAACCCATTGTGAATATTATGGAGGGAACTGGCAATGCAATAGATTAGACTTACTTACCTTACGCCAAATAAGGTAAAAAATATGTACTTCAAAAATATCATGAGGGTACTCCCTGAGGTTACTGAGTAAAGTATTTGTATCAAAGCATATGGAAGACTCTTTCCTTCAACAAGGGTATCCAAAGTATACATTAAGAGAATTACAGGAGCTAGGATTTGAAATAAAGAAAATCTGCAGAGCCTGGGCTGGACCCTCCTGCTTCTATTGTAACTAATTCTGTGGTGTGAAACAAAGCGTAAGCTTTCTGGCTGTGCAGAGGTGTAAAAGGAACAAGGTAAAAGTACAACAATGTAAAAGTGAAGTGCCAATCTTTCCCCAGTTCTTCAGCGTTAATTCTTGTAGCATCACACCAGTTTCCCATTTCTGAGAAACTACATGAAGATACTTTAGTATAACAGTAGGTAGTGCCTCTTTTTCCTAGGCATCGGTATTTGGAAGAACCAAGAAAAAAGCTGTGTGGAGAACTTCTCATGGAAGTGTGAAAAAAAAGTTTAGTTTGTGTGTTGCATGTTATAACAACTTAACTGTCATGCAGGCAGAGATTCCACAAATATTAAGGCATGCACGCTGTAGCACTGAAATAGTATTCTATGTGGCAGGAGTGTTGTGTAGGAGAACTACAATAAAAAAATCTTCATCACTTTTCATTAAGTTCCATGTAAAACTACTCCCTTTCAGACCATTATCAACCTTGTTCCCTAGCACATCATCATTTCACCTCTTCTAGGTTTAAGTAAATAGGTTCAGCTGAGCAGCTTGATTTTGAACAAAGAATTCTGGGTTTATAAATACATTAACTGCGTATGAGCTTTTACCCCTTAATCAGGGCAGTGTTCAGATGAAGCCACTCTTCCACAGTCCTGTGACATGGCACAGGATGACTCTTACCTTTGTTAGAATTCCATCCTCTCGGTGGTTCTTCTGTAGGACGTGCTGAAGTGCTAGCTGGATCTTCTGTTGGAGTTTTTCAATTTTTACTTTCTCCTGAAGCCATGAGCGATCTGAATATAAAAGGAGTTAAAACCTCTAGTAATGCACACATGGATCACAGCGTACCAGGAAGTACTAAGTCTGTTACAGATTCATTTTTCCTGTTTGCAATCTTCCTTCCACTTGTTATATACTTTCATATAGAAAATGAGTTTCAAAATTAATAGGTTTTGAAATAAGTTTATTACATGCACTTAAAGTTACTTTTATAAAGCCCTTATTTAGAATGCAATGCATCTGAGTAAGATCTATTATTCATTTGCTAAGAAAATCTGTAAAATGCAGGGTGTTTACAAAAGCAACTTTTTACTGGGAAATGGATAGGTCATATAATGAACAAGTAGTTGGAGAGGATCTTCTTGCTAAGATTTACAGAACTTAAAGAAAACCAATAGAACTTACAGTGAATTACAGAAAAATTGGATGCAAAGATTCAGCTATTAAAAAAAAAAGCACCTGAACTTCCTGGCAGAAAAGCAGTATTAGCAGCCACATTGCCAGTGTGACAGAACTGTAGGGTTCTGTGGCTTGCTAAGACACAGGGCTAACACACTTCCTGTCTGGCCAACAGCATGAGAGCATATTTATGATAGACTCAATAAACCCACCATTGTTAAAAGAAGTTTCCACCACCACTCCTGTGTCCACTATGCTGCAGTCTGAACTCAGTTTCCTTCCTCAGGGTCAGGCCAGGCACAAACTGACTTTCTGCCCCAGTACCATGTTCCACCTGAGCTAAGAAGCCTTTCTGGAACCTGGAGCACACTGTGCACATTGACCTGTGATTATTAACTTATTTCAGCCGTGGCAGACCCAGGCTGACTTTTGGGTGACTTGGATGTCTGGCCCCACAATTTTCAGTGTCTCCAGTCACACTAAAATGGCAATGCTGGAAGTTTTCTGCTGTGCTACAGCTGCAAGCTCACACACATGGAAAGACTATGGGAGTTCAGTAACTGCCTGTCTCACCAGGACTGGCTCACAGGTCTCAAATGCATTTAAGCCTTTGCAAGGAAGCTGAGTCCTCAACAAGGTAAAAATGTGGAAAATAAGGGCTTAGATTAGGATTTCCAATTTAAAAAACTGGTTCCTAAATACACAGTTTTAATGTGTTTATTAAATTTAAAAATTTGGTGAGGAGACACTAAAAAAGATGGTATTTCCATAATGTCCGATACTCATAATGTTATCATTATAAAGACCTCAAAACAAAAACAAGCCCTACCAAATAAATCTAGAAGAAACCTTCATATCTCTTACCTGCTGACATTAAAACAAATGCAGAAAACAAAGCTATCTCATCTTCTGTCAGGTGCATAGAACATAAACTTTTTCCAAATTCAAACACAAAGCTAATGAAGTCTTCACAACCTGCCAAAAAGAAGGTAAGCTCTTGTTAACTTGTTTAAAATTACTTCAGCACTACAGAGTTGCTGATTTATTCAGATGAAGATGAGAAATAGATGTAAAACACTTCATAGGTGAATGGTCTTCTCCTTAAGGACTGTGAAGTGACGGCAGTGAGATCTCACTCATCCTTGAGGGTATTACTCCACTCCCACAAGTTCCCAGCTCCCACATCCTGGCAGCCAAGATTCTGAAGGTTTTGCACACTCTGTCTTTTCTACAGTGGGTTCTCGTGGGGTAAATGTGGATAAACCTCAAGCCATCTATTTTCAAGCTCAAAATTGGTTTATCTTTGTTTCTGTTCTAAATGGAACTTGTCATTTCAGTGTGGACTGAAGCCTTGAAATGTGGACTTAAAAAGTTCTGATTTGAAGATTATTGAGCACACAGAGTAGGGGAAGAGAGAGGCAGGCACACAAGGGACATGCAGGAAGCAAAGGGAGAAGCCAAGGTCTGACTGAATATGGTTCATGCAGAAGAGGAACTCTGTCTGCTTCCATCCATTCTCTTGCTCACACAGGTGTTATTCAGGTTACTGCTGCTGTCACACATGCAGGTACAGTCTTTAAAGTGAGCCCTGCTCTGAAGAGGATCACAACCTGAGAGAAGAGTTTTCCTCAGCTTCCCCAGCCTAAACTTCTGGATACAGCTAGTAACAGATCCAAGTTGTATTTCCTTAGAACCCAGAATTGTCTGCATTCTGACCTTGTACCTTGATGTGTTTTAGAAAGGCAGTGAATACTTCAGTAATTGTCCAGCATTTTCCACTAATGTATTTTCACTGCCCTCCAAGGTAGCTTACAGCCCAAATCTATACCCAGTGAATACATCCTTCTAAAATTAGCAAAAATACATGGGGGAAAAAAAATCTCAAAATTGTGTGTAGTTTTATTTTAAAAAAATTATTTACAGGATTTTACCAGCAAATAACCAGACTTAGAACATTTTAAAACACCTTTGACCTCTTCAAAGCAGTAATGTCAGTATATCCTAAATTAGCTTAAAATCTGCTGCCTTTTCCAACAGGATATATGAAATGTTACATTAGATATGAAATCTGGGCTTCTCTTCTCAACAAGTGAGTCCAAACTGCTCTACCCTAATGAAAATGCTGAATTTCAGCACCAACAGTCCTTTACTGCACAGAGTTAAAGCTGTTTCACCTCCTGTAATCAGCTTGGCCTCAAACAGAGCCAGCATGACAGCTTACAAAACAGCAGATTGAGTCCAGAACTCTTCTATTTGAATACTATAGACTGATTTTTCAAAGCAGCTGTTTTCCCTTGCTTTTCCCACCTTATTATTTTTATTCTTTTTCTTTTTTTTTTAAAGACACAACACTTCACAGTTCCTTACCTAAGGACTTGAAAACCTCTGGGCTAGCATACTTGCCATCAAAGTAGACTGTGTTGTTCTGGGAGTCAAAGGCACGGCACATTCTGATGAACACAACCTCTAAAGACCCTAAAACAGAAACAACGTATGTTTGACTATGGAAGGAGAGACTTCAGTTGCAAAGAGCAAGTGAGGATTTAATAATAATGCTCTGCATTCATTATCAATTTAGTACAGTAGTAAGTTGCTGTGCTGTAACAGCATAGTTTGGTTTGCTGATAGAATTAAAAGAATTCCCATAAACCCCTTTAGAAGTTTTTGCTAAGGCAACTTAGTTAATGCTAATAAACTCTAGTAATGTTTTTAGAGTAGTGAAGTCTCTGAAGCCAAAGCAGCTCATTTAAATTTACATTCACAAAGCCTTAACAACTTGGTCCAGTATTTGTAACCTGAATTACTTCTACAATATCTTGGATAGAACAATTTGGATTTTTACCTTGAAATATTCACTATTAGCAATCAAAAAAAGAATTAATCCAATTTTTACATCTTAACACACTCATTTCTCCCTTTGTCCATAATGAAAATTTAATAGATAGACTTGAACTCCTTCTCCCGAGGAGTAACTAAGATAACGTTACTTCAAAGACAGGTGATTTGCAAGGTTTTCTCTTATTTAATTTTAAATTATCATTGTACTGCATATGAATATATGTGTATGTAACCACTGTATGTAACATGTAACACCTTCCTCAGGCAACACTAATAGAAGCAAAGCTTAAAACTGACCCACATACCTGCTTTTAAAAGCACAATTTGATCATTTTGACACAGTTCCATAAAGCCATCAATGCGTTTGGCAAATTCCACTACATACTGTATAGCTTCTGTTATTTTGACTGCGCATAACTGCCACATTACCTCCCTTTGCTGTTTGAGAGAGAAGAGAAATTCAAAAATTACTAACCAAGCTTCGGAAAGCTCATTGTGAAAAAGTAAAACTGAGCTAAAAAAAAAAAAAAAAAAAAAACAAACAACAAAATGGAGTGAGTTCTCTCTAACACTCCTGGCTACAGTCTGGTTGTAGGACAAGGGGAATTGACCTCAAAGCCAGAGCCTCATGTGGATGAGTAACAATGCAACCATGGAAGATATCTTCAGTCATGTCAGAAGAGATCCAGCTTGGAGTGCTTTTATTTCATAAGCCAAAAATGTCAAAGTGTAATGATTTAGGTCATTTCAGTGGGAATTTTATTCACTGCATGAAAATAAAATGCCAATTTACACCAGCAAGGCACAATCATATTTTTCCTGTCAGCTTCTCTATTTTGTACTGAATGCAAATTATCAACCTAGCTCATCTTCAGAAGGATACATATAAAGATGTTCATATGTGGATATCATCTTGATAACAACATAAAGAAGGCATGCAAGTAATGAGTTTTTCCAGTATTGATAGTAATACAGAATTAAATCACCTAAAGAAGAAAAAATTATATTCCTAAAGATTGAACATTTTTCTGTGGAAATGAAAAATATGTTCAAAGAACAGTGTGCTTCAGCAATGCTTCCCAAGGCCATTTTCCAAAGGTAACCACTTGGTAGTAGCTTGTGGATGGAAGGCATGTTGGAAATAAAACTGATTAGATCTTACAATAGCCTGGTGGCATGGCAGCACCATGCTGCTACTCCACAGGTAAAACCCAAACACTGAGGGACAGCTGAATCGGGATTACAGTGAGCCCCGAAGGCCAGAAATCTGATAAATCTCTGTTTATAAACTCAAACTCCAACACAGCAAGTAACATCACAAACTGGGGGGCTTTGGCTTTTGCTGTTGTTGATCCAGGACATTAAAAATTAAGAGAAGAAAGTAACATGCCAATTAGGGTTGAAAAAAATTCCTATTATTTCCTATCATTCTTTATCAGAGACAGATTTTAGGAGAATGGCTTTGCCTTTTGCTATACCTGTAAAAATCACAAATGCAAAGGATATTCTGACCATCTTGCTTTTGATTCTAGTGTATTATTTTTTTTTTTAAAACATGGAGAAATACACATTCCTGATAGTAAGGACAAAGCAGTGAAAAAGTGAATTTTGCAGTGTGTTATGGAAATACCATGCTTTAAAGAAACCATGCCACAGCTTGGCATGCTTTTATACCTTGTTCTGATAGTTCTCAATTTCCTCCTGCAGAAAAGTTTGCCATGTTATCTGCTGTAACTCCTCTCTCAAGTACTGGCAAGTTTCCATGTGTGACTTGGAAATATTCTGTGCAAGATGTTCTAAAAGAAAGAGCAGAAAGTGACACACGTTAAAACCGCAAAGCTATACCTTCAGACACGAGAAAAGCTCGTATATTTCAGATGCAACAGGGGAAGGGGAGAGGGGTGAGCTGAGAGAGAAAACTGCCTTATTTTGAGTCTCCTTGGAACTGGCTCCGGCAAGCGCAGCCATTTAACGCGGACCCGAGGACGCGGCCGTGCCCGCAGCCGCCGGCAGAGGGCGCGCGCGCGCAGCGCTGGGCGCCAGTGACGCCCCCCCCCAAATTGGGGAAGCGGCGGCAGAGCCGTGACAAAGGGGGGACACGGAAACCTCCCGGGCACATCCGCCACCGGACACAACCGTGGAGTACAGCCGCAGGAAACTACGGGAAGGAGCGGGGTGATGGACCCCTCGAGCGAGAGCACCCAAGTGTCCGTGGACACGGCCGTGCTGAACGCAGGACACTGTCAGGGACAGGGGACAGAAGGGCACTGCCAGCGCCAAGGCTTTCCAACAGAGAAATACAGTTACCACCTATTTAGCGTTCTCTCAAGCAGGACTCTCGTCCCATGAAGCTGCCTAGGAGGGAAAAGTGTCTTTTTTTCCCTACTCTCATATCACTAAAAAAGTATCAGGAAAATGCATCTATTAGAGAATCCAGACAATTAACATAAGACACTAAAAAATCACTAACACTAGGGTTTTTTTTCCTTCAGCTTTAGAGCAGTCACCTAGTTTACTGTACATGATTTAAAATTTCCATATAATGTTTTAATTCCAAATAAAATTATTTTCCTCTGCTATACTTGATTGAAAGACCCACAAGGCAGATTTACATTTATTAATAAAACTTGGTTCCATAAACTTTTAGGAACACTTTCAAAAGCCTGGATAGAATTTAGATACCCGAGTTCCACTCCTACTTAACTTTCTCTTTCCTACCCCTGACCCTTCAGGTGGGCGTGTTCTCCTACTTTAACACAAGGAGAGGCCTGTCTCACACAATCCTGCTTGTTAGGCCACTGAAAATGAAGGCTCAAACCCAACAGGACTGGTTGTCACTGCAGCATGGAGGTATTCTGAGGAACTGCAGTACTGGGTCTTCTGTGAAACTGCCTTTGTTTTGTAATGATCAAACCCAACTCTTCACACACTGAACTGCTGGACCAATCAGTCTGTCAGCAGGTTGATTAAAGTATTACCTGAAAAGTCTTTAACATACAGATGAGGTAAAATTAGATTGTATGTGCTACCTGAGTAATCAGTAAGGTAGAATACAAGGTAATTTCTACTTTGTCACCCTAGCTTTGATGTATTTCAGAGCAATTGTTTGTTTTTTTTACAAGTGTGTAGTTAAAACACTTGTTCTTGGTAGCAGCAGCTGACAGCACAATCCCTGTGCCCTTGCAGGATACAGGAGGTGAAATATTCCCATGTTATTCACAAACCTCCACCTCACTTTGGGACTGTATTTCAGCACACACCTAAATACTTTCATTGAACAGCCACACCTTGCTAAATTGAAACCTTCGTCTGGCAGACAAACATTCTTCAGACGTTGTTCAGTAATGCCAATGCTGGGCACCCAAACCATGCTGTGCAGGGTTTAAATGAAGCACTATGTAAATAAAGGTAAGCAACAAGACAAACTTAGTTTAGGCCAGTGTTCCAAATTCAACACCTGGCCTACAACGGAAAACTCCCCCCCCTTTTTTTTTTCTTCTCTGTGGGTTTAATATAGATCTTTTTAATACCTTCCATGAGAAAATTAGCAATCGTTTCACTGAAACAAAGCTGGTAGCATTGCCTTTGTCCTGACATTTTCTTCTCATTTTTACCTATCTGAAATTATTTGAACTGAAGCCAGACACAATATTTTGGCTGTCAGAACAAATTATATTGTAGAGAACAGCATTCTGCAACATAAGGACATGAAAAAGCAAGCTTCTTGTGACTTCCTCTCTGCAAAACTTCTCAAAAGAACATGAAATAAACCACACACAACTTTAATGTGGAATACCCGATTTTTGGAACTATTTTTAGGTTTTCATAATAAAATAATTAGAAAAAATGTTGCTTAAGCAAGTTTTAAGAGTCAGGTTTAAATGCCTGGCTGGTTACATAAGTAATGGAATCATGAAACCAATTCTTTAATGTCTTGTTCCACTTTGTTTATAACCAGTTCACACAGCACACTCTAACTCCAGTCTCAGCTGTTGACAAGTCATACTTGTGGAATTCAGCCCTAGTGTAATCACTAAGGGAAGAGTTTGAAGTAAAATGTGCTAATTAATGTGGTTGTTGTAAGACTCTTAAGAGAAATTATCAAAACTTGCTACATTCAAAAATGTCCTTCAGTATCTGGGGCCAGATCCTCTTCAAGAAGTGACAAGAACTGCCCTCAGATTAGCCTGGTGCTTTTCTCAGATAAGAGCAGAAGAAAATCAGCCTCATCACTTTTTGTTAGGAGTAACAGCACTGAGATAATGAAAAAGGAGATAAATTGTTAAAAAATAATCTGCAAATAAAGAAATGCCCTGTCTTGTTTTCTCAGCACTAAAAATTAACTTCTTAACCAGTATTCCAAGGGTTCTATTGCAAGGACTGAAAGCAAAAGCAACACTGATAGAGCTCATCAACCACAGTCTCCTGGGAGCTTCAGTCCAGAGCAGTAAGGAGTTCCCCATGTGCCCGAGATCAGGGTATTTACTGTGCACTTCACACAAGAATGCCCGTACACACCCACAGCTCTACGGAAGCAGCATTCTCGCTATCACCTGGCTACGTGTGTCACTTTAATCCAAAGGGTACTGTTAAGACAATAACAATGGAAGCTTTTCTCTCTCATTACCTAATTCTGCCATGGACACAGTTGGAGAGGTCTCCCCATTTGTAAAAGAACAATAAGGGAAGAAGCCCGATGCTGGTGTGTAGTCACATATTGGTTCTGGTTTGATTCCATTAATATCAAGACCCGACTGATCTGGAGAAGGCTGTATGTCTAAGTAGAAGCTGCTAACTGCAGAGTCTGCTTTGCTACCTTCAGGGGTATGCCCATCAATGTAATTACTGAGGTCGTCATGCAGCTCTGTTAACCCATTGGTGGTGATATTGTATGTTGGTGTGAGTGGTTCTGCCTCTCCTGGCTGCTGCTGGTGATCCCGCTGCTGCTGCTGCATTCGGTGTTTCTGCACCTCGGCGTACAGGCTGTCCCTCTGCTTTTTTGACATTCGACCAAACTTTACAGCTGAAATACAGACACACAAGAGATTACATCTCTACACATCCACCACCGTCTTTTAATCGTGAGTCTTTAAACACTACATGGAAGGACAGCACAAACCCCAAATCTGTAGGATGGGCAGACCTAAGAACCACTTCCCAGTTACAGGTACACAGCTGCAACACCTGCTCTTTGAAACACTGTCTTGACATGCCACTGAAATGGACCATTAGAAGTCACCGGTTTATCTTAATTCATTAACTTTCCATTTCTGTATTGGAAAGATTTTCTCTTGTATGTCTGTTGAGGTTGACAGATGCATCTCTTCTGCATTCAAACCCTACCTAGAGAAGTAGAAGCTAAACCACAGCACATTGGCTTGAGATTACTGTCCAGTTCCAACGAGCTGTACATTGACGCTGTAGAGCGAACCTAGAGTGTGCTGCCAAGATGTGGGGTCTATGTCAGTGTATCAACAAGCAAGCTTTACAGAGATTGGGACTAAAGCATGTGGGAAGAACCACTGAACCTGCTTCCAGCGCCTCTGTGACAAGCAACAATAGATGAGTAATTGTTAAACCTCTGTGTGTGCAGACAAGTGCATGTGTGCATCTCCACAAGATTGCTAAGACTTTGAGAAGCATTAGCTGTAAGCCAGCAGCAACTAGTTTGCAGCATCCAGGGAATTCCCAAGGATGCAGCATGTGATTTCAAGGACCTGTATCGCTGTAAAAGCTTCATCCTTTAGAAAGGCGACTACTGCCTTCTGCTTTTCTACAGGAAAGCAAACATGCTGGATTAACTAGTGACTACATGATCAACTATTTCAGGTTTTTAGTCTCATGGCCAAAAAAAAATAAAAATAAAGACAATGTAATTCAAGAAGTAAAGGTAACAATGTCCTTGATCGGGCCTCATGTACCTAGAGTAACGTGTATGTATTTGTAGAACATGCAGCGCTGCTGTCACTGTGGCAGGGGAAAAGACTGAGTCAGATCTTCAAATGGGTAAGTGGTGGCAGCTTCATTCCATGTGTGGGGGAGGCGTGCAAGTCTCAGCTGCAAAGCCAGTTCTGACTGAATTACATAAGCAGCTGTTTGGCAGAGGCGGGCTTTCGTCACTACTCGAGCTGCAATTTTGAGCTTAATATTAACAGCACTGGAACATCTTTTCTTCTGACTTCTATCTTTGAAAAACCACTGCATTACTTTTTTCTTTGCATTTTTCCCCATTATTCATTATACACATATTTAACTTCTGTTGATACTGTGAAGCAGTTCTGATCTATACCCATGTACCAGGCAGTGCTACTTGCATTTACAGGAGGTCACTTAAATTGGAATGAATACATAGGAGAAGTACCAACATGAGACTAAAAAACTGCATCTTCAAGAAATGACCAGAGATAAAGCTCTTAACTGGGAACTATAATAGGTAAGCAGGAAAAAAGATAAACCCAAGAACTTTGTACATGCCCTGATTTATATATATTTGAGTATATAGCTGCATCTAAAAACATATAGCATATAACATAGAAAAATACACAGCAACATCTAAAACTCGATGATCTCAACTATGAGCCCAGTGCACAGTTAACATATAAATGCTGTTTTTTGGTTGACCATACATCATACTACAGCTTATGTTAGTTTTTGCAGCTAGGCCCCGAGTTAGCAGCACTTACCATCCCGAGACATCCCCACAGCAAGGCATTTCTGTAAGCGACAGTGTTGGCAGCGGTTCCGGCTGGTCCGGTCGATCAGACAGTTCTTCTGCCGAGGACACGAGTACGTGGCATTGCTCTGCTGACTCCTTCTGAAAAAGCCCTGCGATGCAATGGCACAATACAAGTCAAGAATCTGTTACCTGATGGAGCAAATAAAGCCTCTGGAAGGGAGCGTACCTAACAGAAAAGAAATTCAAGTACTCTACAGTCAGCTAAAGGAAGTTAAAACTAAAGGTTTTGTTGGGTTTTTTTTCTCTCCTAGAAATAAATAAACAACAGTAACTAGCAAGAAGCAGTTCATTAAAAAAGTGTTGTAACACATAAAGGAATTACACTTCTTATTCACTGATTTTACAGATCCCATATTACATATGGTACACCAGCTCTTTCCAAACTAATTATAGACCTTGATTTCCTATCTTTCCTGGGTTGGCATAGTTCTCCAAAATAGAGAGGATTCTACAGCTACCACCCTTTTCTGCTCTCTGGAGTGACAGTGGCAGGCTCTGATGTTCAGGCTCACCAATGTGTGTATGTGTTTAAAAATATACAGCACGATGCTGAACAGTTTCTCCTACAAAGAACAATTTCTTAACATGTTTTTTATAGACTCATAGAATCATTAAGATTGGAAAAGACCTCTAAAACCATCAAGTCCAACCATTATCTCAGCACCACTGTGTTACCGGCTAAACCCCAAGTGTCACATCCACATGCCTATTTGAACACTTCCAGGGATCGTGATCCCACCATTTCCATGGACAGCCTATTCCAATGCCTGCCCACTGTTTCAGTGAAGAATTTTTTCCTAATATCCAACGGAAACTTGCCCTGCCACAGCTTGGGGTCATTTCCTTTTGTCCTGTTCCTGGCTCCATGGGAGAACAGCCTGACCCCCATCTGGCTCCATCTTCTTGTCAGGGAGCTGTAGAAGTGAGAAGCTCACACCTGAGTCTCCTCCAGGTTAAACCACCTCAGCACCTTCAGCTGTTCCTTATCAGACTTAGAAACAGTAACAGAGTTGTGCTCCAGACCCTTCCCCTGCTCTGCTGCCCCTGTCTGGACACACTCCAGTCCCTCAATGTCCTGCTTGTCGTGAGGGCCCCAAAACCAGAGCCAGCACTTGAGGTGCCTCACCAGTGCCCAGCACAGAGGGACGGTCACTGTGCTGGTGCTGCTGTCACCTATTGCTGCTATGGTGTGAGTTGGTTTGATGTTGACAGCCCAGCTTTTCTTCAACTGTGCAGGATTTCAATTCCTAAGGAGGGGGAAAGCTAAAACAAGTTTTATGTATGATCTCTTTCCCAAGTAACCCCAGCTCCAAAGAATGCTGGAGCTGGAAGGTTACGCACAGCTACAACTTTACTGTCTCCTCCAGAGGGGTGCATGTCATCAAGCACTCTCTGCAGCTGTTTGCTTTGAAGTCCACTTCATCCTTTTGCCACAGACTGCCCAAACATAAGCTGGTGTGTATAATACCTACTTCACAAGGATTCTGCAAAGATGTAGTCATTCTTAAGAGGCATTTGAGAGCAGTGAGCACACTATTTTAGTTTTATGTTGCCACATAATGGATTAATTAACAGTGCTGCAAAGAAAATAGCTCCTTGGAAAGGCTGGGCACCTTTTAATTAAAGCTGGACTTTTACCAATATGTTATTTACTCAAAGGTTTCATGCTGGAGTCCCTCAGCACACACAGAGATACTTGGTGAAGCAAACAAAGGAAGGACTTCTGCAAGACAAGTCTCAAGTAGTCAAATACTTCCTCTCAAACTGCCTGCAGACAGAAATATTGCAAAACACAAGATGAAGCCCCTGCTCCCTCTTAGAGGAAGGCACCAGTCTTTGTTGATTACAACCCTCTTATTAAAGCTTTACTGGGGAAACATAGAATATATAAAAACACAAAAAAAGCAGCTGAAGATGCTGTCTTTAATCCTGTTTTCCCACACATAATTGCTTACCCTTTTTTTCTGGTCTTTGTTTCTGTATGACTGAACTTTCAACTGTTTTTTTCATGTTTGTCAATAGTGAAATAATTGTCACTGAGACTGAAAGTATTGCACATATTGAGCTCTAATTGAATGCATTTCACCCTAAAGAAAACCAGAAATACCATGGAAATGTCTACCATTCCAACATCACAACTGATCCCTCTGGAGGAACCAGCTCTTGGATAAGTAAATAGATTCATTTCCAGTTCTGGGAACACTGTCAGTGGAGCCTGTCACTCCAGTGCAAGTACAAGTGTGCTCACCACTGAACTCCAAGTGCAATGCCATTCACCAGAAAAACAGGACTAGGGACTGAGCTGACCAGTGACAGGTCAAGGTTCTGCATCAGTCCCTGGAAATTTCAGTTCTCCAAACACTTTTCTAGTTACACTGAATGACATGCTAACACAGGAGCTGCATGAAACCCTCTGCCACCTCTGAGATTCTGAAAGTCAGCCTAAACAACATGTGAAATAGCATGTCCCAGTAACTTCAAGGATCCATATGTTTTCCTTTAGCTGAGCTATATATATATACACACTGATTCTGAATTGCCACTTTGGCATATTTTATTAAGAATAGCCTTGTCAAGCTGAGGATTATTTTTAGTATTATAATGGAGAAAATACTGTCCTTTTTCCTTTCCCAGATTTTCCCCAGAGACACAGCTGCTCAATACATTTTAGTGTACAATACATCAGCTAAGTTACAGCTTGAAGCTAAATTTCCAGTAGAGCAGAAATGCCCAAACCCAGGCCTTTAAAAGCACTTGCACTTTACACACCAGAGATACAGTGGAGTGCTTTTAAAAAACCCAAGAAAACATCAGCAGTAGCTAAAGAAAGAAGAAACCTTGCCACAAACTTAAAAAACTAATCTAAACTTGTGCAGAACTCAGAAACACAGGTATCTGAGATTTGGGAGTGAATTGACAATGAAGGTCAAGTGAGGATTTTTTTGTTCTAAGGTGCTGTCATTTACTTGTGAATTTTTTAAGCTTTAGGTGGTCCTTGGGCTTTCACAGCACTGTAAGATGTGTGAGGATCACAGAAGCCTTCTGTACTTACCTACAGTTTCTTTCTAGGTTTTTTCCCCTCCTTTATTAAAAGGACAAACACTTTATTCTGTTGTTCTATGCCCTCACTTTTGCCAGAGGCAAGGAGCTGGCTATAATTTTTCCACCGAGAAGGAGGAGGTGGATGCATGCTTGGTACACGTGTATACATTCAAGCCTTATGCAAGCCAGCCCAGGCCACATGCTTTTTATTGCATGCATGTTTACAGCCATTATTTCATGTGACCTAATGGGCCAAGGCAGAGCCACTCCTCCTGATCAAGCACAGAGACAAAGCTGCTGCTGCACCGAAGGAGCCTCAGCGCTGGAGCACTCTGGCCCCTCGCATGCTTTGTGCTGACATCAGGAAGGGCCAGGTCTCGGCCCCTCCTGATGTCAGCACAAAGATCCAGCCCCAGCCACTGAACTCTGCACATTCCCTTTCCCTGCAGATGGATCCACTTGGTGCCAGAAGAAGAGCAGAGCACGTTACATGCCCCAGCTTGGTCCCTGCGTTTCAGACTCCTATTTATACACAACACAGTCCCTGGGTGTTTGTTTGCTGCCAAGAAATCAGGTTTGGGGAAAAAAAGAGCGCAGGAACATTTCATCTGCAAGTCAGTTGGAATAACAACTTGTTAAAAAAGGACTTTGAAATGTAAATAGCAGTATTTGCAAAGTCTATTAATAGTTTCAGTGACTTCTCTGCTCAGCAGCTCAGCATTGGAGAAGCTGTGTCTGAGCTGGCTCCCGAGCCACTTGTGCTTCCCTCGTGTCCCAAATGGCACCGCACAGGCTCCCCCTGCACTGCGCATGGGCTGAAACGCTGAGCTCATGTTTGGTCTTTTGACAAATTTTCATTTAATGAATTGATTCCTACAGTTCATTAACATACCCACTTCCACTTCTGTATACACATATGTCTTAATTAGCTGCTCATTGGCTGTTTAATTACAAGAAAACAGCTGACAGCTGCCTTGCTGCATCCTAATGGCAGACGTTTTGGAATGACTGTATGCAAGGCTGTGACAACAAAGGCTTATTCATAATCCCATGATTTATGGCTAATACTTAAAGACTTCCACGTATCATTAAATTTTGCAATATTCTGAGCAATTAACAATTAGTTGGGGGGAGTCATTCTTTTAGTGTTTTCTAAAGCAAACCAACACAAATTTTTTTCAAAGAAACATCAGAAAAATACACTGTCATACAAAAGACAGTCAAGCATTCACATTGGATTTTTAACCCTTTTATGACCACCAGCACATATTTTAGTTATAAAAGGAGGAGAGTACTCTGACAATATTGTTTAATAAACTGTGTTAATAAAGTATTTGATAACAAAGTTGTAGTATAACTGAAAACAGAGCAAAACCATTCAGTTTTACATCGGTAATGAAGAGAGGAGTGAGCCTGTGTTCATCAACGAATGAAAGCGAGATGGGCAGGGACAGCACACCAGGTATTGTTTCCTGAAGTCCAGAACACAGATGTTCTTTGCAGTCACAATGAACAAAATCATCTGAGGTCTTAAAAGACACATGAGACGAAAACCAGCACTGATAAACCTTTGCAAGCATCTGAAATGCCCAGAAATGCCCTGCATGGGTGGTTTTGTAAGACCAGCTGCATGCAGTCAGGTAAAGAGAGGGATTGCTACTGCATTGGTGGGTCAGCTGGGCATGAGTTACTGACAGCAAAACCAAGTAACTGCATCTGCAAGTTCAGTTATATAATTCATTGTATGACAACGTGGAACTGAATTCAACTTCCAGCTAAGAGAAAAGAACATGGATGTGTCCAAACCACTCTCCTTTCCCAGCATGGCCCTTCCTACAGCATATTACAAGGTTATTATTGGGTTCCCACAGCTAAAAGGGCTCCATACAGAT
Source organism: Chaetops frenatus (assembly GCA_013400775.1). Lineage (NCBI taxonomy): Eukaryota > Metazoa > Chordata > Aves > Passeriformes > Picathartidae > Chaetops > Chaetops frenatus. The sequence goes on from VZTR01028472.1 coordinate 439,756, forward strand.
ACCAGTTTTGTCAGTAGTGCTCCTACAACTACCCTCTCTTTAAAAGCTTATTTTATTTATACCAAGCCACAGAAGCCCTCCTAGATAAAGTGTAAAATACAGCCTGCCTAAAACCTCAAATTTTCAGTTTAAGGGGGAGATGATGAACATGATGGTGCTAAATTTTGCTTTTTCAAAGGCAGAACCAAATTGAGCTAAATAGGCTGATGGGTTTGGAGACTGCCACTAACTGGATAAAAACAGCCAACAACATCATAGCAAGAAACATTCCCAAGAAACACTAATGGCTTTCATTACAAATCTTCAAGTCTATAGTTATGTGAAATGCAATGTAACAACTAAACCTGATCAGAATACTTCCAGCTCTGTGAAATGCAAGGGTTGCAAAACTGCAGAAGAGCAACAGGATCAGCAAAAGTCAATTTGACAAGAGCCGGTCTGTGATTTCATCTGTGATACAGATTAGAACTGCACAGTAGGTCTTTGCAACTAAAACTTCACTTTGGGTTTTGAATATATTACATTTCTGCTGGTTATCAGTATTTACAGAGTAGCATTTAAGTTAACATTAAGTAACATTAAAGTTCATGCCAAACTGGAGTGAAACCAGCCCAGACTGAAAACACCCCACTTTGCTGCAGCTGTTGCTGCCTGTAGATCATTGCTGATGGGCTTGGCTTGAGGGCAACAGCAAAGCTGTTCCCTTCTGACACCCAGGGCCCTGCTCCTGCCATCTGATGCACATGGATGGGTTTGTAGCCCCCATGCAGAACCCCACTGACTTCTCTGGGACTGTGCAGGACATTGGCTGCAGGAGCCAAGGCACAGGACTGGGAATGAGGTCTTCGTAGCCAAGTACTTTTTACAAAGGAAGCTTTAGCATAACATGAAGAGCAACATAAGCATGCTCAAACCTGCAGCAGTCATAGCCACAGAAAAGCTGGGAAAAGAAACCCATACCAATCCACACCTGGCTGCTTTGGCAGAAGCCAACCTATGCCAACCTTTTCACCAGCCAAAATAGTTCTGTTGGGTGAGACTTTGTTGACATTACTGTGGAAGAGTGTAGCACAAACAGAATCCATCAGCCACAGCAGGGCATTTGAAATGCTGCCTAGGCCATGACCATGTAAACTCTTCCTGTGACTAATGCCCACTAGCACTACCCTAAGTCTGTCACTACCTTCAGGTCATCTGGGCTTTGGCATTAAAGAAGACTGAGCTTCTTTAGGAGCAAGCTTCTCCAAGGAAGATAACCTGGTTAACTACTGCCTTTGAAATTCTGTCTGAAATTGTATGGCTACAAAAGTTTACTGTGCTCCTTCAAGAGGAGGAGAAAATGCCTAAATCATTCACTGTCCTACTTCCCACACTCTGCTTTCAAGGTTCAAATGGGTTTCAGTGTGCTGAGCATCCCTGCCTGCTTGCTTTCCCTTCTGCCCTTCCCAGCTGCTGACCATTCTGCTGGAATTCTCAGAAGCAGAGGATTGCACAGAGCTCCAAGAGAACTCAATTTATACAGCATTTGAAAGAAAACCATTTGTTCTAAAACATAGAATACTGCACACACATTTCTCACTAAGTGCATTAAGATGAAGGAAGGAAAACACAGCTGGCAGCTTACCTGTCCTTGGGCTCCTGCTCTGCAAGAAGCCCCGTGTGGGGAGGCCCAGCTGAGCATAAGCACCACATTAACCCCACTGTTTCTGCACTCAGGTATGGATATCATGGATCTCCCTCCCAGCTACTCTGGTCCCAGATCATTTGAAGATTAAAGAGATCTCAGACCTTCAACATAACTTGATCCTTGACAAGACAGTCAAACAGTAGAATTCTCACAACAAACGTCTGCACTTCCCACAACTGAAATTTGACAAAGGCTGCTTAACGACATAAAGCTGGGAAAAGTCAGCACTTTGTTATCAATGCATTTTTAGTGCATTTCTTGCATTTTCCATAGCAACAGCAGTCACAAAGGGCAGAAAGTGCTGTTCCCAGGTAATTGCAAGATTCTTACATTTAGTTTTTTTCCTTCCTTGTTACCAATACTTCCACAAGACTGAGAGGATGTGTTAATGAAAACACAAAAATCTTCCTTGGAAAAAAAAAAACAAAAGAAAATTTTATAATGTGAATGCAAGGAAGTTACTTTTTGAAGATGGGCTGCAGTATCAACCAGGTCAGGAGAGCAGACTAAAAACTACTGTAATCATCAATTGTTCACACCTCAAGTATAGATTAAGAGGAGAAAAGCTATCAGTGTGGCATTGCAACATACACGCATGAAGAGAGCAACAAGCCAGAGCACGCTGTGCACACTGTGCCACCCCAAGCCAGTGCTGTAACTCTGCACTAGGGACCAAAAGGAGTGATCAGCTTCACTCCTGCCTGGGGTTGGCACTGTCCAGTTTAATTCCTGGTTGTGACAGACACACGGAACAAAACAGAAATGCTTCTAGTGCAATCCTTGCTCACTAGATTTACCAAAGGTACAACTCCAGAAAAAACTTCAAAGCCTAAACCTTACACAGCAGTGATTACACTGCAAGGAACAGGCAGTGCTCTCAGCAAGACCTGAGCATGCTGAACACCAGGAGCATGTGCTCCTGTGAAAGGGCATCTCCCCTGCCAAACAGAATAGATTTGACTGCAGCAGAGTGCAAAAGAAAACAGAGGGGAGAGCTCTCACCTATTACAACGGAGCTTCACAGCAATTGACAGAGAAAAACCAGACTGGCCCTCCCTCGGCTGAGTGCACTGAACAGGTTCTTGGTGCTGTGCCTGAAGCAGATCATCTTTCTGTGCCTCTACTGCTTATGCAGAGAGAGACAATGTACAGCACACCCAGCACAAACGTGGGATTTTGAGGACTGTCCTAAAATCTGCAGCAGTGTAACTCTGTGTGTGTGTGTCACAGAAATATCCTATTTAAAGCCCAAATAAAAGCAGTACTTCAGAATTCCCAACGATTTTATATGCAACTTAGGCACAACACTTGCTCTTTAAAAAAAGAAGGAAAATAGCCACTATCAAAAGGCTAAATGCTTTTTTTTCAGACTTAATATTTTAGAAGCTTACCTTGCAGCCTTCACATGTAATGACACCATAATGGATTCCTGATGATTTGTCTCCACAGATCTTGCATGGAATAATTTCAATTTGAGCTGCAACAGAAGCACGCAACCAGTTAATTACATTTTCTTTTAAACACCTTATAAAAGCATTCCCTGATCAGCATTTGTACAGTGAAAACTAATAACCTGCTAAACATTATACTGCATTAACTATTCATTGCTGAACTGCAAGGATCCCCTAGAGCTTTGGACTAAATTATGGCTGCTCGTTATATAATAGCTTTTGGGTTATTAAAATGGGTCATTTGAGAAGGTGTTTAAGAACCCACAAGAAGGCTAGAATCAGCATTTCAAAGCCAAAAAGAATAGGAGAGTTCACGTTTTGGCCAAAGAGCTAAGATGACACCAGAAAGGTTTATTCCAACTGTATTCATGCAATACCATAGCAGGGAATTTTAAAGCTTGCCCTGCCCGGAAGGGAACGCACCACCTTTCCCACAGCCACCAACATCCACCCAGCTCACACGACTGGCCAGCCCTAAAGAGAAGTTACGAGGCAAAGAGCAACTCCATTTTGCATGACAAAACCAAAACGAACCTCTCTGAATAGAAAGGGAATTATCAGTACCTATTTGTGTATTATCTACCACAGAACAAACACGGCAGGAAAATACAGCAGCACTCACTTTACTGAAACCAGAGGAGCTGGCACAGTCTGGAAAATGCCACACAGTTGTAAGGCATGAAAGCCCTGTTAAATGTAAATTCATACATATGAACCCACCTGCTGAATTCAGTTTAGTGTGTGACTATCTCTAAATCAAGCACCTTCCATGTGAATACATGGGTCCAAGAAGGGGACTCCTGCATGCTCAGGGACACCTCTCAACTGCTTTTGGAGTACATGGCTGCAGTTGTTTTGCTGGCAAGTTTGGACAGACCGTGCACAGACAGTGCTTTAGTGATCAAACCAGCAGGGCACATTTCACACGTGCTTGGCTGTGCTCACAAACACAGACCACACACAGGCAGGTGACTGAAATCCCAGGAAAGCCCTTGCTCTGCTGCAGTGTGTTGGGACGAAACAGCATCAGTTTTCCAGAAGCAGTTTAGTTGGAACGGTACAAGTGTAACTCTTGCTGTGTCTGTAACTGTGACACATTAACAAGTGCTGTTCACCTCCTTGAGGAGCTCAAATCCATTCACAAGCTGTCCGACTGTTTAACAGAGCTCCTCTTTCATCCAATTTACAGCTATCCACTCTGACAACACACAAAATCACATCTAATACTACTGTCTTAGCTTAACTTCAGTTGTGCTCTGCTCTCAAAAAGTCATGTCCACTCTAAAAACATTGCATTTTGCATGCCATTGAATCCCTAACTGGCTGCTTATTATTAATCAAGAATCATCTTGCAGCACTGCTTTGTGCTCCATTTCGTTGCAGCTCGACACAGCTCAGGAACTGGCCCAAAGCATAAGATGATTATAAAGTAGAAGCCCAGAAGACTTGTAGCACAGCACTGACTGTGCTAAAATATCCCTCCAAAATGTTCTCCAGGTGACTACAAAAACAACAGTGAGGCAGCTGAGCAGCACCCGAATGGGACCCATTTGCTCCTGGGAACCCGAGGGCAGCTAAAATGCTCTGCTGGGGAAGACAGTGAGCAACAACCACGGATCACAGGGCTTTTGCCAGGCAGTTCTGTATCAGCAGCTTTCCAAGCAGTCCCACACAGCTGGACAACAGCTGCATCTGCTTCCATCATAATGGCCTTGGCCTCCTTGACCTTTGATCTTCACCATTCTGGTAGCAATAAAACAACAGGCTGAAAACAAAGGTGTGTTTAGGACACTTAAGGAAGGAAATACTTCTTCCCCAAAAATGGTTTTAATTTCAGTTTGCTTTCAGCTAACACATTAAATACAATGGAGCAGGAAGTGAACTAATAAAAGGGAAAAATAATGCATGTGCTGTTTCATTAATGTGCTACATGAATTATTCCTGGAGCCTCATATGTTTATGAGCTTGTAGCTGAAAGGGTGGCGTAACTCCCCCTCCACGTCAACAAATCAGAGAACAGACTGAAATTCACAGAAACTCAGAATTTGTATCATGTGCAGTTCAAATTCAGAGAGCAATCCTGTGGGCAAATTCCAGAATAGCTCTACCAAATCCCAGTTGTGCCTTTTCAACATATAATTATTTTTCTCCTCTGCTGCAGTGAATCAGCAGCCTTCTGCAGCTCCTTAGACAGGGCAGTGACAAGGCTTATCTCCACAGCTACATGGCAATGTATTTTTTACATTTCACTTTTATATACATAATTACTGCCTTATTTTGAATAGGTATGATATAATTGGATCTAGTTTATCTACAATCTCCAGCATGTTAGTTAAATCACCCATGAAGCCTGTCTATGCAATCCTTATTTCTTAAGCAACAGGACATTTGCAGAGTGTTTCTGAAGGAATGTAACATGCCTTCAAAGTGATGGCCTAAAGCTAGGTTAGTAATAGTCTAAAAGGTGCCATAATTAGTCCCCAATGCATTTTCCAGGGTGCTTTGCTGGTATAAGAGAATCTCTACAGATTCACAGGCTCCAGCTGTGCCAGCATTTGCCCAACATAATATTTATGAGTGCTGGCACCAAATCAGGTATAGTTTTGGAATTCCTGATTTCCTCAAATTTACATCTTCAAGGTACTTACTTTCAATTAGGCACACAGCATTTTAAACTGCAACTTACTGCTGCACTCTTGAGATGCAGGACAATGGGATGAATCTCAGAAGCCCAAATCGCTCGGGACTGCCACAACCAATTGTAGTACAAATGAATGCACAGAGAGATCAGATCAATTACTGCTCCACGTGGTGCCTTTGCAAATCAACTCATTGAAATGGAACCCCTGTCGCACGTTCATACACTTCCCATAAAGCATGAAAGGACTTAAGATACTTTAAACTTACTAAATGCAAATTGCCTGTGCCAAGATTATGCATTTTTTTCTTACAAGGGTGAAAATATTTTCCCCACTTTTAACTTTGACATGCAAATATGTACTTGCTAAAACCTTGTTCTTATGCAAACAAGGCAGGTGGGAAATATTTTTACATGTCAAGAATATGTTCCGACTTGGTTTCTCACATTCCCAGAGTTACTTAAAGCTTCCTACTGTGCTCAAATTAATTGTACCTGTTCTCTGCTTACATTTATTTATATGGTATATTTTTCAAGATTACATAAAATACTCTAATTCATGCTTTAGCCTAGAATTAGCCTAAATTACAGTTTACAATTTCTGTCTCCTGGGGTGGTGCTCAGGCTGATTCAGGCTGGTTCATGCATGAGCAAATTATTTCTTAAATATGAATTGCAGAAAAAAATAAACTCTTGTGGTTGCTTAGGAACCGCCACAGACACCCAGGTGACAGATGTAGTTTGTACTCCCATCTTAAAGGCCTAAGACTCTTTCACACCCTGAAATAACAGTGCTCCACAATCCTACCAAGGCTGTCCTGTGCCAAAGGCAGCCAAGAGGAATAAAAGCCCAAACAAACCACCAAGAGCAACAAATGGAAGCTCGAGCAGCGAGACCCACCACCAAACAAGTTGCCACAGAAAGAGCTCCTGGGAGAAAGAAGGGACCTTCCAAGGGCTGGAGGCAGCAATCCCTACAAACTGATGTCAAACGAGCTCATCTCCACAGCCAAGGGCCTCTGCCACCCACCAAGAGCCCTCAGTGAATGCACCTTCACTTGGAGCTGTTCCTACCACCACACTGCCTGGTAACTGTCCTCCTGCTCTCGTGTCAGATGAGCTTCCAGAAAAAGGAGTGTGGGCCCTGATCTGCTCAAAATCAGACTGAACTGGAATTTAAGCTCAAGTGTTACAGGGGAAAAAAAGCCAGTGCTTTTCCCCCTGAACATTTATTCTTCCTCCATCCACTGTGTCTTCACATGGCAGCTAGCTGAGGTAGCTCTGGTATGCTTAAGTAACACCACTGCCTCCACCTAATTCCTAGGGAACAATCCAGCAGCCAGCCAGTGAGAGCACTCAATGACATCTGCTGCTGGCACCTGGAACAGGAGAATATGTCCTATTCCCTCCTGCTGCAGGGGAGTTTGTTCCCCAAACCTGGAACAGTTTCACTGGGTTTGCCTGCCTTTTTCAAGTTCCCTCCCCCAGTCAAACCCTCTAGACAGCCTCTCCCTTTTCATTAATTCCCACATCATGAAATGGTGCTTCATTCCTTGTCCAGTTTGTGCAGTAGAGAAGTAAGAAAATCTAATTCTCTATCTGGAAGGGAATGCACTGTACAAACTCATCATAATCTTTGTTTGCTCTCTTTCTAACTCATGGGGCAGACTCAGATCAGTGCTAGACCCTGTACAGCCAAGCAAAGCACAGGTCACCTTTCTCCCCAGTTCTGTCAATTAAACAGAAACACACTGAACCTCAGCATAGGAAAGTGTGTTACCAGTCCACCTTGAAGACCACACATTTAAAAAAAATAAAATTGTTTTCCAAAGATAGAAGTTTTTTCCTTCTCTTTAACGTTTCTAAATAAAATGCTTGTTTCTAGGAAATTAATTGTCTTGGGGTAGAAAAAGGATTTTTCATTTCTTCCTTCTGCTTTCACACTGTTATTTTTAAATTGTACATGCACACAAATAACTTTTTTTTCCCCCAATTCACAACAGGTAGGAAAGCTAAAATTTGGTATCCTGGGAAGGGCTCTTCAGTGGATGCAAAAATTGGTCCCACTCCTGCCTTTTCAGGGAGATCCACCCAGCTGACCTGAGTGATCTAGAAAGCTGGGTAATTAATTAAGATAATTGTCTTGTCTGCTCTAGAGTGAAGGCATGAAGAGACGAAAGGAAGGGGGAAAGAGAAAGCAAGAAGGAAAAAGGGCATATGATTCATCTTATTCAAGACAAGCAACATGAACCCCTGAGTGGAGAGTATCATTCCTTCACTCAACAGTGAAAGAATTTAATGATACTTTAATTACAAGTCTAACTTTCAGAAGGTGAATGTCAGGTAAATCCTTCTGTGTCTTACTATTTCTGAATTAAAAAATTAGCATTTTCTGGAAAGGAAAACCTGTGCAGGAGGTGCTCCCTTCTCCCAGGGTACATGGGGTCCCAGCTGCCTGTGGTTGCTGGCACCACTGAGACACGAGCAGTCCTCTAGAGAGTTCCCAGCCACAGCTCCCAGGGCAGCAATATCCAGAAATTCCAGATATACACTTTTCTACTCAGCATGCACTTAGGCACACACTGCTGAGTCTGCCACACCAGCCTCTGCTCCTGAAACCCTCTGTGGGCACTGTGCATCCTTCTTTCCAGGGAAAGCATCCCCATCTGACCACAGGCGAGCTGAGGAGCTGCCCTGAGGCTCAGGTGGGGTACAGACAGCAGGCAGGGCTGCAGCTGGGACCTTCTGGGCTCAGGGCACTGCTTTAGGAGCAATCCCTTCCCTGGCTGCAGCAGCCCTTCTGAGCCCTTTCCCCAGAGATGCCTCCCCTGTGCCCAGCCTCTCTGGGTGCGTACGACTGCGCAGCTCATTCAGAGGGGCTCTGAAGTGAACATGATAGATGCACAAATTGGGCCAAAGTGTTTCTAGAGGGATGCAGTTTGTGCCAGACATCCCTGCTAGTGCTGTTTGTAAGTATATTGATTAAATTAGGAGGCATACATATTCAGTGACATATTCATACATATTCATTGACTCAAACAAGGGTACTGCACGTAATGTGGTATTTAAAGCAACATGATATCTGATCACAAACTGAATTAACACAGAATGATTTTACTATATAATATTCTAATCCTCCTGCATTTTCAGCTTCATTACCTAAATAATTTGCTCTGTCATGTACCCTAAGTAATTTGAGCTGGCTGCAAATTACTCGCCTCTGAACACCTGCAGCTTCCAAACGCTGCAATTCGACTGAACCGAGGACTGGTGGCAGCACAGCTCTGCCCATCCCATCCATGTACTCCGTGCAGTGACCATCTCTCCACTCACATACCCTGAACGCTGAAGCCCCGTGTGCTTCTGGGGCTGAGGGGTGCTTGGGAGACATCTGAGGTGATTTTAGAACACACAGTAAGTGTTTGATCAAGAGCCTGCCCACTCCTTGTATGAAGGTGTGTTTATTCCATACACAATCCCTACCATAAAGGCACTCTGAGCAGGCCCCAATGACAGACCTGGCAACAAACAGCTCCAGAGAAGAACTAACAAAAGAGATTTGTGTCTTGTGGCTGGATTTTTCTGGGGTCCAGTAAGGCTGAAATTCCAGCAGAAGCCTTCCCAGCACGTGGGACAGTCTTTGCATTTTCCTCTCCATTACAGATTCTCCTCCCTACAGCTGAGCTCAGCTGCACATTGTCCCTCAGGGGGGTATCAGATGGGAAACTTTCTCGGATCTTCAATTTTCAAATCTTTGGAACTGCAGATACTCTCAAGCTCAGCTGAAATTTTTGGAAATGGGGAGGACTGGGGTGATGGGCAGAAAACCAGACAAACACAAACAACCTCTCCAAGCCTTGTTTCCTTAGGAAATCACACTGGTAATAAAATAAATACTGAGGTTATACTGGTACAAAACCTTTGAAGTCTGTGGGTGTGATGGGTGGAGTAGAAATGAACATGGCCACCAAAGTATTAATTAAAAGTAAAGTATGAACAACACCTCAAACACATAAGGCAGAAATGCTGCAATGCCAAAACGAGCTCTGTGGGCCTGGGCACAGCTGGATCCCTCAGCAGGTCACTGACACTGCTCAGCATTCCCAAATGCTGGAAATGTTCATATTAAAGGAGATACAGGATAAATAGCATGGCACCACCTGAGCACTTCTGGGGCTTGCAAGAGTGACTTTGAGGAATCAATATAAATTCCTTCAACATCTGTTTGATTTGGGCACATGGAAGAGATCAGTGCAGTGAGAGCTTCTATTTCCCATGCCAGGATCACTGATGTTTAGAGTTACTGTTTTCCTTTCAGCTGCACAAAATTTTACTGACACACATTTTAATTTAAAGAACTAGAGCTTTGCTATTACACGAAGCACCGGCTTCAACAAAGACATCTGAATGTCTAATGAAAGAAGGCAAAATGGAAAATAGTTTGGGTTTTCTAACAGGCAAAACTGTTTCAGTGACATTGTTGTGGTGAGGTCTCTTATTTTGAATTTTGTAGTCACATAGAAAATCGCTGAAAAGCCTTAATATCATAGTATCACCATAATATTCTGAATTCCTATTTAAAAAAAACAAAATGAGGTCCCAACACAAACAATCTAGGACTTCTGCAAGTGTTCAGAAGCACAAGCTAAAAACCTGATCTAGGGTTTTTAGAGGAACTCAAGAGAGATGGTGTTTGCTCCCTCTTGTTCATGTGTACAACACTACATGATTCTAATTTCCTTCTGTGTAACACTGATATCTCTGCGCTGTCTTGTCTTTATCCATCCAGAAATAGTCTCACTCTTTCCTGACTGAGCAACGAATGCAGCTGAAAGTGAGGTGATTTGACTTTGCTTGTTGAAGGAATGACAGATAGAAACAACTGCAGCTTGGGACTCTGGCCACATTATTACACCACACCACAGACCAAACTGTAGCATCAAACCACTGAAGTCCAAGCCTGGACTCAACCAGAACAGCCAGGCCTGCCACATCCAGAGATGTTCTGATGTCCAGGAGCACAGACGAGCAGCTCTTGGGACAGTCAAACCCCTGGGACATCCAAGGGCATGCAAGTAACATCTTCCCACTCTGTGAAATCTACCGAGCTCCCCAAGCTCCAGCTTTGTTATTGCTTTCATGAACTTACACACAAATAATGAAGATGGCAGAAATACACACCAGGAAATGTACAACTGCAACAACAATTTCTGGAGTGTCCCCTTTTGTCCCTCACCAGGCACAACACATGGACACAGGAGCAACACAGAGCAACCAAACTTTTGAAGACTGATGGTTTCCACATGGTCAGAAGAGACTTCCAAATTTCATAAAACATCAGTTTGTTTGTGCCATATTTTGGCTTCTCACTTTCTTGGTGGCTCAGGTGCTTATGAATAAATATTTATTTGGCTCTTCTTCTCTGGTTGAAAATTAACAGGAGTTACACTGGCTGCAATGAACACAGCTAGGGGCATGATTAATTTCACCAGGCCAAATGGAATTCTTGTTAAATAAAGCAATGCAGAAAAAGTTTTTCATAAGAAAATAAAACACAGTGACACTGAAATCCTGTGATTCTCTAACAAAAGATGGTATAGTTTTAATCAAAGCTCTGAACTGCATGTCAAGAAATAGGTGCTACAGAGACTATAATCTCACTGGTGCTGCCATGCTGTGAGCACAGGGATGCTAGCTGGTGTCTAATTTCCTCTATCTATGGAAGCAGGACAGTCATCCTTCATCTGTACCTCTACCTACAGCTACCTCAGGTGACTGGTACTTAGTGCCAGATCTTGGGTTTTGGTCTTATGATCCCCAGGACCAGTGAGCAGAGCTCCAGCCCCACAAATCTGCAGCACTGCTGAGAGAGAAGCTGCTACAGAGCTGTGCAACAGGAGTGCTGCTGCTCTGACTTCTATTATTTCCCTTTTTCACTTTCAAAAGCAAAGCTTACAGGTCTAATGAAACACCTACAAAACATTTCTCTTGATAAAATGACACAAAATACAAGTTTTAGGAGCAAATAGGTGTGAGCTATTATCACAGGAACTGCCAGCACTGACTTCAGCTGCTTTAATTTGCTACTGCATTTATCCAGTAAGCAGAAAGCTGGGGCTTGTGTGAGTCCATCATGTTTGTTTTTACAGGATTCTAGAGTTCACTTATGTTTTGACATCCTTAATTTCTTCCTACAGGTGATTACTAACCTGGAGCATTTGTCAAGACAAACACCTGCAGCATGGCACAAGCACAGCTCTACTGTGATCCAGCCAGGACTGCTGTGCTGCCCAAGCCACCCAGTGCATATGGTTTGTCAAATGAAAAATGACACAGAGAATGGAGCTGGGAGCCAACAAGTGTGTGCACCTCGAGGTACTCAAAGTGGCCTTGAATGCTCAATCACACTGAGGTTTCTTGTAGTTTTTGCCACTTACTGTTCTCTTGCATTGGAAAAAGCAAATCTACACCAATTCCTCTTTCCTGGTGTCTGTGTGTTGGTCTTTCATTCTCTACCACTAATGGAGATGAAAACAAAAAGTGAAATCTGCAGGAGAAGAGGATTAATTCATTTGCTGGAGTTAGCTAGACAATACTAAATGAATTCTCCCACTTTTCTTCAGAAAGAAACCTGTACTGAAAAGCTTACATGTATTTGTACTTCTGCCCCATTTCCTAAATCTCTGGAAGAAACGAATAGACTTAACTTTAATAAACAAAGTCCTGAAGTGCAGCATTTTCCAGTGAAAAGTCCAAATTACCCCGACGTTTTCTTCACATATTAACGCACAGAGCCTCCATTTGATATCATTTCCTACTCTCAAATGTTGGACCTGGTCTTGTGAAGACTGGAATTCGTTAACTCCAACACTGTCTTCCCACTTTTTTTTCCCTAATGAACTGCACTGGTTTAGAGGAAAAGCTGGCATTTCTGTTTGTTCAGTTGTAGTAGGAAAACAAAGAAGAACTTATCAACCACTCACCAACGTTAAGCAGCACTTCAGCAAGTCAGCTACAACACAGCTATCACAGCTCAAAACCTTTCCCTGAATTAGTTTTCACAGGCTGCTTAACAGCCTTAAATGACCGATCCTCTGAAGGCCATAATTCTGGCCACGATTTCCAAGGGAGAGTTACCTTACCAAGGAGTACAAGGGGACTCGGTACCTGAATTACAGCAGCGTTCATTAAGGAGAGGTCTTTTAGAGTCTCTGACTTCCTTTTCTACAACAGGAAAGCTCCATCACTGGATTTGTTAAGAAGCTACACACACTTGTGCTATCTGTTTGTAAAATTCCATCTCAGTTCAGTGATCTTATTAGGCTGCCTACCGGAACAGGCCAGATGACAGCCACAGGTACCTGATTAAAAAAAATCAACAGGGAAACTACAAAACCCAACCAACCACACATACCTGAGAAAAAACCAGTAATTTTCAACATAGTGTCAGTTATTTAAAATTTCACCTACACTCATCAGCAAGGCCCAGAACTTGAGGGAGGGTGCAATGAGCCTACAGCATTAACTGTGGATGGGCACCACTGCAGCCTCGTCACTCCTACAAACGTGCACCAAGCTTTCAGACCAAGCATTAACAATTCCTGACACGACTCCTTTAGAAGGCTGTGTCTGATTAGCAACCCATCCCCACCACGCATTCTCCATCACAGTGCTTTCCTTGGTACCTTCCATTTGGCCAACTCAAGCTGCACTTTAACAGCTCATTCCTCGGAGAGAGCACGGCAGTTTGGAAAGAGGAACATGGAATGAACTCGGAAGAGCTGATAAAGCAGGGGGGACCCAAAAGGGGTCCCTTCACAGTGTTTGCCATGATTCAGCCTTGTCCTGCTGTTTTGCCAGGCTGCATGCATTTTATAAAGGGTTTGGCCTCTGCAGAAATTGCAGGATTTGTTACTGTGCATTGAGAAACAGGACTCTGCACGATTAAGTTAAAGCCAGAAAAATGTGGCTGGTGCAGAAACTACATCCCTACAAGAGAGATGCACCGTGATGAAAAACCACTCAAAACCTGAATTTAATTCTAGAAGAAAAAGCTGCAGGGGAAAAAAAAAAAGTATTTTACCCAGACTAGAAACGCCATCATTCTGATGTGACTACACCTACATTTTTAAGATATTTTCTTTTTCTTTTTGGCTGTACATGAATTTGATGTCATTAAAAAGGCTTCCTTTGATGCTGCATGCCAAGTAGAATCATTAGTTTCTCACAAAGGTGCACTCTAAATGTCTAGTTTAAATTTTCATTTTCGGATGATTCATCCAGGAGATGAACAATAACAACCAAAACCAACTCCAGAAGTCTAAACAGTAAAAAGCCTTTTAGTTGCACTCACTCATTTATTAACTCCCTCCAACACCTCCTTTCCTGCAATCACCACCCAGCAGCCAATACTGAGCGTGAATTCTCCAACTCCATCTGTGACTGAGGCTACTGCAAGCAAATCACAACCAGATTCCCTCAAACCTCACACAAGAAGTTATCCTGAAGTCCATATTCTACATCCTTCTAGCCTGACACAGAGTCACTGATTTTCATAGAAAGATGTTTTCCACCACCATTATTTCCAGTCTTTGTGTGTGGATTTGTCACAGCTCCTCTTTGTGAGTCCCTCTGCAGAGATCATCAGAGGATGAGTGAAACTGAGGGACACCAAAAGAAGCCACATCCTCGTCTACTCCTCTAGGTTTTGAAGGGGGAAGCACAAAACAGATTACCTATACCCATGTTTCCTCCATTTCAAAGAAAATATTACTGAAGTTCAAAACCAAGCAGTGGTTTTTCAGCTGATAAATGTTTCCTGATGCATATTAAGACACTGGCAAATACAGGCATAGAGAAAGCTCATTGCCTTTTTTTATGGTAGAAGGTCAAATCCCTGCTGAACAAATATACTTGTTTTTCTGTCCAGGAAAGACACCTCATTCAGCCCCTGCGGCACCTCAGAGGGAGCAATATTAGCATATATGTGGAATCAGAAGGATTCCTCAGATGTTCTCCTGGAAAATGGCACAGGAAGAAAGCACTATGACCCATCCCCAAAAACTGCACCAGGGAGAACATACAAGATACTGCCACTGGAGATGGAAATCTTACGTGCTCTGGCTTACAAAATAAATGCACCATCAGTTTATCAAAGCTTCAAAAACATTTCTGTCACAGAGAAAGCTTTATTTCCAAACATTTTCTTCAAACCATACATTACAGTGATGTCGCCCACCAACCATGCTCACATTATCCCCCGGGACTTAGCTCTGTTTCTGAGCCTCTTTATACCCTCATGACATCTATATATGATATAGTCAGTGTTTGAAAACCATCTTCATTTCATGGCAAGGATCACGAAAGAAAAAAATGTAGCTGTCTACAAAAACGTTTTAGAAAATTACAAGCTTGTGGAAAGAAAAGGTCTAGCAAAAGCTCTTCCTTTGCCACAATCAGATTAGGTGCTACGACCTTCATTAAAACTATTTCTGCCTTCTAATTTCATAGCATTTAATTTCCTGCCTCTTGATGATTAAACCAACTGAAAGGTAGTAGATAAAGCAAGATTTCTTGCTGTTTCAAACAGATATATTAATGCTTTACGCTTAAAAAGCTTTCAAAGTGTCTTCAGAGGCCGATTAACAAACACTGTACATAAACCCACGTCTGAGGTCAGACTGTGGCAGCAGATATGTGACTGAAACTTACTCCAACAGCTCTATTCAAGGCACAGGATACCTCCACTGCATACATTAAGGAAGCTTAAAGTTAAGCTTCACATATTTAAACACTAACAAAGTCTACTTAATGGCAGTCTTCAAAATGACAGTGGCCTCCTAATCTGCTGCAGATAAAGAAGTGCCAAGATTAATGATTACATAAGTGCATCACAGAGCCCAGAAACAATAATCAGCTCTTCTGTTGTTATTTGTGTACAAAGGCTATTAGAGTCATCTGACATTCCAAAATCCAATTTAAAGTTGTTAAACCCCTTTCACGTACTTATTTGAGGTTGGAAAACAGAGAGGTTCAAAAAGGGAAAGGAAGGGTTTGATTTCCTAATTCTTTTCCCCTCACTGATTTTGCTCTAAGCCAAATCTCTCTTTAAGAATTGGGGGGAAAAAAAAAAAAAAAAAGGCTTTTAAACAATGCCTGGAGTAACCAATATTGCTGTTGAAGGAATAATACCAATAAAACCTTAACGTGCTTAGAGAGCAAAATTTAAAATAATGACTACAAGCAAACTAAGTAACTATTCCACAGAAAAAGATCCCATTGAATTGAGGGTGTTGCTGACGTTGTCTGTGCAACTCTGACAATCTTCAGCAAAAATCAGGGTGAGAAAACGAAGGTGCTCAGGCACCGAACACCCATTTTGGTCTATTAAAGGACTCGGTGAGAAGTCACTGGCTGGGTTATTAACATAGACACGGTATTATCTGCAAGAGACCAGCCTGCTCTCTGCAAAGCACGGCACAGACAGGTCTGACTGCAGCTTCTCTAATCACCACACAGCCAACTGTTTCCTCACAAAATTCCTTAAAAATTAAAAACAACCTTCTTTGTTTCTGACAGCTCAGAAACAAAATGAACAAACTGTCTCCTCCTGGTTGCCACATTTCTCCCTGTCTCGGGAGAGGCCGGGCCGAGGAGAAGGTGGCTGTGCCGCAGGAGAACAGCTCCTGTGCGGGGATCCTTCCATTACAGCCCCGTCAGGGGCACAGATGGCGGCAGCCCCGAATGCACAACTCTCCGCTGGCTTCCAAATCCGCAGGCCCCAGCTCTGGCACAGGGTGCAATGGCAGACGGACCCAGGACCAGCTGCTGTGACTTTACGCTGAGGGCAGTGCCCGGGCCTGGTGCTGTGGGAAGAGGACTGGCCTGGGAGCAGTCAGGCCCTGCAGAGCGAGGCCTCCCTCCCGCGGCCCTGGCGCCGCCCGGGAGGGCAAGCCCGAGACCGAAGGGCCTGTCAGGGGCAGATCCCAAACCTGCTCTCGCCGTCCCCTCAGCCGACACCAGGAGTGGAGCAGCCCGAGTGCCTGGTACAGCAGAAGAGAACCATTGTGGACTACGTGCACGAGTTTTTTCTTTAGAGTTGCAAAGTGCTTTTCTAGTGTAAAGTCAATTAAGTGATAACTGCATCTGTGCAGAGGGTATTCAAAATGCTAATACCCCCCACCCAGATAAGTCTTCAACTTTGCCTGCTTATTTATCTCCAGCTCTTAGAAATTATTGCTATGAATGCTCCACTGCCTTCTCCCATTATCTTTGCAATCCCGATTCTTCCTCACAAAAAGGCAAAAAGCGCAGCACGTCAGAGCTGCACCACTCCGACCACACTGGGGAGTAAAGTGATACAAGCAAAGAAGTATCAGCTGATCTACTGCAGCAAAGCTACTGCCATATTCTGCAGTTCTCAAAGTTCGTTCAGCTTTTCATCTAACCTAGAGAGGTAAGAAAATCTGCTCTGCCATCAGGGGCTCACATACTCGAGAAATAACAGCAGTTTGCATCATGAATTATCTAACACGATTTACCACTCGGGGAAAAGAAAATCTATCCTGTTTGGTGCTGTGCCATTTGGCCACCAGACTCTAGAATTTTAATGTCTGTTATCTTAGCAATGGAGATAACACAATGCTGGTCTCAGATATCTAGCTTGAATATGGTTTTCTTACCTCAACACAAGACATCTTGTGTTATGTAAGTCTCCTGTCACACGTGTTACATGTTTTCCAAGTGAAAAAAGCCCACAAAAACCCTGGAAGGCACAGTACTGAAAACAAAGGAGCTTGATGGAACTTACCATCAATACCTATACAAATGCCTTAGTACTTTTGTTTATATAACTCACAAAATTGCAAAATGACCACAAAAAAAAACCAAAAAAACCAAACCAAACCAAACCAAACCAAAAAAAAAAAAAAAAACCAACTCCCCCCAAACAGAAAACACTGACACCTTTTTCAAACATGTCTGACAGTTCAATAAGGAGAACACAATCCTGTGACCCAGAGAACCAGGCAAAATACAAGTGTGAACAGGAGAATACAGAATAAGATTGTTGATTCAAGTGTTGCTAAGTGCATTTGATAGATTAAAATGAAAAATCCAACTTGCTTCACGTGGCTAACACTATGTTCTAAAGGCCAAATCACTCAAAAAAGGTAGAAGCTGACAATTAGTGAATGTCAATTTGTGTTCCCCCCAAAAAGGAGGCTTGATAAAAGCTCAAAGAAAATAATAGCAACAGCACCTGTATTACTGCAATCATTTCACCTAAAGACAATCCAAATGAGCTAAATGTCATCTGTGTCAGGACTAGAAAAGCACCTCGTAACCAGAGCTGAATGAAGCCATACAATGACGATGAGTGATGAACACAATCTCTCACCCCTTTCAAGACAGTCTTTACCCATCATTCTGCTGATGTTTCTTCCTATGCTTGTGTTCTCACACATCAGAAAACAGACAGCAACAAACACCAGGCAACTCCAAATTTGCTGGAGTTTTAACACTGTACTCTTTCGAAAGGCTCACACAGTCAGTGACTGTACTGTTCTTGATAAAGACCCAAACCATTTAACCAGAACTCCCCCCATCCTACTCTCAGAAGAGTACTTGCAGCATAACTTTGATTATCCGAAGCTCCCAGGGGACAAATGGAAGCAGAGATAAGTGGGGGAGCAGCCAGAGGTCTTTTGAGAATAATGGAAGTGAAATGAGAGGAAACAAACTCGACAAAGAACTGTTGGCTCAGCTCAGCCCTGAAGTTTCCCTATTCCTGAATGGAGCATTCATGACATAAAATAAGCTTCTTTAAGCAAGCATTCCAAACGATTGTAAAAACCATTTGACAAAGTGAAGAATTAATGTTCACTTTGGTACTTGACTCTCCAGAGACAGATGGGTGTTGTTCTTACTGTATCAATTTCTTAACCAGGGAAACAGCTGTAGCAATGCTCCGAGTAATGCCTCAGTGGTTAACAAGCAGCCAAAGTATTTCCAAATCTGTGCTTCCCAATGTATTATTTGGAAAATATTGCTAGAAAAAGTTCCAAACTGGTAAAAAATACAGATTTATCACAAGCCTAAACATGGGGGGCAAATATCCACATAGAAGAAATCTGTTTCAGGAGTTGTGAGTGCTTCACACAGAAAGCACAAGTCTTTATTTATATTACTGCAGCACAAGTTAATGCCAATTAAGTAGGAGAGTCACTTTGGATTTAGCACAGAACCTGGCCCAGGGCACTGGCACACAGAATAGAAATAAATACTAATCGTGCTTGCTCACACTGAGAGGATTAGATAACTACAGACGTAGAAAATTAAAACCACAACAAGATGACCCCACGCTCATGATTTCCCTCTTGTAGCAGATCAGTCAATATGAATAATTGACAATGTAAATTGAAATCCTCAGATAAAAATAATGGTTTTACCGCTTTATTTCTCTTCACTTGCACATAAATTGAGCTGACTATCTCTGACAATGCCATGGTTTAATATTCTAAACACACTATCTCCTTTAACAATGCCTAGAATAGAAACAAGCTGCTGAGCCAGATCCTCAAGGGTGAAAATCAACATTGCTACACTAACTTCAGTGGAAGCACATTGATCTCCACCAGCTAAAGCTGTGGGCCCTAGTGAGCAATTAGGTTTCTATTATATGCTAATTTAAATAATGTATCACAGAACATTTGCTGTACAATAAGGCAAGTCTACATTCTTCTGTGGAGAAGGGCAAGCATTTGTAGTGGCATGATGAGAGTTATGGATGCTGGTTTCAAAGAGCAGGATGAAGTTTCGGTATAAACTACTCCTCACAATAACATTTTTAAACCTGCAATTACTCACACGTTACTCCTTTAGGAAGCCTATAATTATTTGGTAAGTTCTTACCAATGTCTAGTCTAGATCATAATTGCAAACACTGCCTCCTTCAAAGGAACTAGAGACTATGTTAAAATCTGGTTCTTGTTAGGTTCCTGCTACACAAAGTGGGTGTGCTCTAAATGTTATGATCTGCGTTCAGTTGAGGAGGAAAATCAGACAGACTTATGCCCCAATCTTGAACCTTTGAACAAGGCCTGAACAAAAAAACCCCAAATGCAACAATCCCACACGTTTCTTTTAAGGCTTCTGAGGTGGTCGGGTTGGAACAGGGGCTGTGGCTCACACAGGCCAGAGCTTCTTTACAAGAGAAATTTATGGCAGAGGACCATCTGCAACATCCTCTCACTCTCTCAGCGAGGACACACTCATACTCCAGCCACAAAACAAAAAAGCAGGAAAGTTGGTGAACAGGGTTCACCAACAAAGATGGCAAAAAAGATTTTCAGGGCTCATGGGGCAGCTCAAGCAAAAAGGTTAAAGATACGTTAAGGATATTAACAGCAGTCATTAAAATGGTATTTTGCTCTCTGCTGCAGCAGTTCTTTAAGTACGAGAATTCCTTTCAGTCTCCTTTTAGATGTCATTGGCATCCTTCTTCCTGCCTTGGTCATCAACAAGCAAGTTATTAGCATGCCAAGGGCGCTGCATAAATTTTTGGGGACTTCTGATGTAGTCAGGAAGAGGGCATCATTCCACAGTTACAGATTCTCCTATGCTGCAGTCCTTCAAATGAAGTAGCAGCATTTGGTACTTTGTTTCCAAAGCTGGAGTTCACCTCATCACAGCACTTGGGAAGCCCTTTGTACATCTCTTCTGGGGGAGGGATCTGCAGAACAGGAGGATTCTCCCCATGTGCCTGACTCATGTGTGAGAAGTCATGGCAGACAGGCTCCACCTAAAGACCAGAATCATGCACACAATTCCAACTGGTCTTCCATGGAAACATCCAGGGCAGAAAGGCAAATGGATGTGGGCTTACATAGGTCAGTGTGGTGATGGGTGAGATGAAGCATTATTACAGCAGTTTATTCCCTTTACAAATGTACTTATCCTGGTAACTGTGCTTCTCTGGTTGCATTTGCAACTACTCAGAAATAGTTTCATTTCAAACAGAATAAGGTTATACAGAATCAAGAATTTTTAATGACAGCAGCCACACACAAAAAACTTGCCATGCAGGGAAGGTGTAAAATATCCCCGGAGTAAAGACTGATGCAAAAACCTCCTCTGTGTTCTGGACACAGTTTGTCCCTGTGCTTTGGGTGGGCTCTGCAAACGGGGAAAACTCAAAGGGTGCAGTGTGAACTCTAGAGAAAGAAGAAACTAGAACTCATTTTGGTTAAGGTTTTCATGAACTTGACCCCACTAACTCCACAAGTGTTTTAGGCAGCAGAAATCTACAGTAACTGGGCAGAGCTGACCTCACCTCCCCTCCGTCCCCCCCCTTCAGTGGTGCCTGTACAGCTGCCCTGCCAGAGCCAAACGAGGAACGACTCAGGTTGAAACTGTTCTTGGGGGATTAACTTTAACCTGAATCAGTTTCCTGACTTAAATCCCCACGTGACTGCAGAGATGCTGCTTGTGCTCACACAAGGGAGGGGTGCATTTGTTTGGCAATGTCAGCTTATGGGAGGATAAAATACACACAGGCCTAAACTCTTGGCCTGCTAAATTGGTCCGAGGAGATCTGGGGTAGCAGGTAGAAGGATGAGGAACACAGGGTTGGTTTTCCAAGAAACAGAATAGTCTACAAATAAGTCATTGGTTTCTATGGCCAGTATTGCTGTGAAACTTTAAGCAAGTCACTTATTCGATGTGTCAATTTCTCAGCTGTGAAATGAGGACAATGCTTTCTTACATCACCAAAGTGTTGTAAGTTGAAAATTAATGACTGAGGCACTTGGACACTCCGGTGCTGAAGGCCAAGTCAGTCTGTAGCTACAAGACCTGAGTGATTAGTGACAGGGAGGGGCTAAGGAATCAACGTATTATTTTTGGTGGACTGTTTCCTTAGAGGATAAATGAGAGTAACTCCTACTTACTTGATTGCAAGGAATTGAAAGAGCTCTCTGTAGCTCCCTCGTGGGTGGACACCTAAACAATTAAATAGCCATGACCTAATTTTAGTCAGAAACCTTATGTCACAAGGAATTTACAGGGAGGCGTCTTCCGTATGTGCAAAAATAATTGCACTGTGCCAATGTGTTAATTTAGCTGTACAACATTTAGGGATGGACTGTATCCCATTCTCCTTCCTCATATTCCCAATTCCAAAATTTCTGACAAGAAGAGATAAAACTGCATGATACAAAACATCATAGGATTAGGACTGAAAGAAATTCTGTGAACACATTGCTTCCAGCATCAGCATGATGGAATCAGTTCAAGGAAAATTTACATAAGCAGAAACGTGAGCGTGGTAGATAAAATTATAATCAAATTCACCTTTTGTGTGATAGAGATGGTGGAATTTTACCCAGCAGGTTTTGTATGATGCCCATACAGACCATACAGTGATACTAGAAGGCACTTCTTTTTTAAGTGCCATAATTATGCACACAGAGCCATCAAGTGATAGAAAACACATCCTGATTCTAAAAGAAGTTGCTCCAACAGCTTGTTTTCCTCACAGTTACAACCTGTCCTTTCCTTCTAGCCTGTTTTTTCCTGCCTTCCTTCAGAAGCATATGGGAAACATTTCTTCCTCTCAGGCTAGCTCAGGATTGCTACTACAGGATTGAAAAGATGTGATTCCAAGTCCCTGTGCTGTTACAAGGACTGTGTGTGTGAGCCACAGAACTACCCCAGCGTTAGGCACACATCCAACTCCTGTAAGATGTGCAGGACTCACTGAACACACCAGGAGTTAAATGAAAAAACAGCTTCATGAAGCTGGGCACATCCTTTCTGTAATTCAGTTCATACCTGTAGAGCATTAGGATTAGAAGCTTCCTATCTGTGAGGATCTACTAAACACCATATTGTGCTTGGATACATGAATAGGAGTAGAAGCCACATGAATACTTCAAGTGGTAAATAGTGTTTCAAGTCTTACTGAGCTTATTATGTCTCAAGAGTTCATTATGTCCTTGGTAGATTAGAAGCACATATTCAAAAACAAATACAAACCTAAGGAAAATAAGAATCCCCAAAGACAGCTTTAAATTGAAATACCAGCCTCAGGATTTTTGCTCCTGCCTTATGATTGAGACATTGGGCTGATATTCTAAACATCCCTGGAAAGGGTTAACACTCAAATTCTGTTTCCTTAGTCCTTCGGGTGAGGGCATCAGCCATAAATAATAATTATTATGAAGTTGTCCCAGTGAGTTGAAAAAAAGTGTCAACAGAAAGTGGAAATCCTGCACTACCAAAATACAAGGCAGACTACAACGTCTGCAGCCAGGCAGGCAGCTTGCACTCAAACCAAGAGGAGTTTTGTTGGACACGTACAGGGTGGGACCGAGTGTACCCTCAGCAAGTTTGCCAATGATACCAAGCTGTGCTGTGCAGTCCAGCTTGGAGCCTCTGGCATTAAGGACCTGCACCTGCTGGAGCAAGGCCAGGAAGCCACAGAGATGCTGTGAGGGCTGGAACAGCCCTGCCATGGAGACAGACTGGGAGAGCTGGGGCTGTTCAGCCTGGAGAAGAGAAGGCTCCTGTGAGACCTTAGAGCACCTTCCAATGCCTAAAGGGGCTCCAGGAGAACTGGAGAGGGACTTTGGACAAGGGCATCCAGTGACAGCACAAGAGGAAATGGCTTCAAACTGAAAGAGGAAAGTTAGATCAGATATTTGGAAGAAACTGTTCCCTGTGAGGGTGGCGAGGCCCTGGCACAGGGTACCCAGAGAAGCTGTGGCTGCTCCATCCCTGGAAGTGTCCAAGGCCAGGATGGACAGGGCTCTGAGCAACCTGGGATGGTGGAAGGGGTCCCTGCCCATGGCACGTGCTTGGAACGAGTTGGTTTTTAAGGTGCCTTCCACGCCTGGCCATTTGACAACTGTATGAAGGCAAAAGCATTACTGGCCTCCCAAAGCAGATCCTTCTGGTTGTATGGGCAGAGAGTTAAGCATTCTGTAAACTGTACCCAAGACTCAAACCCTCAGTGCTGCCTCTGCTTTTCTTCAACTATCTATTTTCTGAATTTGTGTGGTTAGGCAATTAAATGTGAATCTCTTGATTCCTGGCTATGACACAGGCTTCTTGTGTGGCCCAAGCCATGTCCCTTAAGCTATGCTTCAGTCCCCTGCCTGTGAAACAGGTAAAACACATCCCTCTGTGATGTTTTGTGCATAAATTAACTCATGGAAGCCGGTTTTTCAAAGAGTTCACTAATTAACATTATAGACAACCCTACAGATAAAGAGATTGTCAGAGAGCTCTGTCTGGCAGCCCTTGCCCAGGGAAAAAGTGAATTCCAGAACTGATGATACAATCTGCATACAGTTCCAGAAAGCCAACTTTACTGAATTCCACTAAGTGGGTTTTTTTTAAGGCTGTATACTTCTTAGTAACACAGCGTAAGGATTTCATACAATGAAGGGCATCTCCTACATTTAGTTTTACTTGGAATAAAATGCCACCATCACTTTTCAGCACAATTTGTATGTGCTATCTTGACAAACTTCCACTGGAGAAATTCTAAAACATTTAGAAAACATTTACATTTGGAACCAAGACTTCAATAGTGGAAGCTCTGTTTTTCACAAATACACACTTACAAGTTGCTGGAGAATGTAAAGACAGTTCTACAAATGCCATGTTGATTATCCTACATTTTCAGATGTAAGCTCAACAGGGGAGATAATGTATTTTTCTGTTTATACAGCATCAAGTGCCTTGTTTGTGCTTAGAACATTAAGTCCACAAATAACTTTATATTCTAGTATTCATAAATCAGTACAATATCCAAGCACAAAACTTGGGCACGAAACAAATGCAACAAAATACAGTTTTCATCCTAGGATGACCAGAAACAGACTAGAAAGAGGACCAAGCATTACTAATCCTTGTTCTGCCTACATTGACTAACGAGGGTAAAGTGAGAAGGGACCAAATCACAAATTTTATCTGTTTATTTCCTTTTCTTCAAATGGTACAGGATATAATTTGACAGATTTACAGCCTTCACTATCACGCAGTTTACTCAGCCTAGAAATCTAAAACCTTTTAAAATCGGGCATTTTAAAAAACACCTTGATTCAAACAGTCAATATTGAAAGACAAACAAGAGAAAGTTTTTACTAAGTCTGCAATTACAGTTTTCAGGAGCCAAAGTAGGAGCTGAAATATGCTTTCAAACAACAGCTGAACTTCTGTCATGAGTTATCACCAAACCCACACAGCAAATACTTCTAGTTTTCTTTGAAACATACGAGCTCACTGATTACAGGAACTAAATAACAATTACTGCCTTGATTTTAAGACCATAATCCAGGACTGGGAGATGGATTCATCACTGTTACTGTGCACCAGTGAATTCACTTGCTTCATTTCCAATGGAACCACCTGACCATCTCTCTGTAAGGCAAATACCTGAGCAGTTGATGACAATCCTTAGAACACAGATAACATATTAATTTTTTTTAGTTTCTCAGTCAAAACTCAGGTGAACTTCAACTTTGTTTGTCTGGTGTTTGCTTACAAATGATGTAATTAATCTGTCAAAAGCTCTGTTGCAACATGAATAGCATTCAAAATGAGCACGCACAAATATTGTTATTAAGTTTATTTAAAAATAAATTGCCTATGATTTCATGAGCAACTAACTAATCAACACCAGCACTTTGCTAAAACACAGACTCAACTCCATATTGTGCAGTATTACATAAGGGGGGAAGGCCTGTCTGCTACTTGACACTTCTGGCCCAGAATGGACAGTCTGGAGCTGAAACACAACCAGGGGCTTCCCTCATGGCTTCACACAGTGCTACAGCTGGAAAGTGGCCAGCTCCAGCCTGCCTCAGTCCCATGGAGGGCAGCTTATCATCTTTACACAGAAAAGAACAAAAGGGGTACCAGAAGAAATACAGCCATTACAATACTGCAACTTTCAACATTTTGGAATCACTTTTTTGTGTCATGGAAGGGAGAAGTGCTCCTTGCCCTAACAAACTAGACTTGCCACTGCTAAATTAAACTAAATTAAAACATCCATTTTGGGGAATATACACTAGTAGGGAACCAAAGTAGACTTTAGAAGCTCTGAATTCCCCCCAGTAAGGCAACAATACTCTTTTTAACCTGTTCAGCTATTTCGCACTGGTCTCACTGAGCTTAATGACTGGAAATTTTTGACCAACATACTTTTACACTGCAAGTGGAGACAGCAGGAAAGAGCCAGGCAGAAACTACAGTCACAATCCAGAATAACAGGGCAGGCAAACCCCTTCCGTGTGTGCTGCCTGAGTGAGAGGGATTGAAAAACATGCACTATATCAATTGGGCTGCAATTTTCATCTCTGCCCCTAAAATTTAGTCTTCCCCAAACTCAAGAAAGCAGTTTGAGCCCATGCAAACAAAGGATTACTAGCCCCTATCTATGCCAGAGATCCTCTGAAATTAGGTGTTACTCAGGAAGAGCAGTGGGAAGGTACAGGCCTTGCCACTCCTAGGTAGTTCTTGTCTCAAACACATTCCCACGGTTTTTCACCTTGCCAGAGAGGGGAGGAAAAAAAAGCCAAGCCAGGTCAGCAGCGGCTCTCTGACAAAGCTGGGAAAAAGTAGTTGTGGCTCCCACCCTCTGGTGCTGGGAGAACAACCCTCCCCTCACCCCAAAAGCTGTGGTGGCCCTGCAGCCCAGGGAGCCAGCCTGGGAGAGGAGGGGAGGGGAGGGGAGGGCTGGCAGCAGCAGCTTCCAGAGAGGTAGGAACCATCAAGGAACAGGCAGTGACTCACTCTGTGTGATTTATTGCCAGGCACTGTTCCCAAATGTGTTAATAAAGTTGCAGCCAAACAAATGCACATCCCTTAGGTCTTGTCTTTGTTCCAGCACGGCCAAGACAATTGAGTATTATTTTCAAGTAAAACAAGAATGAGATTCTAGACAATATTTCTACCATAATTAGTATTTATGTTTTACTGTTCTACTTCACAGCACTGCCAACCCTTGAGTATTTAATTTAAAAAAAAAAAGCACAAAACAAGAAAGAAGTGAGAATACACACAGAAACAGAAAGCTGTAAGATTTTTGACGAGTATTTTTTAGTTGTTCTATTTGGGTTTTAGATTATTTGCGGTACTTTCAAGTTTCAAAGACAACTGAGAGAAGCACTCCATAATCACCACATTCAACTGAAGAAAGATGCCAGTACAAAACCAGTTAACTCAAACAGTCCGTGGCAAAGCTCTACGTGGAGGTCTTCTAGAAACAGAGAAACAAAGGAAGTACAAGGGAAGGGTGAGTTGGAAAGATGGGCTTTCCCTGGTCTTACCCACAGGTACTTTCTGAATTGAATCTGGAGATTCCTTTGTTTGAAAAACCAAATAAGCTGCACGTTAGATGCATGCAATCACAATACATATACAGGCTATACCCATGGTTGAAACCACCACGAATATTTTCAAATGATAGTTGAGATTCAGCTATATCCACCTGTTTCCAAAAGCCAGCGCTGGACAAAATCAGAGGAGTGGGGCAGAAGATGGAAACACACTATGAAGTGTGCAATTTAAAAAGGAAAGCATTTTCCAATATGAATTTTGTTTCTTATGGACAAGTGGAAAATATATGTTATCATAAGTCAGTAGTTTGTCAAGAAACTGCAATGAACTAATGAAAAATCAATTGATCTACTAGACTTTCTTAGATGTAGTGATTTTGTTTTTTAATTATATGGGTGCCTGAGTTTTGAGACCACTGTTCTAACTGATACACCATAAATAAAGTCTCCTGGCTATCAGTGTTAGCAAACATGCCAGCACTGGGTTCTCCCCTTGAAAATAAGTTTAGGAGGAAGGAATGTGGGTGAAGCTTGTTCACCATTGTTGCTACAGCAGAGCTGAGGAACCACAGTTTTGGATGAGGACCTCATATACAAAACATTATATGTAAAAAATGCAGACAAAAAGAGGGCCCCCACTCCAACAATCTTTAATGGAAGTACAAAACTGTATCATCTTTTGCATGTTCCCTGCTCCCTACTATTTAGTTCCAAAACTGCTGACCAGCTCACTCCACTGTAATTCTGTAGAAATTTAAGTGATTTAAGTGATGTCTGCTGTGTTTTGTAAAAGAACTTAAGAGTCAGTCCAGACAGCTTTCTTGCTTCATGCTAGTTCATTTTAATAAACTCAAATTTGCTGGGAAGTCTACAAGCACAGCAGAACTTTCATTGAGACTTTGCTAAAATCAAGCCTGTGGTCGATTTCTGGTTAATCACGCTGGTAACCAGAACAGTTTACGTGTGTTTAGGGAGCTAAGATGAACAATTAAATGTTTCAGATACTGCAGCAGCTCAGCAGGGTAATTCCACACCTCCTTCCTCCAACACAGCAAATCTGAGAGCATCTGCTTCTCCTCAAGTAAAACAAACCAGAAAAATCTAAATTTCCTGAGGGTGCCAATGAACATCTGGGGGTGTCCCTGGCACAGAGTGCTACCAGGTGCTAATGAAGTCAGAAGTGTTTTGGGGATGGTGGGCAGGAAGCAGAGCTTTAAGAGACCAGATGTGAATTTTGGTAGACAGAAAGACAATTAAGAGTTCAGATGGAGAGACAGTTTCTTCCAGTGGTCACAACACTCTGGTGTTCTTGGAACTATTCCAGAAGGCTACTAAAGGACCCAAGGTCTCCTGAAGAACCAAGAGTGCAGTGTTAGAAAGGTACAGCATAAAGGCTTCCCAGAGGGCTCTGTCTTTCACCCTGATCTGAAACAGCTGGGTACAAAGGGCCTAAAATGCAGTCGTGTTGTTACCCCTCACTGCACTGATAACGAGATTAAATAAGGCACTGGCAGGTTGCTTTCTAAAGAGTGAAAGAAGAACAGAAGAAAGTGAATTAGAGATGAAGAACCTTAACATGAAGAAATAAAAGTAATTAAATGAAATAAAAGAGGAACTGGACAGCAAAAAGAAGAGGATGAGGCAGTTACACAGCACTTCAGCAAGATGAGAGTTCTGCATGCAGTCTTTGTGATCCCAGGGCAATGTGAACTCCAAGCAGGAAAATTATCACATCCACCTAAATGGAATAGCCAAAACGGAAGGATAAAGATGGAAATGACAGAAGTACCATGCTCCAGCCTAAAAATACATACGCTATTTATTTCCCAGTCTGTCTTTGGGAAGATGCAATGAGCAATGCTCATTATTATGTTCTCTTAACTCCTGGAAAAACAATATCTTATTAATAAGTGTAATGAGCAGGCTCACACAAACTGTACTAAAGTTTTGGTTTGGTTTTTGTTTTAGCTGCATCTAGATTTCACTTTTGATGACTGGTTAGCACTCTATCTTAAGTTTCACACTATATATATACACACACAGACTACAAGAAGTCAAAGCTGTAAGTTTTCTTTCTTATGTTGACTGCAACAAACCACTTTTTCAATTGAACATACATCAGAAGAAATTTACCTTCAACATGTAGCAATCTGACAAGAGCTAATGTATTCACAATGAAGAAAAGATGTTGTTTTTTCCTGCACAAACAAAAAGGCTCACTGCATAGCCAGATTTTACTGCAAAGACCTTAACGTGATAAAAGCAAAAAGTGTTAAATGTATTACTGTCTGTTTAAAATGAACTGTCTTTGCAATATAGCAATGCATTATCTAGCTTCTGTTCACTTCTTTGATTAAAACGACACCAACCAACCCAACAAACCACTCCCTCTTCGTAGTTTAAGAGGCCCAAAGCCTCTTCACAACACAATTCTGTTGTCACTTTTATATAGGGTTACTTGATGCCTTCCCCCTCCTTTTTTTCAGTGAGCTAAGTATAAGTAATGACTTCAAAATGGAATTAGTTCAACAGCATTCAGCTGAAAGCATTTATTTATATGAATCCAGTTATAAACCATAACTCAAAGACTTATTGTAAAGAAATTTACTTCACTAAAAATTCAAATAACAGCCTTCTATATAAAAGTGGTATTAAAGCTTACACATTAGTACAGTCAACATAAATTCTGATTTTAACAGGCTTGGATAAACATATAAATTTTGGCTCAGTGAGTCTGCTTTGGCTGTCAATACTCTGAAATAGATACAAGCTTTAACAAACCTTTAATTCAAAAGCCCATTACTGTACCAACTGAAATAGAAAGACTCGACTATCAAAGAGGAGTTCTTCCCCACTTTCATGGTATTACTTCTGTAAGACATCAATTGATCTACAGCCCTTGAAAGAAAACAACTCGCTTCCCTCTCCTGGATAAAAGTGTAGTTTTTTCATCCATCACGGTGTAACAGCATCAAAATACACCTTTTGCATCTGCTTAAAACAAGGAAAAAATACCCTGCAAATCACAAAGCCATTCCATGACATGTCAATTTACTTTTTCCGGCAGATTCACTATAGAAAAAAAAAAAAAGTTTTCATTAAAAAACTAAATGAAGATTTGTTCAAAGCAGTCAATAAGAGAGAAATGAGGAAAAAGAGAAGGAAGAATTTATAGATGTCTACATATTGCTGATGTTATTCTGAGGTGCTCTTTCACTTCATAAAGAAAAAATGGAGAGATCCCTGCATCCAATGTCCGGAGATTTAATAAACTGCCAGACTAACTGTTGGTTACTTAATGACTAATAACATCCACAACACGGAGCAGCATCTGATAAACTGTGTAACCAACTTAATTTACCTTCTCTTGACATTAAAACCATTTACTGTTAATAAATAGTATCTTAAAACATTCAGGTGGATTCTTTAATTCAAATGAACAATGTATTTGGAACAACTGTGATTAGTGGGCAGGTAAACAAATAACATGCCTGTTTTCATTCCCCCAGCACTGCTGATATGGTCTCTTTTCAAGTACAGTCCTTTGGTTTCCTGTGTTCTGTTACTACGTGCTCTTTTCTCTGAAAAATACCATAGCATTTAAACTCAACTTCTTTTTTTTTTTTTTTTTTTTTTGTATGGGAATGCTTTTTATTCTTTCAGGCCATGCTAAATCCCCTTCGATTAGGTTGTTCAATTATCTGATCTCATAATGAAAATGATATGATTTTGAGCAGCAGTAACAAGCACAGCTTCACTGAGAGACCTCATGGCACAACTGGCTCAGCTGAAAGAGGGGAGAGTTCTTCCCCAGGTATTGCACAGAAGCAGCTCAGCCTGCATTTGGTGCCAGAGACCAGCTGCACATTTGGTGCACACAGGCAACTCCACTCATGTGAGGAGAAATACAAACAGGACCTGCTACACCAACCTGGGGGCCACTTGCTGTGAATCCAGCCAAAGGACAACCTCCTCTAGACAGTCTTTGGGACAACACAACACCCTTGAGAAGAAGTGTAAATGCTTAAGAGAGAGTAAGTTTGGAACAATTTCTCCCCTTCGACGAATGTGATTTATGAGCATTCAGATTGCTAGGGACATGGTATTATTTTCAAAAGGAAAAAATGAGTAGGTACTTAAAACTAAATGAATCTCAGGACTACTTTCTACTGACATTGCTTACAATGGGCTTAATTATTTATGGGAAGAAACCATCCCATTTTATATCTGCCAGAATTTTTGAAAAACAAGTCAAGGGAATAAAAATTAAAATCTTGTTTGCAAAGCACTGGATTAGCAGCAAGCAATCTGGGTTTTGTCTCCTCGGATAAATCTCCTAGATAGCTGGATCAAAGAAGTCCTTTGTGAAATAGACACTTTACTGAGATGTTTGGAGACTTGGAACATTTTCCAAAGTGATAACCATTTTTGGTATCCAGCTTAAGACAACTTTGAAAGCATTTTCTGAAAACTGGAATTAATTATAATTAAATAAATTCTTCTCCCACATTATATTTGGTGATTATATTTGAAGTCGTGCTTAGTAATCTCAATTATTAAGGTGCTTTTACACTAGAAGCAGATAAAAGTCCTCAAAAAACTCTGAAACTTCCACCAATGAAAAAACGCTTGGCTAACAAAAACCTGACTCCAATTCAGAACTAATGCCTTCGCCAGCGCACAGCAGTGCTTTTCATGTGAGATACACAGCTTTATGCCAGCTTTGGACATGCTCCTAGAACTTTAACTTTAGGCTCCAAAGAGACAAGTTGGACATCTGTGCATGTTGCTCGTTCAGGATATTCATTCACACTTAAAGAGATCCCACCCCCTGCTAATACAGAAATTGAAATTAGCATAGTTACCCAAATCGCTAATGCTGCGGCAACAGCCCAAGAAAAGAAGTTAAGCTACACAACCCCATATTATTTTTGCTGGCATCTCCTTAAGAAATTTTTCAGTTCAATTCAATGAGGGGAAAGAGAAAAGTATTGAAGGATTTCACGTCGGGATTTTGATTTTACAAGCTGCTGGCAACTGTCCCTGGGCAAGTGCATACACACGCTCTGTGACACAAACTGTTAACCTGACACTCTGGGTATTTTGAAGGTTGGAAGGAGTCTCAAAAAGTTCATTATTGGTATGTTTTGTTTCTTGTTGGATTTTTTTTTTTTTTTGATAATTTGAAAGTGAACTTTCCTTCAATTTAGCATACACATTGAATTCATTTGATTAGTCTTTCTAAAATGTAAAGCTCTTGTCTCGTCCAAACACAGTCTGTGCCAGCCAGCAGGTCAGGACTCGACACTGTTGAGTGAGGAAAGCTCCCCCTTTTTTTTAACAGCACGGTACAAACATGTCTGCAGTTCATTCCTCAGAGCAAGGTACTTGCACAGCCACTACATTTACTTGAGAACAGTGGTCATTATTTAAAACCAATTATTATCATTTCCAGAGAAAAGGCTCGATTTCAGCATGCTGAGCATCCTCAACTCTCCCCCAGCACCCCTGTGTGCAGAGTGAGCAGCCAGTGCTACCAGAAGGACTCCAGTGCAAGATCCAGGGAAGCCACTTAGTTGGGAAAGCTCTTCAAGCACAGCCCACTTCTCCCTGTCAGCAACACAACAGACACAGAAATGGGCCTCCCTAAAAACAGCTGCGTGATACTTTTCTCTAAACAGAAAAACATGAATTGATCGTCCCTGTAATGTCTTTCTCAAATTGCCAAAAATGTCAGTTTCTGAAGGGCCAAAAGCTCGTGGAAAGAGCTGCTGTTTCTTCCTCCTCGGCCACAGGGCCTTGCCATGGTACATGTACTGTCCCAGAATGGAATTCCTTCTCCAGGTGACACTGTTATAGTGGGATAGAGATTGGTTTCAAACATATTTCTGGAAGAATAATTCATTCATGTTGTCTTCACAGCCACCCTGATCTCTACCTACACAACTGCTGCACCTCTTTACAGCAATGTTACAGAAGATCCTGACTTTTCCAAAGATAATTACAGACTGCTTGCTGACAATTACTTCCAGTCTCAAAGCAAACAAGATAGACAATGGCACAAATCAGTGATCCATGTCATATCTTAGGTAACAACTCAATTATCAAAATGAATGTATTTAAAGCACAGCATCAACAAAAGGAACATTCTAACAAACACTTTACCTGACACCATTTCACAAATGTAAGAATACAGGCTAGGGAGCTATCAGAACAGCAACTTGAAGGTAGTATAAAATACTGTGACTGGTAATAGCAAAAGTGTTTTATTGGCAAAGGAAGTGCTAAGCACAAGCCTGAGCTTGCCTTCACAGATGCCCCTGCCCTGGCCTTTTGGAGAGTTTTCTGTCCTTCCACCAAATGCAAATGCTCGTCTCTCCTGAGGTGCTGAAATTGTTATTTTCAAGCCTTGATGTTTTAACACAATTCCCAGCAGTTCTTCTTAGCCTTTTACATTCTGACTTCTGTTTACTGATGCACTACTTCTCCAAGTGTAGTAGCACATCAATTAATTATACAGTAGTCTGCCTAATCAGGTTTCCCCAGGGTTTTTAACAGAATCCCTTTGTATTTCTTAATGATTCCACGAGATTGTAACTGTTTTTAGTTCTGCAGTAAAAGAAGTCAGTCTGCTGACAATACTATCTCCTAAAAAGGTGGAACTGCTATTAAAACTGTTGATCCAAGCACACCTGAGCTTTGGAGAACTCAGATTTAGTCTGGATCTTATGATTAATATTTCTAATACATCACATAAACAGTCACCACTTACAGAGATACAAATTAAGTAGAAAGACTAGAACTGAAGAACAGATGTGACCTACTTATCATTTTAATATTAAAATAGATACAGTCAAGTTCATAGCAAAGTCTCCACTGCATTCAAAACAATTCACCAATTGGTCAATGACAGTCCAACAAGTTCCTTGACCAACTTCCCATGATCTGTCTTATTCTGAAAGAGTACATACTCTACATACTCAAGATCACTTCTTTAGTTCTAAGGCAGACTATCCCCAAACTTTCTCCCTAATTTAAGGGGAAATTCAAGATCAAGAAAAAACAACAAAACCCCACCAAATGACAAAACCACAACAAACTACTAAAAGCACAAATCAGTAGAAATACATCGAGCTTTCACATTAAAAAAAGCTCAGAAAAACAGGAAAACACAAGTGGAGGACTTGGCCTGTGCCAGAGCTGGTCACATTTTTGGCTGGATTGTGTCTTGTACTAAGAGAGGCCATAATTAATGATATTAAGTAGACAGCTGCCTCACTACAAAAGAGTTTTTCTCACGGATCATAGAAGAGTCGATGTTGGAGGCCCCTCTGGAGTTCACCTGATACAGCCCCTGCTCAAAGCAGGGTCAAATAAGGCTCAGGATTGTGTCCAGTTGAGGTTTGAGTATCTCCAAGAATGGAGACTCCACAACCTCTCCGGGCAACACGATTCAGTACCTGAGCACTGGCATAGCAACAAATAAATCAGAAAGTAGACCTTGCCGTTACATTGAAGCATTTGAGACCCACTTTGCGTGCCCTCCCCCCAGTGCAATGGCACTGCAGCAGACCCAGCTCCCATCTGTTAGCCAGGCTGATACACCTGAGTCACACTGAGACACAAACAGCAGCACTGACATCACCTAAGCTCTGACGCTCTTACCAAGTGCATCGGCACGAGCAGATTCTGAGACATTGCTTCTAATTCTTAGTCTTGCCTATTCCCCAAATCAGAAATGAAGATGTGCCAGAGATCATTTCCACATTATGAAAGCAGCTCTTTATAGCATTCCACAGGGACCTGTCTGCAAGGATGAACTGTATCTCTGTGCAGTTCCTTTTGTCCTGTATTTGTTCTTTGATGTACAAATACGCCACAGACTAAGCGGTGATCTCTTTGATGTTGAACTTTTATACTTTATTGCAACTAGCACACTTACAAGAGGAGATGCCAGTCATTTTCCCTTCTAAACATTCAAATTTCATGAGGCATTTTCTTTATGAGTCAGATTTCTTAGTAAGTTGTTTTTCAGAATTTCCACAAGAACTGTGCTACTCTTCTGGACTGATAACTTGATTAAAAATCAAGACCTGATCAGGTTTTTCAGGTATTACAAATTAATACAAGCATTGGCTAATATATCTGAGTATATTTAACATAAAGCATAATTACATAGTCAAGCATGTATTTCCTCACTCTCTTTTAGGTAATTCTGGATGGTGCCTGGAATCCAGCAGTGACCAGTGGCTGCACTGGGAACAGGACAAACCAAGGCATGCAGGTAGTGGTACCTTTCTGGCTACTCTGCCAGCCTCCAACACTTGACAGTTCAGGGACTTCCAGAGCCAGAGGCAGCCTCTGCAGTACAGTTTTTCATAACGCAGCATGTACACATTGAATTTCAGGCTGACAATACCACGGCAGATTAAATTACAAAGTTAGTTACTTCTGCAGCAAAACAGTAATCAACGCTGGCAGAAATAACATGTTACGAAGTGCAAATTTACCACCACTAAATGCTATAGCTTTCAGTGTGACATAAAAAAGCATTTCCATTCTGAAGCACCTCTCTGAGGGCTTTTAAATCAATCTTACAAGATGAAATTCTCTGGAGTGAGATTTTAGTATTCACAAGGTCTCTGCTTTAGAGTGACCTTTATGTTTGGCTATTTTTTCCCTTCTGTAAGTATAAACACCGTGGTTGAGAAGGAAAACATCAGAAGAAAATGAGAATATTTTGAAACAGCGACAGTAAGGAAGGAACATTTCTCCATACTGAGCTCTAGGTTTCCACGACAAAAATCAGTACTGCTACTGATGCTCCTCTCCAAGCCAAGAGTTTAAAGGTCCACTGTCAGTGTGCTGACCAGAAAAATGCACCACGCTGGACACTTTAATCTCAATTTTAAAGTGAATAAACCATACAATAACTTTAGATGGTTTTAGTAAGTGAGAAAAAAAATATTTAAAATGAAACAAATCTGTTAAAGAGACTGATTCTTCTTTTTCCAAAACATTTTGCAGCTCAGAAGGGAAAAGTGTTGTTAAGAACTAGTGAGGTGTATGCAAAGGAGGGAGCACTCCAGCACCTGCCACGCCAGGCAGCCAAGTGCTGCCTTCCACCTTTCTGGCTGGGAAATGCAAAATTAATCCCAGAAATACCAGCAGATTTTAAAGAAATCTGGACAGAGCTACCCATAGCAATACTGGAAACATCACATTTTCAGGGCCTTTTTCAGGTTCTGGCAGAATTTAACTCTCAGTGACCATCCAGATTCTATCATGTGCCATAAAACAACCAACCAAGAAAAACACAGGGGTGAACTATTGCTCATGTTACTGACAGGCTTCATACAGTGCCCATGGAAGCATCCCATGCGGGGGGNAGAGATAATTTTGCTCCTCCTTGAAGAGAACAATAGGAAAATCAATTCCTTAATTTAGCTCCACGAGGCCCCGGTGCCAGCCCCGAGCCAGAGCCGTGTCCCGGGCACTGCCAGCCACAGCTGCTCCCCTGCTATCACCGTGCAGCATCTGCGAGGCAGCCATGCCCTGGGCCTGTTTGCCTCAGCCATTTAGAAGGCGCCTATGTATATGAGGTTTCCCAAATGAAACATCTCTGGCTCTTTAATTAACCTGTCTGACTTTTCTATTATCTGTTGATACAAGCATCTGTCCAGTAGTTACAAACATCTTTATGTACTCATATTTTAAGCAAATATTTCTTTTAATTCGATAAGGCACCCACGGTACAAGAAAAACTCTCCCCAGAATTTAACACAATGCATCTCTGTCAATCTAACAATTGCAGGGTGTGTCCCTTCGGCAGAAAAGGCTGAGAGCGAGCTCAGCTCCTCTAGACCATCCCAATCTGCCCCTTTCCATATGGCAGAGGGTGCTCCTGCAGCAACAGTGGCAAATACACCTCCCCAACCCTGGAGAGCTCCAGCCTGACATCCCAAACCAGTACTGGACAGTGGTTTCACTTACATTTATGAGCTTCAAAACTGGTAACATAACATCCATCATACGACCAATTCTACAGGACTCCAGAAGGATACAGCCCAAGGAGAGGAAAAAGCAGGGGCATTCTACAAGCAGTTTTCTGCAGTGCACAAGATGGGTTAATTAATTACCAAACTGAGCAAGAAATAACTACAAATTCACTAGAAAATGAGTGTTTTCTCACAATAGCTACTCTGACAAATCAAACACAGACAAAGATGGGCTAATTAATTTAGCCAAATGGGAAAATGCACCCATTATGAGAAGCATTACAGTTGTTACAGGAGGAGAGCAGCTACTGCTGCTCCTGTCGAGTAGTACAGCAATTTATGCTGCTCAAATTTTTGCTAGAACTGAAGTATGCAAATACCTACATATAAAAAGGAAACTCCAAATGTTCTGATGACCAGGGATCATTTTTCACTGGCTTTCAACTCTCCACCTAGACTAGAGGATCCAGGCAAAGAGCACCTGGGGCTTAGAGAGAATTTAACCTTTTGGGGTGAGAAGAAGATAAATGACCTTTTGAATCATGTCCCATTAGGCACAGGGCCAAGGAGAGGAGGCTGGACAAGAGAGTGCTTCTCTCTTCAGAACTAGGAGTGAGGTAAACATCAGCTTATGCAAGTTTCAGACCCACTTAAGCCATGGCTCAGAATCACCTCCTAAGACCCCCGGCAGTCTCACAAGAGGTGTGAATTAAGTGCCACATGAAATGGCAACTCGATTTCTAATTGGATCATGTAAATTGTACAAGGCATTAAACAGCAAATGATACTTGGATGAAGGGAGAAAATTGCTGAGCCAATCAAATACATGAGCTCTCAGTATATCTGCAAGAGTTGGAAGCAGGAGCCATTGCCACAATGCATCGTTCCCATTTCATACTGTTAACAAAATTACAGCAAGAATAGCAAAGGGTTTAGGACTTCTAGAACACTGCAGAAGACAGCATGCACAAACGGTGACAGGATCTTTTCTCTTTTTTAGTTGAGAGTGCAGAAAGTATTCTGCACATACCAGGTGTTAGTAGAGATGACAGGAGGTCCAAGCACACACAGCTCTGGGCAGGGTGCCCGCAATGCCTCTGACCAGCACCATCTAGAACTGGTGAAAAGCAAGGCTGGCACGCAGGAACACGATCCCAGCTTCTCTGTCAACCAGTCAAAATTCCAGCTTGTGGTCCCTTCAGCTTGGCTACACTCTGACAAGCCCTTTGTCACAGTGTATCTTTCTATGTAAAGCTTTAATGTCACTTTTCCACCCATTTGTTTGAGAATTGTCAACTTCTTCTGAAGTACGTCAATAAAGAGTCATGCAGTCGGTTTTACGAAGCACTTTGTCCCAGGATTCAGTGGCAAGAAACAGCACAGTATTTCAAAGAACACAAACAGTACACAATAATTACATGGCTGATACCCTAGAAGTATGCTGACTATTCTATTTGCATTGTTCAGAAGTGAAGAGGTTAGACTTATTTACATCCAAGCAGCTTTAATTAAGCTTTGAGATAAATGCTCTTAAAATGAAAGCTGGGATGATTACACCTCTCTCCACATTGATTTTAGCCTAGATGACTATATATGCAGCATGACAAAAGGCCCAAAGGCTGGAATCACACAAGCAGGAGAGCCACAAGTGATGGATGGGTCCTGCACCACTCACCATT
Organism: Chaetops frenatus; assembly: GCA_013400775.1. Lineage (NCBI taxonomy): Eukaryota > Metazoa > Chordata > Aves > Passeriformes > Picathartidae > Chaetops > Chaetops frenatus. The sequence goes on from VZTR01028472.1 coordinate 478,556, forward strand.
ATATAGGAAAGAAAACAAAAAACGCAGTGGAATCGTGGCTTTACTGAAGTTGACTGCTCAGGTGTGGCAGGGCCAGGCCACAGAGGTGCAAGGGCAGCAGCAGTGGGAGCTGCTGACCCCTGCCAGTCCCCACTGTCAGATGAAGCGCCCCAGCTGCACTGACTAACAGCAGTGAGAACATGGGCACACCTAATGCCAACAGTGCTGGGCAACCCCCAGACTGCTCTGGGGGGGACTGTGCACTTGTGAGAGCATTAGATGCCAGAGGTTCACATTAAACTGCTGCCAGAGAGTGCAAGGAGCATTACCCATGGCAGAGACTGCAACTGCAGGTGCAGAGCAGCTCTGTGCTCCTGAGTAACAGCACACAGGCACCAAGTGAGCGGTGGGAGAACCTGAGAGAGATGTCTCAACTGGCAGGGCACCCGACTCAGATTTCCCTGAATATCCATTTGCTCCTGTCAACATGCCTGCCTCACCTTCCCCTGGCACCGAAAAGGAAAAGGGAAGCAAATGCTAATTTAATTACATTTTTCAGCAAAGTGGGAATGAGTGGTAACCTGTGCAGGCAGACAGAGTAGAGTGGTGATACCTGAGGGGGGCTTTCTCCAGTGCACTGAGCTCTCCAAGGCTGCAGCGAGCTCCCTGCTGCAGCTAACCCCCACTGTGGAGAGGGGAACAGCCCGACACCCCGTGAGTCACTGCCGCCCTGAATCACTGCCTCGTGTTCTCAACAGAAGGTGCAGGCAACTGGGAAACAGCCTGAAACTGCACCGAGCTTGCCAACCTGCATTTTGCAGAACTTCTCAGCCTAAATGCCTCTAGCAAGAAAAGTGAAGGGGAAAAAAAAAAAAAAAAAACAACCTGGGCAAGCTAAAGACTTTTTGCAGCACAGACAGGTTACAGGATGAAGTACAAGGAGCAAGTCCATCTCCCAGGCTCCCTAAAAAGGCTTTCTGCTTCAACTTTTCAGTCAGTGCCTTTTCTTTCATTCAATAAGCAGAGGTCTGCATTGTACAGTCACCTTTTTTCGCATAACTTAGTTATTCTTGGAGGACAGAATGCTCCCCTCCCCTGCTAATGTTTATTGCAAAAAGGAGAAAAAAACTCTGATCTTCAAAAAGGAAGAAGACAGTTTCTGTACCATTAGTTATGTGCATATCCCTTAGATATCAGTCCTCAAGGAAAAGACAAACCACAAAAGGAGAGAACTACTGCTTGCTTGATCTCAGGAGTTATCAGCTGTAATTACAAATTACAGCTCACAGATAAATACAAGAAAGGTGAATACTTTTCTCTTTCATTGTGAATAAAAAAAACCCAGAAAAACATTCTAAAATGTATCAAGTCTGACTGTAATAACATTCTTGTATGCAGTTATTTTGCACACTAAAAAAACTTATCTCCTGGGAATGCAAAGGGAAAAAAAAAAGAACATGCTGCATCTCAGCCTCGTCCAATACTAGATAGAGAATTGTAATGTATCTACTCAGGAGAGACACAAAGATTTGCCAATTTTGTTTTAGAGCATATAGTTTAGAATAAAATATACCAATTTAGAAATCTCTTGCGTAGTGAAGATGAAATACTAACAACCCTGATAGCAATTACTACACTAGTGTGTGATCATTTTTACACTGCACTGTATGCACGAGAAGCAAGAGAAAAGATTTGAAACCCCTTAAGGTTAAAATTGAGTGCTACATCGTCCTAGAAAAAGCCCTCCAAACATGCTAGGTTCCCTATAATAGAGAATGAGTAAAGAAATTAGTCTTTTTCACACACAGTGAGGAAGTACTTGATATAAAGAGGACTCAGTTCTTCACTGAGGTCTCTAGACACTACTCCCCCAGCTAAAAAATGCCAATACAAACATTCAGCTCCCCACTGCAGAGCCAGGCTGCAGAGCTGCAGGCCCTTCCCCTGCACCGAGTGAACCAGCTGCCATCTCCCCCTGCCACCCCAAATCAGCTCACTGAATAAAGCACGAGGACATGTCCTATCTGTGCAGAGCCCACACTCCCAACACCAGCCTCCTCTATACCCTCCTCCAAGACCTTATCCACTCAGGGATTTATTTTGTTTTGGTACATAAAAAAAGGGTACAGAAGTCCTTGAGTTGTGTCTGTAGACCGCTTGAGTTTTGCCCCAATTATTCAGTTATCCTAGAAGAATTATTTTCAAGACTGCATTACAAGCCAGTGGGAACAGGCTCACCATTTTAGCTCGGCAAGAGCTGTACGTAACTTTAAAGAGTCTGATCTAGTGAGATGTTCAGCACCCACAGTTTTGCTGACTTAAACAGGACAGAATCTCCTTACTTGAAAGGAGTGTCCCCAACTGAGACTTGTACTGAGCATGCAACTGCCTTTGATTTTCACAGAGCGAGACATAAAGACAGATTTCCTCTTTTACTTTTAAATCTTGAGAGTCTTTCAGAGAGCCTGAAAAGTACATTTCAGCAATAAACCTCAAACCAATCTTATCCTATGAATGCAATGCAACAAATATTCTAGGTACAAGCAAGTCATTCAGATCAGTCATATGAAATAAAGCAGCAAGAAAACAGCCTGTCAGCTAGCAATTCCAAAGGCCAGATTCTGTTAATATTTAGTCAACAGAAGTTCTGTACTGGGGTATTTGCTAAATTGGATTTAACTTTCAATAGTGCCACAGTGAAGGTAAATTTAAACACACTTCAATTCGCAAAGCTACCTTTTTTTTTAAAACCTATGGCAAGATATTTTTCCATAGGCATTTGTTTACTGGTGAAAAACATTGAGTAATTACCGACGTGCTGGGAGGCTGGTGCCAGGATACATGACCAAAAACACGTCAAAAGGTCAAGCTTGACAGACTGGGAGAAGCTCACCCGCATGAAGCAGCAGTGCGTGAATCCCTGCCTGGCCCCGGAGCAGCGCGGCTCTGCCGGCTCCGGAGCGCGGGGGTCGCTGCAGGGGAAGCACCGGGGGCAGCGGGACAGCGGCAGCAAGGGAGACGCTGCCTTCTGCCCAGCGGCTTCTATAGAAAAACGCAGCAGGTTCCAAAAATCCTGCGTGCTAATAAGGAAAGCTGTGGAGTATTTTTCCTTAAAGAAGTATTTTTTAATGACTGAATTTTCATTTGGAGACACTGTCAGTAGAAAAGCTACTTATATTTCCAATGATTTAAGCATAGACCCCCAAAGCAAAACAATTTCCCTTACAACCTAGGAATAACATTCTACTCATCTCATCCATCGTCAGCAAAACAGCAACAGTCTGAACTTTATGTTCACAAAGCAGTAGGCACGATTAGTACCTCAAATGCCACCTTAACGGTAAATAAAACTGTGCTGAAATAGCTTAAAAAATTTACATCAGCCTTCCCACCAATCTCTATTTAGGAATGTCCATTATAAAGATAATGCAACTATGGCCAAGTTCCTGCCCATGCTTTATAACTCCTCAGTGGACTGAACCCTTGTGTCCAGGCCTGACGATAGTACAAGACAAGTACTTGAGCCCTCCCCAGCACTGGGCCTGACTGACAAATCTCTGTACAAAGCAGGTACCAGAACTGGCACCATCCCACACCGAGGAAACCATCTCCCTCAGTCTTGGGCTCACCTCTGGTTCTGCACTGGCCTGACAAATAAATCCCTGTTTCTACTCCAGCACAGTGTATTTGCCCATCAATTCAGCACTTAGCACTATTCTCCTTGAAGTCACCCCTGACGTTCCTGCCAGGGAAGACTCTCTCTGGAATAAGATCTGTACCAGTGACTGCGCCGGCAGAATGATCGGATTTCTTTGCAAACTTCACCGGTGAGCATGTGAAGTTGCTCCCTCCCTTATCAGTGTCAGCTGGCTAGCTGACCTGCCTGTGTTACAAACTTAAGAATGCAAGGCTTCCTAAATACTTTACAGACTCATAGCAGTGGATAAATAATTTCTAAAGGCCCATTAATCTAGAAAACACTTATTGAGACATTAAGAACTTTGATGCTTCATTTTTGCCTGTTTTCTTATAAATCAGTTGGAAAAAAAATCCTCTTTCTGCTCTGCCTGAAATGAGAAGGTTTAATTTCCTAACTCACAGCCTGTCTCGAAGACATGCCCAGGCTCTGCCCTGGACTGCTCTGTTCCCAGCATTTTAAGTGTACGAGTGCAGATCTCAATGTGTGACAGCTGGCCTGTCTTTACCCACCCAAAACTGGATGCAGGCTCAGGACCTTTCAGAATTAAAGAGAAAGAACATGTTTGCCAGCACATTATGTTGCAAGAAAAATAAAATAACTTACAACTTAAACTTCACATGGTATCAGTTTGGGCTATCTAAACAGCAATAGGAAAGGGATTAATACTCCCCTTTTTCACCTGAAAAAGAAAATTAAACCCAATATGAAAATCCCACATTCTCCTAAAGACCATAATTATTTGCACTTGAACTTTAGAACTGTAAAATATTCAAAGTGCCAAAAGACGCCACCACAGAATAAAGAAGATACTCAATTCACCTACAGGTTCTGCATTTTTCCCTTGTACTTTCGAGCTTAAACCAAGTGCATTCCCTATTCTATCGGTCTGCTTCTCTCAAGTCATAATACTGGCCTGTGGATCTATTATTTCATGGAAGTCAGAGGCCTTCTTAAGACAACTGGCAACACATTTCCTCCAGCTGAACCCTGTCCAGCAGATGAGAGAAAGGATAAAAAACCAAGGAAGTTTTTCAACGCACTAGAAAAATAAATACTATGAAACACGAATTAAATGTACTATAGTAGTAGTATGTAAAAAGTAAAGACCTAATCATTTCCATAATAAAGCCACCAGGAATTACACTTTAAAATCCAAAGGCTGGGCTCTGCCAAGATTTCACATCAGTGTGGAAATTGGTTTAAATGAAACTCCCAAGAAAATAAAAAATATATTTTGAAGTTGAATTGCTGTAGATCATCTGCCTGCTCTTTTACAACACACCTTAAATCTCTGTCCAGAAGCATACAACATAATCACACCTTCCAATTTTTTTTTTGTGTGTGTACTTTCCTCCCTTTTTAAAAAAAATTGGTTATTTAATTTCACAGTTCTAACGGGCTTAAAAGGGATATGCTGGAAAACTGTTATCAGAATATGCAGAATTCTAAAGGACTGCTAAAATATCCACGTAGTTTGCACTTTAAAAAATGCACTTCCTTTTGTTTCAGATGCAAGTATTTGAATCAAGCCAATTACATTTTCTTGCCAAATACATTCAGCATGGCTAATGATTGATGAATATAGTGCTTTTCTTTTTATTCACATAGGCTTCTCTCCAAGAAGAAAAGGAAGCCGAGCAACTGAAAATTACCGTCCTTAAACACTATGCTGCTACCGGTGTGCATTACCTAGCGCCCTGCAAATTGGAAAAAAAGAAAACAGCCTCTAACTGAAGCAAGACTCAATATTCTTTTTCCAAGTAATTAGATTTTTAAAAGAGAAATTTTGCCTAAAATGAATTGTAAACATGTTAAACAGCACATATTTAGTATTTTAGTGGGGGCATTAAATTCAAATGCCAACACTTAAAGTCTTCAGATTACCGTGAAGGAATATTACATGTAAGTAAGACGGTCATTTAGGTTAGATTTTCTTCCTATATTTAAAAAACCCCCAAACCTATGACTTGAAAAATACCGCAATTCAAAGCTCTACTGTGGACCTAATTTTATTAGAAAGCAGGGCAGACTACAAACGTACCTCTAAACTTTTGGTATCTCATCAAAAACTTCGTTTGACTGTCCTCAGTCTGACACTGCCCCCTCATTAAGGACTCGAATCCGCAAGAAGAGAAAACTCCAGGTTTAGAAAAAACAAATCACTAAGTAACTCTGGTCTTTTCTTTTATTCCAAAGCCTTTGAAAGATGAACAGCTGTCTGAAGACGGCATTTTAGCCCAATCAGCTACCCAGAGGATGCTGCACGTCCTTTCCTCTTTGCTAGAGACAGATTTCACAGAACGCGTTTTCTTCACGGGTTTGTAGCAAGCCCAAGAACATCTCGTCTCCGCTCTGAGCGACTCCAGCCGCGGCAGCCGCAGCCTGTGCCTGCCCAGCGCCGTGCTGCCACATCGGCTCTCCCTCTCTAACTTGCGGGCGCCGCTGTAAAGTGCAGCGGCTCCGCGGCGCTGCAGCCAGCACCGACCCGGGGCTGAGCCGCCCGTCCCCCCGAGCG
>VZTR01028472.1:485017-556257 GCA_013400775.1 Chaetops frenatus
CCGGCCCGGCAGGTGCTGCGCGGCCCGGGGCTCTGCGGGGCGGCCCCGCTGCTGGAGCTGGCGGCAGAACGAGGCGGTGGCAGCAGGAGCGCTCCCGCAGTGCCCCGGAGCAGCTCCCGTCCCTCAGGTCCCGGCCCGCTGCTCGAGTGCGCGTTTGTTCCCCCGCAGCCCCCCCGAAGTGCTGTTTTAAGTAAAAAATAACCGTATTGCCGCTACATCTTGGCACAACGCTCTGCACTTAATAGTCAGTGACTTGATCAAGCAGAGCAGCATTTACATTTTAAATCTGTCTGGTGACGGGTTCGTGCTTTCTTAGGATTTACTTGGAACGTCTGAAGCATGATACCACTGGTGGAGTTTTCATCTATTCTATAGCATCAGATGTCACTGTTCTGTCAGTTTGTGAGATGAAGTTTTGCATTCATGGATATACACACATCCACACTACAGGAGGGATAGCGCATGACTGAACATACACAAGGCACAAAAATAATCCAGCCTATTAAAAAACCCCATACTCTGCTGAAAATTGCATTAACAAAACCAGTGTTTTTTCCAATTCCTGTCTTAGCCACTGGAATAGACTGTCAATAAATATAAAACCACAAAAAAAAAAAAAAACAAAAAAAAAAAAAAAAAAAAAAAAATCATTACAAACTGTTTAAGACAGGACAGAATATACCATTTAATCTAACTGAATCAGAAGTATTTACTGAAAATAAGGGAAAATAGATACAAACAGAAGCCAGAGGAACCATCTTAACATTTGAAACAAAGCTCTATATTTAGAAAGCCTTTATGAGATGAAGACACTGAAACTATCTACTATTAAATGGCCCTTAATGGCTAATTCTTACCTATTTCTTTAATGAGTTCTTAATGCAGTATGATATTATTTAAATGTGATTTGATCCAGGTGTACTTAGCATTTATCAGTCTAGTTATTCAAGCCCAATTAATGCAAAATACTGTTTTAAATTTTCCTTATTTAAAAAAAAAAACATTAAAAATTCCAAGATCTAATCTGCTGCAGTAGTGTAAATTTAGCAGTTATCTTTGTCATAACATTTTTCACCTGTATTTACTATCCTTACATCAAGCCATTCCTACCTATATAGCACATGCTCAGAAAATTTACAGTGGCAGACCTGGTCCCAGATGGGTTTGTGCTCATGGAGTTTTATCTGCAGCACAAGCTGTAAAGTTGCAATGTACTGAACAGAAACCTTACAGGGCATTCTGGACTGAATAAAATCCCACTAACAGTGGTACTCAGAGCTCTTCAGAGACTGGAAGATGCTGCTTTGACACATGGGCCAACTGTGGAATTTAGATGCAGCCAGAAAGCTTGGAGCATGCACAAGAGAAAAGAATGATGTCTTCATGTATTGTAATGTGGAGTTAGATCTTTGTAAACATTTTACTCTGACACAACAAGTAATGTCAGACTGATGGCCTGAAAAATGTCACAGTCCATTAGCACTAGTTGTCCTGTCAGACATTTAACCTTAAGGTACACAGCATTACATTATTACTGATCTGGATTTGTTTCCAGTCCAGCTGAAATGCAGCTGCTAATCTGGAATGACATCTGATGTGCTAAACGGCTTCAATAATAAGCAAATGACACAGATTTGCATTCTTGCAAATGCCTTACAAAGGCTGCTTCATAAAATTGTATTTTAAGTGAGAAGAGCATACCTATAATGGTTTATTATTTGTTATCAATATCCCATCTAAAGCCATCTGCTGACTTTTGAATATGCAAACATGCATTCGCATTTGGGTTTTCTGTCTCAGATTGACCTCATAATGAAAACCCCATCCAAAATCCATTTCCTTCCCCATTTACCAAACTATTGCAATAGTGAAAGTCTCCCTGGAGTTCAGACACCGTATCAGTGACAACAATGTGCCAGTCAAAGAATACTGAGCTGAGTATTACAGTACACTTGACAGGCAATTGCTCTCACTGTTTGTGCAGCAGGGTTTCATTTGACTGATAGGAATGCTTCCCAGTTTCCAGAAGCTGTTGTCTATCCTGCTTGTTCCTTAAGCTTTTGATAGATACCCATGAAACACCACAAGACTGCAAACTCTTCACAGAAGTGAGAAACTACACCTCAGGGTACACTCAATCCTTGCCTTGATTTCTGCACTCAAAGACCTCCTGAACACGTCAAATGTATTTATTAATGGTTCAGACTGAGCAGTGGCCTGCAAATAGACCCTTACCCCAGCATGTGCTCATCCTCTGAGCCACTGTGGCACAGCCTAAGCACGCCCAAACATCCAGGAACTACAAACACTGGATTGCTGCTTTAAGGATGGAAACAGATTGGGGAACCTTATCAAGTATTGTTCTGTGTTGTACTGATATAAAAGGTGTTCAGCTTGTCAGCCTAACCACAAGCCTCTGCAACAATCTGAGGGAAACAACTGTTTCTAGAAATCTTTTCAACCCTACTGCAAAAGAGAGAAGTGTGAAATTGCTAACAGAGAAAGGGGAAACACCTATGATAGCTATTAGCACTGGTAATGCAAGAGACAGTATTAATTGTGTATTCCCAGCACAGGACAGAAAACACGGAGAAACTCTCCTCCTCCACCTCTTCTTAAACCTACTGAGCAAAGTAATAAATTCAGCTTCCAAGATGAACCAACAAATACTCCTAACTATTTGTTAAAGGATGTCCCCAAAAAGAAGTAGTTTAAATGCAACTAATTAAACAAAGATGTTTATGTTGTTCTGACTTAAAATGTGAGTGGGGAGCATTTCTGCACACTCTTGGGTCATGTTTTGCAGTCTAGCCTAAGTAAACCTGCATAGTTAGGCTTAATCCAGGAAGAATTTTGAGACCTCCTTATCACTAAAATTTAAGATTTGAATATTAAATACGGGGCACAACCACCACCCTTCTTCCCTACCTAGCATAGAGGAAAAAAGTATTCTTAAAAAAATAAAATGTGTCATGTAATCACCTCCTGTCTGAAGGAGGTTTAGCCACACAGGGTTGTTTTGAAGCTGAAGCTGTCAAACCACTCTGAGGTACAGCACTTACCCACTGCTCTATCACTGCTACAAACACAACTGCATGCAAACCTCTTGCAGGGCAAGGGCTGCATGCTGCATTCTCCCATGGAGAAGAAAACCTACTTACTGGGAAGGAAATGTGATATAAGGACACTTCAATAAATCATCCAGAGCCTCCGCATTTTCAGCTGTAGCAGAGACAGCTTCTTCACTTTTTTAAAAAAATGAACTAGAGCTAGTTTTCACTTTAAAAAAGGGCTTAGACTGGCAGTATAAATCCACACTATCATGCTTATTTTTAATTGTTTTTCTGAAGAAAGGCTTGCAATGAAATAAATTCTTTAAAATGTTCAGGAAATCTAGTATTTATTCAAATAGGCAGCAGTAATATTTAGAAATGCTCAAGTACTTTTCAGGACTTCAAACACCTATAGAAAATGTTGAAATTTTCTTTTCAACATTTAAAGAGCTCCTCTGAGGAGTTAAACTCTGCCCAGAGATGGTGACAACAGCTGCTGGTAAATGGGAAGAAGCAGGTGATACTAAAAGCAAAGGCTCTCTCCAATTGCAACCCAATCACATGTCCTACTATCAGGTGAAGCATTCAGCTCCCAGCTCTTATTAGTGTTGCAGGTCTAGATGTGACCAGAGTTTAAAATGTACAACAAATACCAAGCATCAGAACACTGCTTTCACCCTTTTGGCTTCTTATTCAACAACACCCACATGTGAAACCATGCAGGTGCAGTGATCACAACAGCCTTGTTTACCAAATACACCCAAAACCAAGTGTAGGGAAACTGAAGCTCTACATAATCTTTAAAGACACAATTCACAATTCTGTCCACCCTGTTGGCAATCAATTTTTAAGTGGCTTCCAACTGATATAGGCAACACCCCCAAAAAGAAAATGTTTACTCCCTAACACATATCCCCACACATATCCCCCTCTAGATTTAGTGGTATTTTAGTTTGCATTTATTTCTAGCCCTCCAAGTAGCACACTGTCAAAGATGAATCTAACTGAGGTCGTCCTCATTAAGTTGCCTCTTTTTCATCTATTTAAAACTGCTACTATGCTGACCCTGCAATCATTCCATTTTGCTCCAGACAAAATCCCTGCCTCAGTTCCTGCTGAGGAGGTGTGCTTTTGTACAGCTATATGTCTTAATCAAGTCATTTTAGAGGCTACTCCACAACTCCCAATTAAGTCCATTGCTGTCCCCAACTGTTGAACTGCTTGCTGTGCTTTGCCAAACAGCTGCTGCAGTTCTGCACCTGGTGAAACAAAGTATGAGTTGACAAAATGCTTTGGGGTTGATCTGCATGAAAGGTAAGTCATTATTATCAGCTAGGCATGCTGTTGGTAGCAAAAGATTTTAAAGGTCTAGTCAACTGAATTTTCACCCAGCTTCCTCTCTCCTTGAAATCCCCTGAAAGGATATCATATTTGCTGCTTTTCAGAATCTAAGGTAACAGCAGTACACGCTGGAAATAACGTGATTAGAAAGATGAGATTATCACCAATTAATCATCTGCCACCAACTGCAAGTGGGGCCATGGAAAGATTACAAAGTTATCAAGAAATAGATCAAACTGGACTTGGTAGCATCCCCCTTTTGTGTACACCTAAAAGGGCATTATGAAGTGGTTGCTATTGGATTACTGATCACACTGCCACTGCCGAGTCCCTGTTTGAGCTCAGAGAGATTCTCATTTATAGTTTTGAAGGATCAAATCTTCCTATAACATCCTGACATTAATGTTGCCAAAAAGCAGGAGCTGTTTGAAAGCTGTTAGAGCTCTCCTTTTTCATGCATAATCTTACCAGGATATTTGGCCAGTGTTGTTTGCCAAAAACTACAGTTATGCATTGTTCTGTATATCCCTTTTGGTGGGGAGAAGTCAATGGGCAGTGTATAAACCAACTGCTGACTGTCAGCAACACAAAGAACAGCAAGATATTAATTATCCTCAAAGAAGTAATTATTAGACTCTTGTTTAAGGATCCTTGCAATACACTAATTTTTTCAGAATAAACAGGTTCTCAAAAGAATCACCTCTTTCTGTAAATCAACCGCAAGAGATTCATGCTGGTTGTAGTGGAACACTTTCAGCACATTTTAGAATCTTCAGAAGTCCTTTTGTTCCTTATCAGCTTGGTGTAGGCTTCTGTAGCACAGAGACAGAGTGGGCAAAGCTGCTCAGTTACCAGCTGAGCATCCTGCTGGTGACAGGTGAGTGCAGATGAGACCCTGCATGCAGAGTTCCTGTCAGCTGGACACGTGCTGGGGCCTTCTGGAGGCCTGCTGAGAGTAGACAGAACCCTCAAAGTGCTTTGGTCCCTTTCTGAAAAATACCTTAGCAGTATTAGAAAAGTTCTTACTTGCCTAAAGAGCCTTTGGCCTATAGCATCTTGCAATTTTATGGGTAATAACTGGGGTTTCATGAAGTGTTAGGTCCCTTTCCCAAACCCTTGTGCATACAGCCATTCACAGAATTGCAGTGGTCAAAGGGATGCCCAAGACCAGCCTGGAGCTTTGCTACCCCCAGCAAATTTATGACTGACCTGACCACTGGCTTTAGATCATTAGCCAGTTATAGACCAGGATAAGTAACAGGATTTTTTCAATTTTTTTCATCTCTGGGCTTCCCTTTCTGCTCTCTTTTGCATCATCAGGGATAGCCAAGGCAGGAGAAATGGTAGCGAGCAGAGATGAAGTGAGACAGATTTCCTGCTGAAAATCTTCCTCACAAATGTCTGGCCAGATGCAGCACCAAGAAGGAACCCTGGAGTTTCCTGGCCTTTTTCTGATGAATAGTTCAACAATCAAGATGATATAGGCATATCCCAGTGGATCCTCTGCCACTCCATGTGCCACTGGCATTAATAACACTTCAGCCTCTTTATTTCCTCATTGCTTATGGCAATGCTCTCAACTGTTGAACAAACTGAATGCTTCAGTTATGCTTAAGAATAACCAGAGAAATGGAAGTCTACAGCCAGCCTAAACTGTACCTTCTGCCCATAGACTCTGCAAATGATGTCTAAGTCGAGTTGCCAGAGAACAACTGAATCGGTCTCACATATGGGATGAGGATGTTCCACACAAGGAATTTGTGTTGCACCCACTTCCAGATTGAGCAAAAGTAACCTGAGAGCAGCTGTAAATGTGACAACATTTAAATTGCTTCAAGTTGTGCTCAGTGACAGTCAAACTTCACTCCTCTGCTACGTGAGACCAGCAAGCAAATTTTGCCCATTTTCAACAACATGATTAAGAATGTGAGCATCAGTGGGACAGATAAGCTGTGCTGGGCACTCAGACAACTAATACAGAAATTATTTTTCTTTCCAGGCAAGTACAGGCATCTGTCCAGTCAAGCAAACCAAGCAATGATTCTGCATTATGAAATATTCTTTTTATAACTATTGCCATTTCAGTTGGTAGTGCCACATGTCAATAGTGGGCTTACTGCTCACATTTAAAGTACAGCTTTCAGGACAGGATTCATCTAAATTGACATTGTCTGATCAGCAGCATATTTCCTGCCTCTGTGAGCATATACATAATTTATACAGCTTTGCACTAGAGAGTATTTCTGCTATTATAACAAAAATTTTAAGATCTTGTACATTTTCTGTGTCTCAATGCAAAATACAAGTTTAAAACCAGACATGCTTTCTAGGACAATTAAAATTCTGTGTTAGGACTCTCTCCAGAATTAAGTCTTCCAGCCACAGGTTTATGGGCTTCTAAGGCTGTCTGACCCCCTCTATTCCAGCACAATGCTTAACAGCAGGAGGGTAAATACTGTGCTTTAGCATTTTCTCCAGTTCCTCCTCAGATTAACACTGAGCTCCAGAACAGAAACATTGGCAAGTCATCCACAGCACCACTACATTCTTGAAATTATCAAAGAGAATCCATTCTTTCTGATTCCAAAATAGTAAAATATAAATGGCAGCTGACCATGGCTTTTAATGCTTCAACTTTAAAAAAAACCATAAACTTCAGTGATATATTTTCAAAAGTCAACACATCTCCAACTACTGTACTTGAAACAAACAAAACACTGCATACCTACTTAGAGTGATAAATAAAGGATGATACAGTTCCTGGGCATGAAATCCATACAGATAATTCCTTTGCATAATTCTGATTATTAGACATGATAACATGACTCTGTTGAAGGATACTAGACTTTAATAGAAGCAAAATAATGGGATGATTCACTTGAAAAGGAAGGTAATTATTTGAGAGCACTGTTTTGCTAATAACCACCAAGTTCAGAGAACACCTGCACAGAACCATCTTTCACTTTGGAAAGGGGAGTGCAGTATTCTAAGCTGATAAATTTGATTACAAAGCAGAGCATATAGAGCAGAACACCTATAGAGAATCATCTATTGCTTCATCTAAAATTGGGTTTATAATCTACATTTTTATTAATGCAGGTATTAATGACAGTATTTTTTTTATTCTATTTAGAAAGCAAAACAGGGGAAGGATTTAGAAACCTTCTCATTTTCTGTTTTAGTAATTTGATCCAAGCTACTAGCACTTGCTTGATAAGAATCATTTTTAACTCATAATTTAAACCTTATTAGCATACGCCTGTCTTACAGAAAAGAAAGTGCCAAGTATTTTTCACATAGGCACATCATCTCTGATTATTTCAATTCCATTTTAAAGGATCTTTGACAGGGCTACTGAAAGGCTTGTCAAAGAACAGGGAAACATTATGATATTCTTTCCCCATATCCCTTTCCAGAGCATGAAATATGAGGGACATTTCTATTAGAATCAAGGCTAATTTAAGAGCTGTTAATCTTTACTTTAAGGCTGCTGTAGCTGGGGAGGTTACCTCTAGCACAGGGCAGCTGTTCTTGAGCACACTTCCTTCTTCACTCCAAAGAGCATGTATTGCAAGCATGTACTTTACAAGCTACAGTCAGCAGAGACACTTGAATTTCAGTACTGGATTGCTTGGGTTTTTAAGTGCCCAGTAATTGAACAATACTTTTAATGGTTCTATTCATTTTTAGCTAAAGGACAAAACATTTTGGGGTTTTTTTAAACTGACTTCTAGAAGTCATTTTAAAAAGTCTTTACTGACTCTTTTTTTGGGGTCTGTTTCTGCAAATCAGTGCTTTTGCTATTTTAGGAGTCATTTATCTGCCCTCTGGCATGAACTATTGAAATCGAGCTGCATTTTCAGTTCAAGTCCATCATCAGAGCTGTTACATTTTACATTTGTTCAACAAACTACTACAATTACACAATCCACAAGAAGTTGCATGGTAACTGCAGGTAAGGTACAGCCTGCTGCACCATCTGAGCTGTCCTGCCTCCCTCACACTTCTGGGATGAACAACCTGGATCCAGTGTGCTGGGGCACTGTTCTTCTATGGACTCCATATAAAAGAACCAAGTGTTCTGCAATATCTGCAACAGGTGAGGAGTTGCCAAGTGAAACAGAGAAGTGAATGAGCTGGGGTATGAAACAGTGAAAAATGAAATACCTGTCAATGAAAAAAAAACTCAAGAAAATAATTACTCAAAGAAGTAGGAAGAATATGAAAAAAATATATGTGGAAGACAAAAGAGGGTATACAAGATCTCTTATTGACCAGAATGACAGCAGCCAGAAGCACCTCTGTAGTTCACTGATCCAAGTGCCACTCTGCCCATTGCTGAGGACAAGCCAGATGAGGGGTGCAAAGGAGCCCCTGTGCACAGGACTAAATGGCTGCAATGTGCTCAGTTAATGGATGGCACTGGTTTTTAACAAATTAGAGATGAATAGATCACTTCTAACAGAACACTTCAAAAGAAGGTGAAGAAGAACTGAAGTTCAGAGATAATGATGAGATCTGCACCAAAATGCAGAGGGAAGAAGCTTCTCAAGCACTGCTGAAGATACTTAATATGATACAAAAGATACTTAATATGATACAGAAAATTGTATCAGGGGAAGTGCCAATGTGAACTAGATAAAGTATGGCAAGCTACCTCAATGTGAAAAATTGAGAGGACTCCTGCTGTTGTTACCCAGAAATCATCTTCATTTTTCTTCACAACCTTATGCTTAATAATTTTGAAAAATCACAGAGAACAGGCATATGGTAAAAATCAAAGCATATTCTGATAGAAGCAATCAGGGATTGCATTTCCTGTACCATGTTTGTGAACAACATGAAACACTAGTCAGCTCTTTCTGAGCCTCAGTTTCAAGGGAATGAGAAAATACAGTATTCCCTGGAATAGCTCCTTGATTCTCCTCAGTATCTGTGCTGCATCTGCTGCATTTCCAGGCAGTACTGAAGGGAAATAGGGACAAGTAGCAAAGAAAAGCTGGTGCTAACAGAACCTGAAAGCTCTGACTCCAAGTCAAGTGAACACAGAGGTGCTCAGCAATGTTCAGCAATGCCCAGGACAGAAGAGACACAAGCAGCAAGTACTGGCAGCTGCCTTCATAGGTGGTGCCTGTGCTGGGTCTGCCAACATCCCACAATATGCTGTAGATCCAACAGCAAGGGTCACCAAACCCTGCTGGCAGGGCCACTCTATTCACTGAAAGTAACTGTATCTGATTCTGGAACTGGAACTCTACCACTGCCTTGTGGTAGAGAAAACTGAGGGAATTCCAGATCCTCAATTTCTTTGCACATTCACAGAGTGAAGGTCTTGGAGTCCCCTCTGAAGAGGAGAGGAATTACCCAATTCACCACACCTAGAGACTCCTCAGGATCTCTGAGGAGAATGTTCAGAGGAGGGAGGAGTACCCACTCCTGGGGACTCCACGCCACTTTGTTCAGAAGGCAGGATCAGCCTCTGAGGGGGGCCCATGGACCCTCCCAACCCACAGGAAGCTTTCAGATGTGCATTGGCCTGGGACAGCAAAAACACACCATTCCAAAGCTCTGCACATTTTACTTCTTTCTCCCCAATTTTGTCTTGTTTGCTTCCTCTGTATAACTGTTGGTCTTGCCATACAGCATTCAAAGCTACACAAAAGCATTTATTCCATGTTAAACTTTTCTATGCAGGGCTGGTACTCGGCAAAGAGCAATATATGCAGTTTCATAAAGGGAAATAAATGCATTATTTTCACCTTCCCAGACTTTAGC
Organism: Chaetops frenatus; assembly: GCA_013400775.1. Taxonomy (NCBI): domain Eukaryota; kingdom Metazoa; phylum Chordata; class Aves; order Passeriformes; family Picathartidae; genus Chaetops; species Chaetops frenatus. The sequence continues at coordinate 495,187 of VZTR01028472.1, forward strand.
CCTTCCTCTTTAGCTGTCTAGTGATCCCAAACTGAAAACATGCCAAGGCATTGCAATATAAATGCTTCATTGGTTTTGTCAACCAAATAAGAAAACAAATGTTTTCAGGCAATCATTATGCTTAAATTAAGCCTACAAAACATTTAACAGTACTAAGAAGGAAAAAATACACTTAATTCTTATATGATGAAATTGAAAGGAAAAATTTCTAAAACCTATTAAAGACACCCCCCCCCCAAAAAAAAAACAAACAAAAAAACCCCAAAAACCCCAAAACAAACAAAACCAGAAAACACCACCAAAACCCAAAAGCCTCAGTTTCCCTGACACAAAAAATAACTCCTATATCTGTTCCCCAAAAATCCATGCAGGATCAGTGGTCTGTATAAAAGAGGAGGCAGGTGGGGTTCACATGGGGGCTGCAGCCAGCATGATAATCAAAGACAGGCCTGCCCTTTTTTAAGTGAAAAGGGTGCTGTCCTTGTCAGGAGAAAATCAGAATATGTTTCATAGTGCTGTACCAAAACCTGTAACTTGAGAGGTGCATCACCAGTACTTTGTGAGCACTGCTGATCACACAACCATATCATTACATATTGTCACAGATATTTCTCCTTCTCTAAAGGCTCAGATACTTGTTTCCACTACTTGCAGTGCTGATTCAAGGTATTTCCCACCCAGCCATTTATGTGCTTTGCACATTTATTTTCTCATGAAAATAGGACAACTTAAGGAAGCACCAGCTTGGCATTAGTTGATCCTACCAATACTATGGTAGTTTCTTGGTAATTTTTTCATGTGCCATGGTACTGAATAGGATACAATCATCCAAATTTGTGAAATAATGTTCTGTCACCTTTTGTATGCTTGTTGCTGGAGATGTGACAGATTACTGATGTGATCCAAAATCCAGCAAAGACATAAAAACAAACTTAAAAGACACTGGTAGCATAAGTGGTAGAAGTAGAATGCCTGTATGCTTCTCACACTGCTAAGTGAGGTGAAAAATCTCACAAGAAACAGGCCTAATTATTCTCTGAACTGATGAAGATAAAATAATCAATAGACAAGGACTGGGAAAGGCAGCACGATAAGAACTGCTGGAGTACAGAGGGTTGACAAGGGTGGGGATTAGGATACAGCAACACTGCAGCATCTTGGTGCTAACAGTGCTGTTATAAAAACCCTAGCCAAGCACAACTAGGTCACATCTGAAAGCAGTATCTTGCCTTTTTAAAGGATATTATCAGTTTACTCCCGGGTTCTTATTTTTCCCTTATCACTAGGACAAACCAATATTAGCATGAATGTTGTTATTGCTTGATGGTGATCCTGAGTTTTGCCAAAGGGGATTAGTGGAACACTGTGCTGTGATTTCCCCACTGGCATTAGGCAGTGCTGCAGGATGTGATTCCATACTCAGCACTCCTGCATGTGCATGTCAGCTGCATCCCTCTGAGAGCTGCATTTGCAGCTGGGGCTTGCAGGGAAGGGATGCTCAAGATGCCAGCTCCAAAGGCACATGCAGAAATGAGGAGCAGGACTGTCAGTCACTGCCTGATTTCCTCAGGTCTCTCACTGAGTTACTGTTTCTGAACTGGGATTGTTGGGTTAGAGGAGTTTTCCTCCACATCTATGAAACCAACCCTGTGCTGTCAGTGTCATGGTTTGTGTTCAGGTTTGGCAGACAGGAAGGAAAGGCTCCCTGAATAACTTGTGGTGCATCATCTTCCTCTCTCTAATTCTCATAACAAACGTGGCACTGTCTTGACAAAACAAAATTAAAAGAGGCAACACAGAGAATACAACAGCTTCCCATCCCATCACTCTAGGATGTTTGGAAAGCATTAATTTTTTGAACAGTGAATACCAACCAATCCTTTCTCCTGGTTTCTGCATGACTAAATATGGATCCTCATATGCTGTCTCAGCATATTTTGTTCAAATGTAACCATGTTAAAATAGTTTGAGGACTAAGACTTAAGATCAGAAACTTAGCAATGGAGTTTATAATGTGCTTCATGAGGTGTGAGATGGCCTATAATGGAACATTTGGAGTAGAATTCAAACAGATCTGAGGTTGTAACAGTTATTCAACAGTGAGTTAATGAGAGCACTCCTTTATAAGATGAAGAACTACAGAGTACTTTTATTGAACCATACATTTTTTGTAAAGCATTTACTATGGAAACCAAGTTCTGTGAAAAGATACAGAATACGAGGGAAACCACAGGTATGGCATCTGAACCAGCTTACTGACCAGAGAAAAAAGAATTTTAAAGCCTGGTGGTAGGGGGTGATTGGATAGGAAGATAAAAAATCCCTGTTTAACAAAAGCAATGTTGAAGCTTGCAGTTTTTAGTGATAAAGAGCAAGCTGTTGCACTCATCCTCTATATGCATTTCCCTGGCTTGAGAATATTTCATTATAGAGGGTTTTTAGAAAGACTGAGCCATTTAGAGTGGTTTCCTCATCATAGGGAATTGTAAGCTCTCCTGGTCCTTTTCCTAGCTGACCTCCTTATAGAGAAGTGCTGGCAACAATATTAGAGAAACTAAAAGAAATCAGCTCCACCAGGAAGAGTTGGACGAGCCAGTGGAGGTGCAAAGTAGAAACTCTGCTGTGAAGTTGTACAGACCTGGTGCAGCCTCAGGAAATGATCACAAAGCAAGAGCCTTTCACCTCGGGGAGCCCCAACCTGACAGATTAAACTGCCATGTACTAATAATTAATAAAACCCATCAGAACATGGATAAATGGGCTCTCACTGAGTAAGCACTCTACTCCTCAGCTAACAACACTGTTTATACACCTGAAATGTGCTTTCACATGCACACCTGGAAGGTTGTAATTTCCTTTGTTCTCTGCATCTGCAAAAACAGCTTCACGCAAAAGGCTTAGTGGTTACAAGGTCACAAAGGTGCACTACCCATAAGTACTGTGTCAAAATAGGCATTTTATGAAAAAGGAGGAGGAAAAAGCCCACTTAAGAAAAACAATCTACTAGGTTTGTACATCAGATTTAGATGGAAAGCAAAAGAAAATCTTCTGCAACTTCTTTTTAACCAGGTGAACTTAAAATATGCTGAGCTACACATTTCAATATTATATGCCCACACCCAAAGGGTGCATAAGGAGCGGAGAGGAACAGGACTGCACGTTCTTTTTTCAAATTGCACCTATTATCTAATATACCAGTAGAAACATTTCCCACGACAACGATATGCATATGCCTCAGAAGCTGTTTATTTGGCAACCTTGATGTAAATTTCATTAAAGTACTGCCTGGCATATCACCTTGCTAGCTTATTGCAATGACTTAGGCAGCAAACCCAGAGCCATCTTCTGTTCACACTGTAAGCATAGCAAGAACCAAGCATGGACTGTCATTTTCTGGATGAATTTACGTGGCTTTAGAACCACAGACTGGATGACACAGACTAAAATGTTTGTCCTGCATCACAATACTCTTAAGTGAAGGCAGTTGGATTCTATTCTACCAGGAAAATCAATCAATAGAGCTGCCAACTAAATTCAAATGAGGAAAGCAGTTATCATTGAAAGAAGTAAAAGAAGCAGAACTGAATGCAACTAGATCATACGTGTTTATAAAGTTTAAAAAAAATCCAAGAACTACTTGCAAATTGAATCAATTAGATGTGAAAGGAAAACAAAAATGTTGCACTTGGGGTTGCCAAAGAGAATAATGACTCCATCAGTAATTCTTTTCCACCTTCACTAGGCTGGGAGGAAGCAAATGGTACCTTTAGGTGTTGTGGTGTTCCTGCTGTATCTGCAGACCAGGCCTGCAAGTTTACCCTTGGTTCTGAGAACAATTCCTCTTGCATATGATTTGCAGAAGACTTCATTGTGCACTTGGAAGCATTTATTTCAGATTACATCCAAAATGAGCATCAGCACAGCCTTACAACTCTGAGTGTTCACCTGGACATTCAGCAGGAGGGCTCTCAAACACCTCTGGCAAGTGGAACTGATAATGATGTACTGGTTTCACTCCCAAAGACTTAGGGGCAAACTGGTTTGAAAAGAGCCATGCTGTGGGAGCAGTTAAAGAATTATGTAGAACAAAATAATCCATTCAGCTTGCATCTTAACCAGGGAGTGAAAAAGAAAATATATTTCAACACACAAAAAAGCTGGTAGGACCTTCATATATTTATCTCCTGTGGCTTCTCTTCGGGTCAGAAATGACCACAGTGCCAAATGCATAGCACATCAGTGACTACCCAGTCCTATTTATAATTCCCATGTGCCAAACAACTATGACAGAAGGCTCATCATAAACTCCCTCATTTTCCATTTATAAATAATACACAGCTTGCTGAAAGGATTCCACAAATAGCAGCACTGCACATCTGCAGTAACAGAGGCAACTCGGCAAATGTGCATTATTGCAGCTTTTTAAAATACCTATAGGCAAGTTTGTGGTTAGTCTATGGCTGCATTCAGTGCAGCTCACATGATCCAATCTGTGCATATTTACTGGGTGTAATGTTACTATATTTACATTACTAGTGTAGCCAAATATATTTTTGGGAGGGTAAAAAACTGAGGGAGTGGTGACTGAGTCAGGATCCCACATATTAGATTTCCATTTGGAATAGGTTTCCCAAGGCATCTAATTTCATTTGCAGCATTGTATGTCTGGGACTTCTCAACATCTAATTGATGGAAAATATTATGTCTGTGTTTTTATCCAATTCCTAAAAGGCATTCCCTTTATATGGTTATAAGTACTTTAGTTGGGTATGCCAGCAGACTTTTGGTATTGCCATACCGAAGAATGCATGCTGGATTTTCCACAATGGGCATAAATTCCTGCAGCTGCTGGGTCTTGGCTTTTTAAACTATCAACAGTATGGCCAGCAATATACCCTTAAGTATCAAAAAGTATTTGGAGCATCAAGTATTTGAAATTAATTTCCTAAAGATCTGTATGGCTCACAAGAAATTCTTGAGTTAAGACTGAGTCCTGAAGGAATGAGGGAAAAGGAAAACAAAACATCAGGAAATTTATTGCCAACTTTGACATGATAAGAAGGAATCAGAAGTATCTCCAGAGAAGCTTCCTTTGTTAACACCAAGTCCCTGTGTTGGGAAGGTATGTCAGAAAGAAGGATTTTGCTAGGAGAAGTAGAGACATTTTTAATTTAAGTTTACAAGGATCACATTCACTCCTGATTTATCTCCATCCAAATCACATTTTACAGTAGGAATTACCTTCTCTCTGAACCATCAGACTGAAATCTGATTCTGCAGGAGTATGATCAGAAGCCCAGGGATGGGCACCTGCTTCATTAACATCTTTGAACTTTGACCAGTAGAATGGACCCAAGGGAAATAAATTACTATGCAGAACTAGAATACAGCTGGCATTCCTCTGGCCTATGAAATAAATCACTTTGTCTGGACCTGGATCACAAAAAGGATCACTGGAAAAAACTGTTGATGAATTTAAAGGAAGTGGAAAACCAATGCCAACAGAAGATGTGACCAGAAAAAGAAATGGATAGATCCACAGCACCAGTTTCAACTGCAATAACCAAATTGTCTCTTTGGGGTTTACTTTGCTCCAGCTATTGGCAGGGCCAGCACACAGCTGAGAAGGAGCTGTGACATTTAGCTCCTTAGCAGGCTGTTCAGCAGCTCAGTGACCCATCCAGACCTGCTGCTCTGATCAAGGCCCACCCACACTACAGCAGATGAAAGAACACTCCAGCCAAGGTGTTCCAATTGCTGTTCAACTCCTGAGTGGTAACAAACAGCTTACTCAAAAATTAAAGATCCAAAACCCAACCAAGTTTTTGCATAAGTGGGAAATAAATTGCATATGTGATTTCTGAAAACAAAGTTAGGAATTCTGGCTTTGTATTCACTTTGATTTAGGGACGTACAATTCAAAAGCTGAGACTGTCAGAAGCTTGTGCCTAATGTTGAAATAAATATGGTTTATAGACGTTGCTTGTAAGCTAACAATTCAGACACGCTTATTACAAATAAGCATGGACAGTATTGATCACATTAAGACAAAGGTATAAGATCCTGCCATCACTACAAATAACTGAGTGTATAATGGCAGGACAGATTTTTCCTATTTGCAGTATTTATGGCATTTAAAGCTCTGAAGAATTGCTGCTCAGGGAATGTCAGGATTTATTCACAAACCAGGAGTGAAAAAAATCTGTATTCCAGGAAGAAAGAACTATATAAAACTGCCATCTCCCACTTGCTGTACAACATAGACAAAATTCAATTAAACCCATGTAAACAAAGTTTCAGACACAAGAACAAAACCAATGATGCTTTTGCAAAAAAAGAACAGCTTCTCTGGGAAAAGATTAAATCAATATACTTAACCTTTACATTCCAGAGGACTGCCAAATCATCTCACTTTGGCAAGGATTCTCATGTAAACAATCACCAATTAAATTAAAAATCTGGGAGAAAAATCTAGTTACGTGCCTTCTGGGAATGACTTTTGTGGATATAAATCAAACATCAGTGGAGGATAAGAACAATTCCAATAGATCCAAGGCTTATAGATTCCAACCACGTAAGACCATGCAGACCCTTAAAGCCAGTATCATGGAGGAATATTTAAGCAAGCTCCAAACATGCTTATACATGGAATACAAACAGCACCTCTAGCTCACTTATCAGCAAGGTTTCAGCTGGAACATGAAAAAAACAGTTAAAGATGCTGTGACACACTGAGCTGGAGAAGCCTGGATAATACACTGCACAGGAGAGCAGGCTTTCTGTAAGGAGGCCTTTCATAGCAGATCAGCACTGTGGACTGCACTTGGATTTTCACCAAGCAGTTCTATGCCCTGTGACATGGAATCTGGCATTGCTGACTGCTGGTGATTGGTTGGAGATGAAACAAATATTCTGAAGTTTATCTTAAAATCTGTCAGCAGAGGGTATGGGAAGGAAGGGAGCTTAGAGTTCCAAAGCAGGAGAGAAAGTTTTCCCCATTTAGGGAGTTCTTGAGTAACAGCTCTTGATTTGGCTCCTTATCCATAGGACAAGGCCTAAGAGATCCTAAGTCAGGAGAGCACCAGGAAAGATGCATGCTTTTCCTAGATCCTTAGAGAGACAAAGTTAAATCCAATTCCAAAGGATGCTGTGCAAGAAAAAAAGGCTTCTAGTTAGGGATGAACAGGGCCATGAGCACTGTGGGGTGCAGCCTTTGACAGGTTCACTGTTTTGAGGGTGTGAGTGTGGCACTGTTTCTCCACTTTTCCCTGGACTATCACAAAAGACAGAACACTTGCATTCAGTTTTTCCCCTTCAAACACGCTCTGAATGGAACTTACAGAGTGTTTCCTCATCAGCCCATCACACATGTGGCGAGCTCTTGGCACACACAATCAGTCTTGTTTGCTCAAGACAAACACACACACCCCTCTGCAAATACAGCCCATGGCAGGTTTCTTCAATTAGCATGTCTCAGTCTCTCACTGCAAACCCTCAAGAAATCCCAATTTCTTTTGGCACTGCTGCTTTGATACCTTCATTTTGCAGCTAGTGGACATGAGACAACTGGAATTAGATATGCCCTTGCCCAAGTCAGAGGAAAGTTTATGGCCAACTATGTTCTCATTAGCTTTCTGGCAGAGATTCTGGAACTATTGCTGGCCTGTACGTGCCTGTATTAGCAAACGGTGTGCATAATGTTCATACCACAGATCTAGCTGGAAGCTGTTCTGGCTATGGCTTCTGCCATTTTGAGTATTAAACATGCCTTTGACAGGTTTAAGTGAAATTTTAAAAACAGTCTCAGGAAGACACGCTCCGATAAATTCCACCTCAACTAATTTTGGTTCCAGTTCAAACAGGACATTATGAAAAGTCAGGTCGCATTTGGAATATCAGAAACCATATTACTAAAATAAATTTTGCCATTTCTAAGCAATTAATACTTTGGTTAACAAGTCAGAGACCTTCAGAGCCCATTTTCTTTCTGTGAGTGTCAGTCAGGTTAACAAAACCCTGGCTCTGTGTCCATCTTCAGTATTCCTGTCACTGAGCCATTTACCTCTGCTGCTGACTTCACAGAATGCCAGTCTCATCATGAGCTACTGCTGGCTTAAAAACTCAGATGCACTGCAACTCAACCCCCAGTTCTGGAGAGGCTGTCAGGCACAGGAAATACTTATCTGTATTATACATTGATCCTCTTCAGCTGGACAGCAGTGCTACCTTCCTGTGTGTGTGTCTATGGGCCATGAAACTCTACTGGGAGAGATCCATATTCCTGAGATACACAGTCAAACCTGGCTACAAAGTGCAGCTGGGCAGTACAGATGGCAAGACCTGCAGTGGTAGGGCCAGGACAGTTGCTTTTTCTCTCAGTACTAACATAATAAATTGATGTATCAAGAATGAATCCTGTCTTCTCCTCCAAAAGCTGGATTTGGTAGAGTTTTGTTAGGGAAGAGAGGGACAAGTCTTGCAGAGAGATAATAAGACCAGGCACTGCAAAGCAGTCATTATTCTGCCTGCTAATTAGCCTCTTTTGGGAAAGTGAAGGATAACACATAAAATAAGTATGTTTAAGATGGGTCTGAGAGAGAGATAAAGAGACAGGATCCTCTTCTGCCTGAATCTCTGCTGAGGAAACCTTTCTTTCCCTTGTAAGCACCTTCCTCTTGTCACTTAACAAGCAGAAAGACTGACTGAGGAAGAGCAGTAACAATGCAAGAGCTATCTGAAGAGGAGGCAAGGGTGGTATTTAGACAAACCACAAGTTCTCATGTTCATTATCTTCTCACCAAATGAAGTCTTCTTACCCACCTGTGCATTGTTCTCATCCAGTTGCCCTACTTCTGTTTATTATGTAGCATTCATTAACTGGTCCTAGGGATAGCAATTGAGAATGAGTAATTATCTCCCTAGCACAAAGAATAAGGGTCAGATTCTTAAAGGTGACTGCTGGAAGTTTAAAAAAAATAGAAATGAAAAAACAATCAGGCCTATTTTGTCACTTGGTGGTGCATAAAGACAACCTGGATTTAAAGAAAGACATATATTTTATTTTTAGTCTAAAAATTTTGCATTACCAAAGCAGATTTTGATGAGACACTAGCAGATTGCAGAGGCTCTATACTGTCAGGTCTCCTTTCCACCTAGATATCTATGGCCACTCTGTGTGCCCTTTATTCAGGTCAATCTCAGTAAAACTTCAGCACACGTTCTCCCATCTCCAGGTATTGTGATTTAAAGCAGCTGCACAGCTGTGGCAGCACAGTTTACCTGAAGGGTGAAGGGCAGAGCTAAGGCCACTGGAGGATTGTTCATCTGCTTGCTGGAACATACCAAGCTCGTGCTGCTGTGAGGTGGCTGCTGTTGTTACCTATGCTAGCTGTTCTTTAGTGTAATACAAACTTCCCTGGATTAAAATACTGCCATCATTATACTTTATTTTAGTGTTCCTCGAGTAGTCTCTTCACTAATTACAGAATGCAGTGGTGAATCATAATGGCCCACTGTAGCCCACCAGGGCAATCCCAATCCAGAAAGTCTTGAACAACATCACAAAGGTCTCCTTTGCAGCAGTGAAGGTTTCAGATACTTGATTTTTTTTCCTTCATCACAAACCATAGTCCTACCTTCTCTCAAGACTCCTTCCTAAATACCAGAGAGTACTTCTTTTGGCAGTGGCAGGGCCTGGCCTTCTGCCAATTAGGAAATATTTATTATTAGGAAAATATTTTTCCTAATAATAAATATAATTATGTTATTCTACATAAACAATAATGTAAAAGGCTTACTATTAAGGGAGGAAGGGAAGAGAGGTTTTCCAAAGTAAGCTTTTATGTTTCATGAAGCAGTTATTACTAAGTACAAGCCTGGATTTCAGGATAGGAGGATGGACAGAGGGGAAAGGATCACATTTATGAAGTATTTGATTAAGTTCTGTAGTAAGGGGGAGACAAACAAATTTGCAAAGTGTGAGAAATACAATAGAAAAACATTTTCTGCCTGGAATTCGCTAGCTTTAACACCAAGAGAATGTTAAGCAGCAGCATTAATCAACACTACTTGTTCCCTAAAGCAGTCTGAATTAAAGCTCTATCTAAAAGCAGTATATTTCTTACAGCCTGGATATCTACACAACAAAAAGTTGCTAATAGAAAGCAAAGCAGTCAAACTGAAGTGTCAGCAGGGGCTACTTTGTCCCACAGAAATTTCAGTTAGCTGACAGTGCCAAAAGTTTCCCTATTTGCAGATGTTGCCAGCAGCTAAAAAAGAAAAAATAAGGAGCAGACTTGGGAAACAAGTAGGACCCACTGGGTCTGTGAAACAATTGGAAAGTTGGCTCTGAGCAGAGGGATACCCTGCATAAAGGACTCTCACAGGACAGGGGAGCACACAGCTGAAACTGGGGTCACTGGGACCGCTAAGCAGCAGCAGCAGCAGCAGGGCGGGAGTTGGAAGAAGCAGCGCCTCCAGCAGCACACTGAGCACTGGGAGCGATCCCTTGGTCTGAGCAGGAGGAAAAACTCCCGTGCCCCTCGGGCAGAGCAGGAGTCTGAAGAAGCAGCGCTTCCAGCAGCACACTGAGCACTGGGAGCGATCCCTTGGTCTGAGCAGGAGGAAAAACTCCCGTGCCCCTCGGGCAGAGCAGGAGTCTGAAGAAGCAGCGCTTCCAGCAGCACACTGAGCACTGGGAGCGATCCCTTGGTCTGAGCAGGAGGGAAAGCTCCCGTGCCCCTCGGGCAGATGCGCTGCAGCAGCAGCAGCAGCAGCCGCGGGTTTGCTCCGAGGCCAGGGATCAGCACTCACCCTCAGAGCAGCAGGAACACAGCCCTCCGCTGCTGCTGGGAGGACAGCTCCTGAGGCAGCTCAACAACCTGCCACCGAACTCCAGCTGAAAAAACCCAAAGCACTGGAAATTGCTGACCAGGGCTGATCAGGCTGATTTGGCCGGAAGGGTGTGGGGCACATTCACACAACACCACAGCTGGGAGCTGGGAAAGGATTTGCATCCCCCCCTTCAGTTTCTGTGTCTTGCTTCTCCTTCCAGGGATCAGAGTGCTTCTGTGCCTTGTTCAGATTCTGAGCTACCAAAATCTGTGCACTGCTTGCCTCCGGCAGTAATGAGGGAAAGCCTCGATATGATTACACACATGGACAAATTCTGCTCAAAATGTGGCGTTTGTCATTTTTCCCACAACTTGTGCAACCAACACAGTCCCAAAGGACAGACTGGTTCCTATTTACAGGTGAGACCCCCTTGAGACACAGATTCCTGAACTTTTTTTTTTCCTTCCTACTTTGTAAAGCTCATCATCTGTTAGCTTAGCTACAAATAGGAGTAGCCAAGCTTATGCCAACACTCATCAAGTTACTGCAAAATACCTTTTCATTTCTACTTAATTTGACCACTTCTCTTTTTTTTTCCCCTGGTAGTCACTATTGAGTCCTATAAATTAATCCTCGGAACTGTTAATGTGAAGTATAAGAAAGAAAGTTAATTTCAACACTAATTGGAGCCTACATGATACCTCTTCACAATAAGTACTCAACTAAACTATGGCTCCTGTATTGGAAGCCCACCAAATCAGTCCTGAAATGGGCCAAACACCATGTGCTGATCAGAAATTAAATAAAATATTAATGAAACTTTCAGAGCACTGTGTAAAGTCTTGGCAACAAGCTTTAATTATTAGTGCCCCAGAGATTCGTTCTATATCTTGAGTATTTTTCCATTTGCCTATAAAGGCAATTTTTAATTTTTCAGTTTTTTTTTTTTTTTTAAGATTGAATCTGGAAAGTACAATACTGGAATCAGCAATCATCCAATAAAGAGCTGAAAAGCACATAAGGCAGTCTCAGGCTCTTGCTTTTCTGTAATGCCTCTACTTTTCACCCCTATACTGGGGAACACTTTTCTAAATATCCTTTTGCTGATGGATGAAAAACAATTCCATATGTGTGCCAGTACAGATAAGTAATTATGAGAAGCAGACACACCAATTCCCCTCCTCCAAACAAAAACAGGTTTTATGTAGCATGAGTTTCATCATAGTGTCCTTTGGGGGGAAAAAAAATTCTGTCTAGGCTCCCTGTGGAAATGACAGTTGTTTCCAAGCAGAACTACAGATTTGCACTGTCATCCAGAAAGACTTGCAGAGATCTGAGCTGACAAATCCAAGCTCTGAAGAGTGGTTCATAATACTTATTAGTAAGCAAATCAGACTGTGTTTAGGAATTGAAGCTGAGATTCCTCTCCCCAGAAAGAAATACATTTGCAGCAGTTAATTGTTAATGTCAATCAAGTGCTTTTGGAATCACTACCACTTTACAGGCAAACCCACCCCAAGTGTTACTCAGCCTCCTGGCTGGGGACCAGGGCAAGGAACAGGACTGGGGCCTAGGAGAGCATTACAAAAAAGAGTAGTAAAAGTAACATAAATATTCCCTTCACAGGAACTTGGCTATGTGTCAATACCAAAGCACAGATGGAAACTGATTTGCAGTCACTGGCCAGAGGCCTACAAAGGATTTTTTTTTTTTTGTGGCTGACATTTTTAATTAAAACCTTTGTAATTATAACAACGAGATTTTGCAATGTGGCTGTTTACCTAAATGCTTTAAACTTTATTTACCACCTCTCCCTTCAACTGCCAAATTATACTGAAATACAAAGGAATTAGAATTTGTTTTTTCCCTGAGGATTACATGGTAGCTGGTTAAGAGAGATTCACAAACACTGCACTAAGGAGTTAAAAAGCTCAAGAATACAATGGTTAAAATTCTCTAAGATGAAAAATGTTACTACTTCTGGTGCACTTGAGTCAGGAAGGATGGGCTGTCTGTACAGGGGACAATAGGAGTATTCCCTGGCTTACAGCCAGCTCATAATTCACAGAAAGGCATTATCAGCCACAGTTAAATTTTTTTTTTGATTAATCATCTGTCAGAACTTGAGAGTTTGTGGCTAATTGTTCCATTCTCAACTGCAGAATGAATTAGAGAACAATGTGCAGTCCTAAGCCAGGGAGGGAAAACATAAAGCAAATCCCTGAGCACATAATGAATAGTTCAGATGAGTTGGGTACTTTGCTCCTCTGTTCATAAAGATGTGGTGAAAATCCACTGTTCCAAGGAACAGCACGCACAAGTGATAGATGTTAAATCCTACACCATGTGCTCACAGGTTACTGGACTCATGTTGGACTGCTTGGTTTATGGAATAATAGGTTTAAGCAAGGAAGAAAGGAGAGCAGGATTACATTAGAAGGTTAACTCAGATTTAAGAAATAACTGATTGAGGCAGCAGGTGTCCAAGGAATGATGAATGGGCAGCAACATAAAACAGACACCTTTCATTATAGATGGATGAAAAATACTGTTTAAAAGGATATTACAGAGCAGTTCTTGTGGCTAGCTCTCTATGCTGGCAATGTAAATTAAAGGTCTCTCAGTACCAGCTTGTGTAAGTAATGGACTGAAAAACAAAATTCTCAGGTGCACCAACCACTGTCATTTGTGCCTTCGCAGCAAAATTATCACATGTCCAGTATAAGGTTTTTTAAATTTTTAAAATTCGTTAAAATGTATTATTTTCAAACAAAAAAGATATGTAACATTAAAGATGAAAATGTAAAGAAAGAAAAACACATTTAACACATGAGCCATAATACAGTCATTGTCCATGACTCCTCTCATCCACCTCATTAACAGTATGTCTGCAAAAGAGCATAGAGAAAGAAGATCAAAGATAGATACATATATTGAAATTCTGAAGGGAGAAGAAAAAAAAAAAGAAGAGGCATTCTCTGCTTGGGCTTCCTGTTTCCATTGAGAATGAAGAAGGAAAAGGACACACTTTTCACTGCCAACAAATAGAACTAATAAAGTAATGACCAAAAAGGGCAGTACTGTTTAGATTAAACTTTTCAAAGGGAACACCAAAGGTGTGATGACCTAAACATAAATAAATAGTCCATAATACTATTAGATGCTTTTGGGGTGAAGAAACAAAGTTGACTGACATTAGAGAATGAACCAGTGCTGACACAAAACAGCAACAGTGACTCAGAGAAAAACACACTGTCCCAGAACCTGAGGAGATTCTGCAGCCCCCTTCCTATGTGACACTATAGAAAAGAATGGGTAGGAACAGGTGTATTTAGCTCACCACAGGCATGCAAATGGATGGAGGCACCAGAGATTGCTGGGCAGTTCAGTGGACCAAAAATCAGTGTGAGGAACTACTGACACACTTACACAGAGCCTGGCAGCAAATGACAATCCATATATTCAAATATGAAAGAAAATGTGAACTTGTAGGAGCTAATTACTGCAGTCTTTTTTTTTTTTTTTTTTTTTTTTTTTTTTTTTTTTTTTTTACAAGTTACTCAGCCAAGCAACACATTGTCAGCACTGTACAAATCATACCAAGTTAGTATTTACTAGGGCTAATTTTGAGTGAGTAAGTCAAGGCAGTGAAAGCTTTACTGCAGTACATTACCCTGCCAAAAAAATTTCTGAATCAGAGGCTCTGTGTGCATAGATAATGACAAGAAAAAGGTCACATGTGTACACCTGCAAAGGAGTCGGGTTCTGTGTGCAAAGCCTTTCTTTATGGTGCACCCCTTTGATTTTGTCTTTTCTCTGTATATCTCCATCACTTTGAGCACTGGAAGCAATAAATTCCAAAATGAGCCATGTAGCTTTTGGGCCTCAATCCATACAAGAACAATAGAGAAGAGCATTAAAAGTTGCATTTCACTGGTCATGTTTTTGATGTGCAGGGGACACAAAACAGCCTTTCTCCCTTTCACCCTACTAAATGTTTTCTCTGTCTATGGTAATTTATATAATAATAACTATTACTACTGCTGATATTGAATTCCAGCACTTCTTTAAATAGTGGAATGAACTTCATGTTCTTAAACTGGATATGCTACACCACAGAAATAGGACTAAAAAACCAGAAGATCAAGCTGACTTGCCTTTACAAACTGAAGAACAATATAAAGAGCCTTCTCCAACCACCAGTTAATTCTGAACAGAGACAGTGCTAAAAGTATAATATGATTAACCTCCAGCAGTCATTTTACAGTGTAAGGAATGAACACCTCATCCTTTCCCACAGCTCCTCACTTGACAATACATCAGTGCACACAGGCGGCCTCTGGAGCAGCAGAGGAGTCCTCTGTTCCCACGATGTGACTGACATGGGCAGCAGCCATGGGGACCATTCTGAGAGAACATAAAGGCTACAGGCAAGCAAGGACACTTGCCAAAGGTAGTTCAGCAGAGCTGGTACAGCAAACACCACTTTGGCCAGGAGATTATCCATCCCATACACTAATTGCCCTTGTATCTTTAGAGTGTGTGTTTCCCAGGGCATTCCCATTTGGATCAGGAGGGTGCTTCGTTAGCAGTTGTCCCCATCTCTTCCCTTGCTTTGGTCTGCATTGGAGTGGCCCAAGGGCAGCTGAAGAGGGTCCCTTTCTGAGGAAAATGGACTGAAAGATGCTCTCCCAGACAATATGGAATGCACTGCAAGAGGCTTCCTGCCACCACACCCGAGGTACTCCAAAGTCAACAAACAGACCAGCCCCAAACAGTGCGGGTGTCAGATCCTCTGGGGCAAGAGCTGTGCAGTGTTAGATCCATTCCCCTTCATCTGCATGACTTGGCAAAGCAGAGACAGCTTTAGGGTTCTGGAGTCTACACTCAGTCTCTCCCAAGTTCAGATAGGAGCAAGTTGTAAACATGTACAGAGAAGTTTGCACAGTGTACTGACATTAACAAAAACAGATATTGATACATCGCCAGTAAATCTCCCTCTGGCTCATAGGTAGGGCTAGGAAATCATAATTTCCTTTAGTAACATTGTTAACATAAGAGATTACACAGAGAGAAAAGCTATTCTGGGGAAAAACCAGAAAATTATTCTGCTACTATATGGAGAAAAAGATCACAGTACAAAGTCTAGGCAGCAGAAAGTTTATGACATCATGGCTCAGCACCATTCAAATAGTTTCATCCTTTCTTTAAAATTAAATGACAGCTTCATACCAACACACCTGATATATGGTACAAGATCTATAACACTTACACAGGTCAACATTCAAAAGCAAAAATGCAATTGCAGCAGAATACAGCCAGGCTCATGAATCCACTGTGTCCATCAGCAAGGTGAAACAAAAAAAGGCTGTTACACAAGTCTCTGTAAACATCCACTGCCTCTTTCAGATAATCAAACACCCATTTCAGTCACTGAAATTGCCAAGTGATAAATTCCCCGTGTGCTTTGTGTTTGTGTGTAACAATAAATAAGCAGCGGGGATCTCCCGAGTCACTGAGCTTGTCACCAGGTGGGTGTCTGCCATTAGCCACGGGCAGAGCTGCTGAGACACAGCAAGGACAGCTCCGAGGGAGCCACAGGTGATGCTCATGGCACAGTCAGGTTCTGCCATCTGAGCTGTGAAGGCAACAGCCAGCACCTCCCAGATCTCAGCCACCAAGGGCTGACCAAGAAGAGGCTTTCTCACAGCTGCAAGTGTGGACAAATAACCCCAGAGAGAGTTTGAAAGGTGAGCAGCTGTTAGACAAACTCCGAGTAAGGAACTTAGAGTATCTTTACTACTTTAAAGTCAATTTCCAACAATGAGAAATTGTCTTCGGTTTTGGTGCATGGAACAGAGGCAAAAGAATATTGAAAGATGTTTCCTGCATGATGTGAAAAACTGAATTTATATCCCATCCATTAGAGTGCAAAACAAACCATTTAGCTAATTCCACTGTGAAATTTAAAATTCATGGCAAAGAAATATATTAAAGGCTTTTTCACAATCACAAGAAGATGAAATATAGTTGAAACATGCATGTAAAATGTGTACATTTTCCCTACAGAGATAATAAATAAGCTAAATAGCTATTTTCTTCCTAATTATTTGCATAATGTGATAGTATAATGTATGCAACTAAACTGATAAATTAAACCTGAAGATTTTTGTACGTGAGCTATTTCTGAGTAGAGTCATATTGAATTCAACCATAAAATCAACATCAGTCTATTCTATAAAATATAGCACAGCATGATAAATGCAAAATTATTTTTACTGCCTGTTAATCCACATAAACTGGAAATGTCAAGCTTAGTGGGTTGATGGTGTTGTGGGTATTGCTTGAAGTGTAGAGATGATGAGAGCTGGAGAGCTAAAAGGCATTTTCTTGTACCAGTATTTCCTATCTTAGTGAGGATAAAATTCTCTCTAGTGTGACCTGTGCATTTCGTTCCAGATGCACCAAATGCTTCCTTCATCTTTTATTTACCAGCTGGTGCCCACCTCACCTGCCAGCAGAGCAGTGACAGAGTGGGATGTGAGCGCAGTGTCCATACAACAGGGTCACTTCTTGATCTACCATGGCTCATCCAACACACCCTTCCTCACTGACATCAACTGGGCCATAAACTCACTCAGGAGGCTCCTCTCTCTTCCAGGAGCCACTCTGGCTTTCCAAGGAGTTTTGCAGGCTGTTAGAGTGTGACCCTCAGCTCTGACTGCAATATGGGTAGGCAGTGCTCAAGCCCTCCCCACACAGCCCTTAGGATCCAGCAGCTCCAGAGGCACAGGCTGTGTACAGCCATGAGGGCAGCTCCTCCCAGCCCCCCTGCTTTTTAAAGCCATTTCTGCAATGCCATGAGCTGAGTGATAAAGTTAAATGTGCAAAGACACTTCAAGCTCCACCAACAACCCTGATATTTATAGTCAGTCCTTAGTAAGCACAAATGACTCTGACTTCAACACTGACGCCACCTCTTTATCAGTTTAAATATTTGAGGATACTCAGAATAGAGTTTCTATTAACTTAATACAAACCTCAAACAAACGTGCCTAAATTATCACCACCTGCTCATTGACAAGAGCCTAATTCCTCCTCCCCCATGTGTGAGACTTCAGACCTTTTAATGTCAAACATTGACAATGTGACAGTTTTAAACTTACATCACAGAACACTGACACAGTGAATGTGCCAATTTCAAGATGACTGCCAGGAAAACATAAACTGTTTGACATTTAATAAGCTTGTGTTTTCATAGAAATACAATGTGTTCTAGATGGTTTGTTTCCATGAAAACACATGGTTAGAAATGAAACAAAAAATAGTTTTCTCAGCACTAAGCACCAAAAAATTAAATTAAAAAATCATCTGACAAAAATTCACTAAAAATCAAGTAGTTTAGGATTCATGTTTATGTTAAATAACCAATGAAGTGTTAAATAGAACAGCTCATGGAATTATTCTTACTTCTTTTAAAATGAAGAATAAAGATTTTTTTTAAAAATTCATTTTAAAGCACCAAGAGTGCTGCATTTGATAACATACAGTAAAGAGAACTAACACACACAGGGCAGTTTGGGAGAACTCTATTACCCCAACTTTATTGGCAAATAGTCTGATGAGATACCAGTTTCTCTCCTTATCAAAGTTAATACTTTTATAATAGAGTGAAAAACAACTAAATATAGTATGCTGTACCACTGTGGGAATAAAGGAGAAGCTACAGCACTTGACAGCGAACAAAGTGGCTCTGAAGTGGCTCTTCTGGCTCTAAAGCCAAGGGCAGCTTTTCTACTGATTCCAAAAGACACACAACTTTCCCATTTTTTTAATGTCACTGCACTTGTCTTTGATCATGTCTTTGAGGGGAGAAGTTTTGTGAGGAAAACGAAGAGTGCAACAATTAAAGAAGTGAAGACTTCTTGTACAAAGAAAAAGGTTATTTTTATGAATATGATATGTTCAGAGCATAGACAGTGTCAGATTTCAATTGCTGTTGCACAGAGATCCTTGGACCATCCCAGAAAAATGCTCTTTTGAAAGAGGGTAAGAACTTACACTCTAATTTTCTCATCTGGGCATCCTTATCTTGATGCATGGAAGTAGAGGTGTGATGTAACTGGAAGCAAACAGAAATTTCAGAGATGTAATGGATCAAATATGAAAACTGCCATCATTCAGCTCCTGTAGTCTTTGCTTTAAAAACAGTTTGACCCTCTACTTCAGCTGAAGCTTCTGCTTTTCTTCCTACCTCCTGAATAGACCTTTTGGTTGACAAAATGAGCACTACCAAGTCTGATTTGGAGAGAAGTATCATGGAAGCTCCTATGCCAGAGCCATGAAGTCATTTGGAACATGCAAGCCAAGTATGACACAACAGAAGAAAACAGCATTGACTGGACAACCTATGTCCAAACCAGATATGCAGAGACTTTTTTGCTTATGCAGAACATACAGGAAAAGATCCATCACACTGAAATGCTCAGCTTTGTGATTTCAGGATCTTGAGAAAAGGAAATAAGCAGTTACATGTAAACCTTCCCAGTGTGCACTTACTGAAACACAACAGCACTTGCTAGGCTGGACCCCAAGTCCAACTGCTGATTTAATCTGGAGTGAGGAAAGCAGTTTATTTATAAAGCAGGTGCTGGGTTCCTACCTGCAATGCTGCCATAACCTCCCCTCCAATACCAGTGAAAAGCAGCAAATGAACCCACATTAAAGGGAATTTCTTTTGTAAACTGGGATTGCCAGGTATTAGTTTGACAAAGAATAACAGTAACTGCCCAAATTATTTGTTCTCAAGTTGAGGTTCTCTGTCTTTCTCTTTTAAGGTTCCCTTTAGAACTGGGATTTTTTAGTGTCAACATTCCTGGCTTCTCAAAGACAAATGTTCCAGAGAAATTTTACACTACTGCTTCTAAACACAGGATTTCGTGCTAAAATGTACTCTCAAAACAGCTGACAGTGAGGTGGTGAAGTCCTGTTGACAAGACATGGAAATTTAAGGTTGAAGTACCTGAACTGCCTCATTTCTAGGTCAGCTCTTAAAGTCATGCCACCACCATCCCACATGAAGGACAACTTACCCTGATCTGAGTTAACAAGGGCTTTTCTTACCTCCCTTCTGAAAACTGCAGGAAAAAATTGCGACTTTCAGTGAAATATTTTTTGAAATATCTAAAGCTCTGCTTAACAGGAAAATTATTTTCAGCCAGCCCTTGTGACCTCAAAGAGCATGTAAAATCATCTTTCTGAATGACCTCTTTACTTTTACTTCAAGGACCATAACTCTGGACTAAGCCACCAATATAGGCAGGGGAAAGGAAAAAAGGGTCAGAGTGAAAGAGATGTGAAGACTTTAAACAGGAAACTTGCCTTATCTCTAGAAGTTGCCTTTACAGCCAGCAAGTATCACCATATCAGTTAGGTAACAGTAACAAAGATAACCAAACAGTTCTTCAGACAAACACTGGTGAGAAGGATGGTTATCAACTGATGCCTTTATCTAAGAGGAAATCACTAAATGCCTTTGGTCATGTAGTGGCTTTCTGAAACCAGAGGTTTCCCTACCTCTGTTGCACAGAGATTAAATAAAAACTTGTTTGAATTTCCAGAAAACTGCAAGAACACCACCACTCTTGTGAACTGGCCTTTGAAGTTGGTGGTAAACGCCTCCAAAAAAAGGAAAAAAAAAAAAAAAANTTGCATATTCATTTTCCACAACCTTGAACATAAGAGCAAAAAAAAAAAAAAAAAAGAGACAGAGAGAGGAAATTGCTTTGCTTTAAGGGTGTGCCTGGTCTGTTGTACAGCAAGTGACAGTGCTGCACCTCACAACTGATAGTTTGTGTTCACTTTAAACAAAAACCTCTTATGCACACAGGGGAGGCTAAGCCAGATAACAAAAATGCCTCACAAGTCTTAGTTTTTTCCAGCCAAGTCATCATTCTCTTGGTCAAGGCTTCCTATTTAATTTACTTCTTATATTTTTTTACAATAACTCGTTGAAGGTTCCGTTCTAGTTCAATTTGAGCATCTAACCATTAATGGCAGTAAGGTTAAGAAAGGAAACTTCCCAAAGTCCCAGCTGCAACCCCTTAAAACAGTAACTTCTATTTAGGTGGGATCTACTCCTTTGATCAAATGAACTGTGAATCCAAACCCAGACAATAAAGTAATTTAAGGCAAAGTGACTGCAGTGGGGTTAAAGACCAAGTCAAGGCTCTACTACAGTGTCTTTAAAAGTAAGAGATAAAGTAGCAATGGATATTTACACTCAATTCAAAGGTATTCACACTGGAGGATGTAATTTTATTACTGACGTAAGTCTCTCTCCCTCCTCTCCTGCATAAAACTTATCTAGCAAAAAGATTATTTCAATATTGCCATGCTCATTTCAACATGCACTAATCAGCTCATCAGTATATGCCAAATCACACATATTTTAACTATTCTTTTGTAATGAACATGCAGTTCATTCAAAGTAAGTGATTTTGACATAACAGAAAAACAGTGTCATTTTGTCTTATTGTGAATGCATTGTATTTTGTCTCGTGTTTTCAACTGGAACACAACTACTAAGACACAACAGAACATTTAACTAGTCCTCTATACCAAACTAACACCAGGCACTATTTTTCCTGAGTCTGTCAGTTCAATGAAGAATTTTGCAGAAGGAATTTGTGTGTGGGCATAGTCTGGGCAAGCAGATGAACATCTTCCCACCCCTTGTGCAAATTCCAAAAGCAGGTGATATTTAAGAACTTGAACCAAAGTATCTGTCACTATGGTTTGACCCATGTAAACCTCAAAAATCACCTGTACTCTTAACTGTAACTCATATCTGGCAAGATTTCTGAAATACTGTCTGCACAGTTCTCCCCCCTTGCTCTCCCACTCCCCCCAGTTAAGCAATATACACAAAAACATGGCATTTTGACACTATAGCTCAAAACTCTTCAAGTGTTTGGAAAATAAAAGGAAAAAAAAAAGTTGAATTTTAAGGAGTCTGTATCCCAAATTCCCTCAGGATTCTATTTAATTTTGGGTTGATCTGCTTCTGTTCCTTCTTTTCAGCTGCCAGTTTTAGCTCTTTAGACTGACCCACACTGCTCTTTGAAACTTTTTGTCCTTTGTACTTCATCACATTAGGAGACTTATAGGGAAAAAAAACCTGACCAGCAAAACTGTATTTAAGTTAGGAGCTTTACAAATATCATCATCATTTGGTCAAAACATGAAGAACAAGCTGCTCATTATGAGTTGGAGTTAGGAGCTGTCTGAGTTACAGCCTGCATCAGATTATGCTCCCACATGGGTCAACAGTGAAATAATTCTAGGTTGTTGTGCTTACAGAAAGGCTGCAAAACTTCCAATATTTCCACAGTCCTAATAAGCTTAGCCATCAACATACATTAAAGAGCCCTTTTTCAGGTTCAATAGTTGTGTCAAGATGGCAAGTACACAAGTCTAATGTCAAATAAATGAGTCTATTAGGAATGATGGAATCAGTCCCTGGTTTCAAAATTCAGATAATAAAATGTGCTTTTTTTGGTTCAGATACAACCTTGGAGAAGTCCCTATGACTAAGCTTGCTTTAGAATTCAGCCTTACTACAAAAAAATGCAGCATTGTGTTATAAAACTATGACATGAGGTGAAATTAATGTAAGCAGAAAACTCCACAGATTCTTCTCAAAGCGTGAAAAAAGGTAGCAGCAACACATCCATAGAAAAAAAATATCTTGGACTTTTGATGTTTGAACAAATGGTATGAAGATCATGTTTTAATCTTAATTTTAACCCTAATTTAATCCTAACACTTTGCTGTATTTGGTGGCAATCCATTCACAAAGACTCACCTTTCTATAAAGATTGAGGTGACTACAAGGAACTGTTTAAATCAAACCAAATGAGTCTTGCACGAGTCTTGTTTAGAAAGTACAATTATTTCTTAGGAAGCTATTGCAAAGGATGCAGTCAAAAGTATTTCCCTGTAAGCATAGTTAGAGCTGGCTAGACTCAGACTATTCAGAGCCAAAATATACAACTCATATATTAAAGAACAAAGCCATGAGCAGTAAACACTTCCTATTTGCCTTCACATGGTTTGCATTGAAAAAGATACAGAACACAAAAGTAGTTTTGGAGAAGTCTCATCTGTCAGCTTTCTGGTGTCCAAGAGACTCAAACACTGAAAAACAAACAAACACAAACAACCCCTCCCACCACCAAAACAAAAAACAAACAATAACCAAAACAAACAAACAAAGACATTAATGACTTTGCAAAGAACAACTCCTATTGCTCTTAGAGTTGGATTAAAGTTTTGGAATGTGGAGAATATCAGATATTTTTAAGCTTACATTCAGCCCATAATACAGTTCTCTTCTATAACCAATGAACACACCAAAATTGGGGACAGCTGTTCTTAACAAGCTGGAAATATTAACTTGATGTAACAGCTGCAAGAGTTCTAAAGACAGGAGATTTTAAAGACAACAGAAAAATAGGCAGTGCTAAGAGGGCTGATGAAAGCACATTTCAGCCAACAGGATTTGCTGAAGCAAATAGGATTCAGAGCACTCCTACACTTTCCCTGTTAAAGTGCTTTGCACCACAGGAGGTGTTCATGACTTCATTCACTATTTCCTACATCAGATGAATGGCCTTAGCAATTAATAGATAGAAAAAAGAAGGGTACAAAACATGCAAGAGCAACTTCTGAAATTATATGAAATTATAAAGCAAGACTTATGTATAAGAGAACACTACAGACATTCCAAATGTATTTACTGCCTGCATCCACAAACTGTTCACATTTATTTTTAAGTCACATCCACAATCTTTAAATATCCATCAACCACACTAACAGAATTTAGCTCTAATGTCAGAAACCCCTTCATGCTCTCCTAACACTTGTTCATTCCTTAAAACATGGGCCTCCAAGTAATTTTTTAAGCATTAAAGAGAATGACTCTGTCCATCTTGTCTGCTTCCACAGGAGTGACCAGAAAAAGAAACAAAGTGCAAGCAGAACTGGAATATACTGATTTGCAATTTAGAAGTATCTGAACTCCAATCCAACATACACAGACACACAGATTTTCATACTGGATTATTAACATTTTGCAAATAGTTATCAGTCTTCATTTGTCAAAATCACTTTTCAACTCGTTTGCAGTTTTCCCCTTGCTCTGGTTTGCATGCTACTTCATTATAAAGGCACTGAAAACCCTAGCTGAGGGTATTTACCAGAAAACTCATGCTAAAGTAAGCCCATAAATAATGGTTACTGCCAAAAATCCCACATAGATAGAAGGTGCTCCATATACTCAGAACTGAACTAGAGAAGAGACCTGATATTATCTTCAAGTGCAGCTAATAGACAGAGTTCCTCATGGGACTTCCAGGGCAGTGCATTTAATTGCCTGTTCTATCAGCCTTAGAGAAAATGAAATGTTCCTTCCAACTGTGCCAAAGGCTTGGGGCCCAGGCACATGCCAAGCCTTTGGGCAGCTAAGAGAAGATTAGAGGCAACAAGTTTGTCTCAGCTCTGACCTGTTATTCTGTGAGGACACAAAACATACATTAATAAAATCTCTTTTGATGCTTTACCTTTACCCATGGCTGTTTCCACACAGGTAAAGGGGCTGGTCTCTCTCACAAATGTTGGAACTTTTACAGAGAAAATGTTTCACTGCTGCAGAAGTGCCAGGAAGAACCAGATCATCCACAGACTTCACCTGCAGCTGTCATGGAAGTCACATAGCCACAGCCATTGCCATTCTGTGTACTCCTTCTCCCAAGCCAGCCAGAAACACTTTCTGACTTCAAAAATATTCCCACCTCTCCTCATAATTTGACAGTGCCTTCATCTTTGCCCCTGCTCTCAATAATCTGGCCACACAAAAAAAGAAGGCAACATTCATTCTCTCTCAGGCAACAAACAAGTCCCTGACAGAGTGCTTTGTGTGGCAACCAAACCAAACTTTCCACAGGGATGGCCTCAAAGGGGAATTACAGGCACAAAGCTGATGAAGAGGCTTCCTTTGGCTCACAAGCAGGGAAGTTAAAAAGAAAGGGAAAAAAAAAGAAAAGAGAAAAAGAAAACATAAGTGTAGCAGTAGTTCAGTAAAAGTTTTGAACAAGAGAACAGCCCTAGATAGCTGTCTTCAGATTCTTCATCAGGGCAAACAGTGCTTCAAGGACAAGCAAGAAAGTAGCAGCTATTTGAGGCAACTTCATTATAAAATCATTTTTAATAAGCAATCTGAACAAAGAGAGGGAATGCTCTTGCAGAGAAGCCCCCAAGGGAACTTAAGGCTGCCCAGTAAAGTTATTAGGAGGTTCCACACAGGGGACCAAACAGCTATTTTATTGGCCTCAGGGGACAGGGTTTAGTTTTCACCTGTTCTCTTTAGGCCTTGGTGCTAACAGCAGATCCTGTTAACCATCAGTTTTCTGAAGGCTCCTGTTTTGTGAGGGAAAAGTATCATTTACTTACTTTAGTCTGCACAGGAAACACATGAGGTGAAGTTGACAGTACAAAGCAGAGTAGATAAATAATTATAAATCAGAACAGAAAAAAAAAAAATCACAGTGGCTTTCCCAATAACACAGTTACACAAAGTAACTAGCAAACGTTGAGAGATCTTTAGCAGTGGCAGTAAATACAATATGGAAAGCAAAATCAGAGAAGAGAAATCTGGGTCTTGGGTTCCATTAAGCTGCAAACATTAATATATGCTCGTAGAACTTTGGTGAAAAACAGTTCTAGGATATTTGGACATCTGAGAAGCTGAAGCACTGTCTTCTGCCCCTTCAGTTTTAACAAGCAGTGTGCTCCTCTTAGCAGCTGCTTAGGAAGGCCCTGATGCAGGAATGGATCTCTGCCCAGAACAGTGATAAGAGCATGCCTTGGGCTCATGAACAAGACATTTCCTTTTGGTGGCTCCTTGTGCTGAGCAGCACTGCAGGGACTGCACTCCACGCTCCAGGCAAAGGCTCAGGGGCTCAAAAGGACAATGGGCAGCTGTGGGGACACCTGAACTGTGTCAGCCCTGTCCTCCCAGCTCCTGTCACACACAGTGGGGCTGTGGGCACTCCAATCGACCTCCCTATGGTAAAGTCAAGACTTCCCATCTGCAGTGTAAACTTCAAACATCAATTGCTCCATTACAGAGTTCCTGTGTACTTACCAACTTTTCAAAGAACACTGAGTCAAGATACACCCTGAGACCAACATCTACAGCCAGATGAGTGTAGGAATAATCCCAGAGCTGGTAGTGAGGAAAGGGGTTGGGATCTAGGATAGCAGAAGGGATGGGCTTGCCAATGAAGTTGCCAGTTCTTCATGGAGATGGTTTTATTTAGTGCTAAAAATTAAAAGCACACAGTTTTCACTTAATTTTCCAGCAGGAGCTCATGTCATTAAAATCAGCACCCAGCTTTGGCAACGTTTCTTATCTGCCAGAAATTAACTGAAAGGATAATTTCAGTTTAAGTAAGGAATAGTTCACCCCAAATTAAGGAATTCATACAGAGATGCCTACTGACATAATTGTTGAAGAAAAAAATACTCTAATTTAAATATCTGATAGATCACAAGAAGAAATAGGCTCTTTCTCTCCAAATGGTGACAATTTAGGCTAAATGAATGAAGCAGTTGTCACCTCTGGCCTCAGCTCAGAATGGCCATGATCCACACTGTGGTGACAGTGAACTGTAGCTGTACCACCACTGGAAAGCTGAACCCAGTGAGCAGCCCCTAGTTCAAAGCAGCCCCTGGTTAATCTAGGCCAGGTAAGAGCAGCCCTGCAGGTCCCCACCTCTGCTCTGACGAGTGTGTGTCACTCAGAGCCAGGGCTCCTGGGACTTTTCTGCTGTGGAACAACATTTCAAAGGAGGTCTGGGCAGAAAATTGTGAGGAAGGCTTGTAAAACCTAGGCATTTTTTACTATCTCATGTATGCCAGGTAAGCAAATGACTGAATGCATCTGGACATCAGTGCAGATATCAACTCCAGCTATGCAATCAAACTCCTTCAAAGCTTCTGATTGTGGCTCTTCACAACTCAAACAGTGAGAGAAAGAAGGTTCCACTACAACCTGGATTCAGTACAGCACTTCCCTTCCGGGTGCATCTGCAGGAAACCCCTCACCTTGAGAGGCAGTCAAGTTCAAATTCATTTAACAAAGTCAGTGCCCAAGATAAAACAGGGATCTGAAGAAAAATAAGCTGATTGATTTGTGTGATAGTTCTGAGTCACTAGTGGTCTGGTAGAGGCCAAGAAACTAATTACATGAAGTGTGGCAAGATTTAGATTTAAAATGCCAGAAACAAAATACTACACACTTCAGGAGAGCCTAAAGCCCAGTTAGTCAGCGGTAAATGCCAGGTCCTTTGCAGCCTTCTGTTTCCCAGAATTTCAGCTTTTTATCATCACTGATACAATGATGCCTCTCTGAATTTGCAAAAAGGGTGAAGTTGTGCAAAGTTACAATTCACATGGAATGCTTTCCTATTCAGAGCATGAGACATGGCAGGAAGAGGGTTGTTTTACAAATATTACTGCCAATCAAATGATCAGGAAAGAATCTAAATGTCAGTCATGTCTTTCTCGAATCAAAAAAGAACTGAAAGACCAGAAGTCCCACTTTGTATGGAAGATGAGACAGGATTTGTCCTCTACCATCTGACAGGCTACAGCTTATCTAAAATGATGGTTAACCTGACAAATAGCCATGTGAACTCAAGAGAATAATTCTACAAACAGACAGAAGGCATGAATTTTTTCTTCAAAAGCCTGTTTAATCTTAAACTTGAACTGAGCAAAGAAGGGCATTTTGGGGTGGATAACCTTTTATTCCCTTAGCGATCCCTGGAAGACTGTTGCACTCCCTGTTTTAAACTGTCAGGTTTTGCAACATTTAAACTATGATTAAGAGAAAATGTGGAGAAGCACCAATGAAGTAGAATACTTAGATTAAATTAGTTGCCTCAAAAAGGATAAAAATCTCTTAGGTTTTATTTAGATAGTTACATTATGAAAGACCTGCATTTCTTCAGCACTACTATACTGCATGGGTACAAATATTAAGCTATTGTTAGATTCAGAACTACCTGAGCACATGCCATCAGCACAGGAGCTCAGTTTCAGCTGACAGGACACTTCTGTCACAGACTAGTGTCAAGAAGGGGATAAAATGTACCCAAACCCTCAAACAATAAACCCAGGAACAATTAAGCACTGGAGACAGACCACCACCAATTTCAAAACCTGCACAATTAGCTGTTAGGGTGAAGTCTGAAAAGGATTAATCTGATGTTTGAAACACATCATGTATCAAACTTTCTGGCATTATGTTAAAATTTTTTTTTTCTCCACTAATTTATTTCCTCTTTTCCACTCATTTTCTCCACTCCATTTCTTTCTCCCTAATTAAATCAAAGGTCATTAGAAATAAGTGGTAGTTTACAGTCAGTCAACACCCTCATACGCCACACATCGTAAATTTGGAATAAGACAATTTCATCTGTATTTCTAAAAATCAGAGCAGGTAGTGCATATACACTACATAAAGTGTTTGCAAGAATGTTTTTTGAAATTTCTCTGCAGAAATCTTACTCTATATAACTTCATTTGGATAAATTATTGATATCGATACAAAGTGATAGGCAAATTCTAGATCACACCTCAGTGCACAAACTCTCTTTCTCTGTCATTTGTAGTTGTTAACGACTCAGACTTTGTAATTCTTGTATTTAGGTGTTTCTATTACATGATTTTTTTTCTAACTCATTCCAAAACTGTGAATTTTACTGGCTATTTTGTCTCTTCAATAAAACAACCTAATTCTAGGCAACAAGGGGAAAAAAGCTTTTTGTGTGTGATGCTGAAGTGCTAAAGATGCACAATTTACATCCATTCCTACTCTATGAGAATTTGTCATAACAGGAATGAATTCTAAAAGAACTTCCACCAAAACAGAATAATACCTCATACATATTTGCTAGCAAACGTAGCTTACATTTTCATCATGCCAATTACAGCCTATTGCTCCTTCTATTTTAATCCCTTCTTAATGGGCAAGCTTATCTTCCCATTATTCAGGCAACTTTCCTGTTCATGCTTCAGCAATTGCATGACAACTGATTAACAAATCGGGGAACTACTCTTTGACAGTTCTCTTAGAAAAGCAGAGTTCTCAACATGAAAGACACTGGGACCCTAATTTCTGTTTGAACCAGATGAAAGGGCCTGTATGGTGAGCAGTACTAATCATCTCTCTCAGTTGAGAAACACATCTTTTTTTCATCACAGGGCTGAAACAGCTTCAGCTGAGACTCCCAGTGACAACATTGCACCAGTCTGGTGTGGCTAAGGAGCCTTTTCCTGTGCTCTTCAGGTCTGTGGTCACACTTCATCTTCCCTACAGAATTCCCAATAGTGGAGCTGGAGCTGAGGCTCTGTGGGTCAGTTCATGGCACTGCTGTACAGAAACCAGGCTGCTCCTGGCTGATTGCCAGGGGGGTGTTACAAACCACCATTGTACACAGGAGAGCCCAGGACTGAGCCAGCACTAACACCCAGCTGCTCATCACCTCTGGAGAGGGGGGAGCCCCGTGCCAGGGCTCAGCCAGGGCAAGGCTGTGTGGGGAAGGTGGACCCTGCCTGGCCTGTGGAGATATGGAGCACTTGAGTGGCCTGTGCTGTCAATCCCACTCAGCATGAGCTCAAACATTCACCAAAAATACCAGGGTCAAATTCTGCCCTCAGCTGCCTGACTGTAGCTCTCGTTAAGTTCAACAAAACCATCATTCAGCCAAAGAGGGTCAGAAATGCATTAAGCAGCAAGCCCACCTAAGCAAGGAGGACCATCATGCTCTAAAAGTTTGAGACATTTAAAATTAGTTTCAAAACTCACACAAATCAACTTCTCATTTGAAATTCTTAAATCTGCTTTTTAACTCTGCACAGTGAGAATTCATCATCTCAAGTCAGATTTTTTACTCCATGAGTATTATAAAACCAGGAATGAATTAAGAATGAAAGCCATGTAAGACACCTTTTTGGTGAAAATACTTTGAAATGCATAAAATGCATATATATTTGTAAATTTTGAGCAGCCTAGCACCTGTTTTGTAAGAGGGCTTTCATGAGAGTAACAGCCTCTGCTTTAGCCTATTCTTATTTCAGATCCTGAGCAAGTGAAATTCTTGCACTACCAGATTTCCAAACCTCCACAGTATCTGAAGAATCTTAACACACTCCTTCAGCTACAAATCCCAGTATTCTCTCAGAATTGAGCTTCCAGCTCCTTGTAAGGTAGATAAGAGTTGATCCCCAGAAATCATGTCTTTGAAGAGGATTTGGAATAAATGTATACATAAGTAAATGCACAAATCCACAGCCATTTCCAAGGTCACCACTTATGGGGGCTGCTTGCTCATATGGTTGAGAGCAAAACAAGATCCTCCTCTTTCTCACCGAGTTCCTAAAGAGCTAGCAAAGAATGATTTATCTTACAGGTTAGTGCACAGGAAGGGACAGAAGATGTACAATTAAATTATTTTGATTTGAATCATATTTCATATATAACAGACATAAAAATAACCACTCTGCTCACCTGTATTTTCTGGATATGTTAACTATCAGCCAGCTGCAAGGTAGCTATAGTACAGTAAGGAATTCTGCCTTTCCTCACAACTTTCTTTTTCTGCCCTCTGACTTAACAGATATGTGAGTACCATGGGTACATACAGACATCACACAACACCACTTTGGGCAAGGACTGAAACCTCTATGGCAGAAAAAAACACCAGAATTTTTGAAATGGAGCTTTCTCAGGCCAGACTAACACCAATTAGTCTGAGCACCACAGCACAGCCTAACAGGGATTCCATTTGTGAGAGAAGGCCAAAACAAAAGATACTACTTACATGTATGAGTCTTCTTTGTTACAGAAATACCTGTAGGGAAGAAACAACACCAGTGTTAGCAAAGCAACCACTGAGTAAATTCTTTTGACATATAACTTGGTATTCATCTATTTTATCAGACACATCGCAGCCACTCCAAAAGAGGAATGAAAACTGCCATGATTTGTACATGAATGGTGGAAGGATCTCCCCTCTGTGTGAAGACTTTAATGGTGTATATTCTCTCCTTATACCTCTCCAGTAAATGTTTCAACATGCATTGCTTCAACTTTATTGCTGAAATGCTATCTCCATACTGCTGGTTTAAAACTGGACCTGATACAAAAAGAAGACACCAGTAATGCTATGGAAGCCCCCTTTATTTTCCATGGCCACAAATTTTCCCACAGTCCTATTAACTAGTGCCAATTAAACCACCCAGACAGAACAGATTTGAGCAGCACAAGTCATTTGCTGTGTTATTAAGTTCAAGCAGTTCCTTGATGGCAAGCTGTAGCTTATGCTTGTTAAAACCAAACAAACAGCTCTCTCAATATGACTATTGCTTGCTGTAATTCCAAGCCAGATGCAAATATCTCCAAGCTGCTAAAGATGGACTTCCTGAAGTAATAAAGATGTTTTCATGCTAGACAGGCATGTGGCAGCAATAACCAATGATGGTCCAGTGCCAGTGAAATCTGAGAGGCATTTCAAAAAAACCAACAGAGTGAACAGAATGAGGCAAAATTCCTAATACCAAATAAAGATAAAATTAACTCTGTTAAATGTCATTGGAATTCATGCTTGAATACAAACAATACTGTCTCCACTTTAGTAGATAACTGGTGACGTACTCAGACCCATCAGTAATCAAGCTTCACTCTCCTTGGAGGTAATTTTATGAGATGATGAGAAAGAGGTTACTGGAAGCAGTACAAGTATTTGAAACATTTCATTTGTGATCTAGGCCTGTAATGAAATTTTGGAATTGGGATTGTCTGGCTTAATATTCATGAAAAAGAGAGAAACCTGAATCTCCTTTGCTACACTCCAACTCCTTCAACCATCTCTTCCAAAACAAATTACTATGGAAAAAACCAGACTTTTATTTCAGGCTTCTTGGTTGTAGAGCATCTCAGGGAGGCAGTAAATTACAATAACTCATAAAACTGTAGACACCTTATTTGCAAATACAGAGCTAACTTCCAAAGCCAACAGTTGCCAAATTATTTGTGGTTTTGATAGATACATAAAACCCTAGTGCCAATCCCAAATATTGAGCTATCAACTTTGACATAACTGTCATGAGGACTTTTCTTAAAACTGAACTTATGTTGCTACTGGCATTTTGGTGTAGAAGTACCAGACTCTCTAAGTGTAAGCACTGGGACCTTTGTTTTCCCTGAAAAGAAAAGCAAAGAGGCTTCAGGCTTTGGGAAGCGAAATTCTGAGTACTTCTTTAGGGCAGTTTTGTAAATGTGAGACACTGGTAGGCAATTTACAGAAATCAAAATAGTAGAACTTGATTATGTATGAGTATTAACTTAAATTGAATGGCCCTGCCAAACATGCACATGCCTCACACAAGGAATTAGGGTTAAAGCCACAAACTGTAGAGCCAAGGTAAGCAATAAAAACAAAACAACCCCCCAAACATAACAAAAAGAAACCCCTTCAGATAGAAGTGGCTACTACAGTGGGCAAATTCATCCTTTAAATTCATCATTTGTAAGAGCAAAACTTGTCCGTTTTCATTCCAGTCCAAGCATTACTGGCTGGCTCAGAGCAGGGGACAGGACAGGACAGGAGAGGACAGGACAGGAGGGTGTGACAAGCAGGTGAGCATTGTTACAGGAACAATAGCTCAGGGCAAGAAGAGGGCCAGAGCAAGCAGTAGAGAGATCTGAAGCACCTACATCAAAACGCATAAATGGTATTGCAGTTTTTGGTATGAGTGCAAACCCCTCTCTCCAGGTTTTTCCAAGGGTCTGCCTCACCCTTTGAATTGGATATTACAGCTCTTGGCCCATTGGCTTGGCACCAAGGAAGAGCATTTTTGGTGCTGTTTGACTTCGTCAGTGACCCCTGGGCAGCAGGTAGAGCTCCTGAGAGCATCCTCATCTTCACAAACTGTCCTAACATCCCCCTGGCAGACACTCCTGCCTTGCCCTTGCCTATCTGTCTGATTCTTCCGATTTTAAGGATGTTTTATGGAATGGAAATGCAGAGGAAAAGGTCTTAAATCTGAACACCATTTGCAAAACTTCCTCTCCCAACACTAGTGCTAATAAATGGATACAGCAGTGCTCTTTCAGCATTATGGGAGCCATATGTGTACTTTTCTCAGAAAATAATGCTTTCTGTAAAATCACTTTGAACAGAAAGTGCTTATGCTGTCACTTCTGATTACTCACAGCCTCTTCACAATGGGATTTGCCACAGCACAAAACAGACTTAGCTGTATTTGCTGACTGAGGGCCCACTTCCCCTGATACATGAAACACTGATGGAAATATTAGTGCTTATATTTTTCTACCTTTTTTTTTTTTTTAAATGTGAGATGTGTCGTGGGTTTTTCCAAATCAGATGTTTCCATAATAATTACTGATTATCATCTATCACCTTTTAGCTGGTTTATGCAGATATTTTTAGATAACCTTTTAAAGCAACAGCTTAA
Organism: Chaetops frenatus; assembly: GCA_013400775.1. NCBI lineage: Eukaryota > Metazoa > Chordata > Aves > Passeriformes > Picathartidae > Chaetops > Chaetops frenatus. Next base: position 528,625 of record VZTR01028472.1, read on the forward strand.
AGGTAGATATTTTTGCATCTTCTTCATCATTCCACTGGTGGTTGCAGTGAAAGCAAAGCATTTGGCTTTTAGCTGTGGTTTTAAAGTAGCTGCAATCTGGTGGAACAAGGATAAATGTTGCCAGTGAGTTCAACAGGATTAGCTTTAAATTAATCAGTAATCTTCACTGACGTAAAATAAGTTACGAATTTTTAAGCAGCCTTCCTTTTCACACAGGTAACTCTAAGTAACTAGAAAAACTGAGCAAAAAAAGGTACCAGTATATCCAAAAAGTTACTTAAATTAAGTACATTATAACTAGTGATTTATATATAAACATAGAAGATGCAACACTGCTCAGGTTTCATTGCATTGCAGGAAGCCAATGGCTGCTATTCAGACCATTCAAGGTAGGAAATAATAACCTAAAAACGAGTGTAATGTGGAAAAAAATCAGTCAGAAAACAACTTCATGTGAAAAGGGCAAGTTGCAAGATCTCTGGCTCTCTCTGGGCCAGTGCTACATCCCATTTGCATCTATATGTGAATGCCTCTCCTGTGCAGTGAACACATCAATTCTCTTAAAATCAACAGGATCTCCTGAGAAACTAATTCTGCAAGTCCAACATACATCAGTAATTTTCTTCACAAGATCAGGCACCAAGGATTACCAAGGATTGCTCTTGTTTGTAAATATTTCTGGGGCAGGACCATCAGTTTATGCAGATTTGAGTAAACACCATGTAATAAAATCTAAACCCAACACACCACTGAAAGACATAGATTTATTTAATAAGTAGAGCACAAAGAACCTACTGATTCCTTTAAAAATGTTACTTAATATAAAATCCCATTTTAAATGGGTTTCATGTCAAAATGTGATAAGCTGGAGAAGTAACTGACTGCTTGCCAGTATTAGCACTGTCCTACACTGCCAGCATTCCATTCTCACTGAACAACAAACATAAAAAACATAAAGAGAGGAAGAAACAACACTGTAACTTCAGTTGCTAATACAGAAAGCCTTCCTGACTTAACCAACTAGACTTCAAAGTAAAGCAAAGGAAATGTCATGAAAATACCACAGTATATCACTGCCATGGTTATCAGTGAGTGAAAGTTTCAGTATTACAGTTATCATAGAATGTATCACTTCCGCAGTGCAATTTGACATTCCTGATCAACACCAAATCTTAAACAAATTAACTTCTTAAGACTTTTCGTCATGGCTATGCAATGCTCTTTACAACAATTGATTTTTTTTTTTTTTAATGAAAAGAACTTCTACACTATTCCCTTTCCCCCTCCCACTAGCAGTACGTAATTTGCCATGATGGGTGGTATTTACAAAAATAGCTTGCTGGATGCAATGAACTATGAAAAGAGTATCTACCAACAGAGACAGGATATTCTTTTGCAAGCAGTTAGCCTGACTGACCTTCACTAGCCAACTTCAAATAGAGATAACAATGTCTTCAAGTACAAAAAGAGACTCAGATATTTTATACATCATAAGCTGTTTCCCACAGTTGCCCATCCAAATAAAGCAGCATAATGAAACACTGCTTACTCTGTGAACCCAGATCCCTGCTGCTGTTGTACAGTTGTCAACTTCCCATATTTCAAGGGGAAAACACACTTTGATGTACAGAAAGATAAGTAAAAAGGCCTTTGTCTGGCAGAATACATTACTCTGCAAAATATCAAAGAAGAATATTCTTGAGTGCAATTTCCTTAAACCTCCAAGAAAACTCTCCCTCAGAAGTCTGGATGGATAAACACAGGCATCACTGGCAGAGCTCACACCTAATCTACAGGATTTCTGTTAAGCACCACTGTGTTCCCCTTTGCTCTGCTTTTTGTGCCCAAATCAGGTGATTAACACTGCTCTGATGACAGCACATTCTGGAGATGCTCGGCTCATGTGGGTGTGTGTATCAATTGGTTTGGGTTTTTTTTAAACTTTCTCCTACCCTCCGCTCAAGCCACCATCACGTCCCTAGCACGTTTTGGAATTTAGGCGTTTTAGGACAGATTGGAAATCCCAGAGGAAAAAAAACCCAAACCTTAAAATTTTAAACCCTAAGCCTCCTGCCTGACATATTGTGTAAAATCAGAAAGAAAATATATTGCAAGCTTGGATTCCACTGTGTTTTATCTTGTCACTCCACTTCTTCTTTACTGTCAGCACACAAAGCTGGTGATTACAGAGGACTGTGTGTAACACTGGGGCACTTGCAGAGAACATGCCAAGGCAGAGTAACAGATTTAGGAGCATTCAGAAAGGACTTCATTCTCTCAGAAACTTCAATAGTGGTTTCTGTTTAAGTCTCTATGGCTCTCTGGTGTGAAGGAGTTTTGTGATCCTTGGGGGTTATTGTTTACACAGACCAAGGTGAAATAACACATATGCAAATACTGCAAACACAACTTAAGTGAATTTACTGAAAGAAAATCATGTAGCAAAACAGTGTCCTTGCCTAGGACAGAAGAGCTGTTAATGATGATCAGCACACACTACTGGAAGTACTCCAAGTAATTGCACTATTTTGTTTCAAGACTAGACTCTACTGCTTATAGTTCACTCAAGAAAAAATTAAAGTTACCGTCTAGGCTAGCATGGATCAAGGACAAGGGCTACCTAGGCCTGTACCAGCAAGGAAGCTTTCCACACTTATGACACCGCTCCTCCAAACAAAAAACCAAACCCAAATGTTTCTTTTGAAAATATCCCCCAACTTAAAATATGACACAATTTTTTAAACATTCCAGATCTTCCCAGACTTTTTCACATCTTTTATTGAAAAGGGAAAGATCTTATCATGTGAAACAAGGTTTTAGGTTTTCTCAGCAAGTCTAGATCAATCACATTGTCAAGTCCAGAGGTATATAACAAAGTCATAGGAATCAATGTTGACCTAAGTGTTTCAGTACTGAGAAAACCCCAGCCTTTCTATCCTGAGATTCACAGCTGTTTCTTGTACTTAAGTTCTATCAACAAATTATTCACAGCTATATTTTTAAGGGGTTGCTTTAGTATTACTGCTTGAATCATATGGTTACAACTGAATTAGTTGCAGAAAATTTTCCAGAACACTAATTTATTACTTTTTACTCAAATGCAGTTACAAAGTATTTGAAATAAACAGATTTTAAAACTTAAGGATGTTTTAAAAATGTTTTGACATTATTTTACTGAGGTAGGTGACTTCTTTAGCCCTTGCAATTCAGACTGGCTTCCTACTTCTGGGAGCGACTCTCTGCATCATCTAGGCATTTTATTATTTCATTTTTCAGTAGCTGACAGCCTCCCCTACCTTTGAAGTGAGAGTAGCACCTGTGAAAACGTGAATACAAACGACTTCTTTCAAAGTTACAGAGTATTCATAAGAGAAATCATCACTGTCCTGCGTTGTCACCTGTACAACTGACAGTTAAAAGATTTCCCTGTTCTTTTTAGACTTTTCCCAAAGAAAGAATTCCTAACAGACTCCAAACTGACTTTCTGATACAAAACTGCACCTAATTGTAAAGATGATGAACTTTAACCATTTCTTCTTTCTTGAACAGCTTCACTGAGAGATCCTCTGAGCCTTAGTGTATTTTTGTCCTCACAAATAAACACTGTCTTACATTAGGAAAAAAAATAAAGACTCTGCATTAATTAGCTATAACATTCTTTCATGACAAATGTCACCAGAGAGTAGGAGAGATATCCATCCCACATTCATACTGTATTCCACACTAAAAGTCAAAGATAGTTCTGAACTGTGTGTGTTTCCAGCAGGAGTCTTTACAGGAAAAGCACAAATCAGCTTTGTTTTAATGACTGTTCGTTACACCACTGACTGAGTGAATCCCAAGGATTTCAAAACAGCCTTGCAGAGCAGTGCAGTTACATGGACAGAATCCAGGCCAATGTACAAAGCTGCACAAATCCAAGCAAGCCCCTCCACTCCCTGGGACTGACAACCAGGGTGTAAGGAAGCCAAACATTCCTAAAAGCAGTCAGAGACTTCCTGAGTATTGCATCTCAGCTTGAGCCTTGCTGCAAGCCCCAGTTCCACAGAGTTTATCAGTGACAGAAGGGCCTTGGCAGGAGCATGGCAGACACCACTGTAGGCACCACACCTTCTCCTCCCCGAGACATTCAAAGAACAGAGTCCCCTTCAGCTCAAGGCTCTGTCCTATCAGCACAGTAATAGCAACAATTTGTTTAACTCACACTAGATACATGCACAAGAAGCTCTGCAATGTGTGCAGTCTCCTGATGGGAATCAATCATCAAATCATTTAGGTTGGAAAAGACCTCCAGTATCACCGAGTCCACCCATGGGCCACCAGTGCCAGTTTTACCCATGAGCTGTGTCCCTCAAAGCCAATCCTCACTGCTGGCCACTCCATTCATTGACTGCAGCTCTGTCTGAGTGTGAGCTTGGCCCATGGAACTTCCCAGCAGGTGTGAACATGACACAAGTCATTCCTGGAAATTCCCTGCCCGCTGGTATCAGGAGGAGTCAAGCAGCAGCAGCTTTGGCACGTGCTTATGTTCATGTGTGTGCTGCAGTCCCCACAGTGCACTCCACTGTAAAGGCAGGGATGGGGCTTTTCTCCCCCATTGGGAAGCATAAAATTACTTTTTACTTGTCTGCTCACCCAGATCTCCCCTATCAGACACCTCATCCAAGGACACTTTTCAAGTAATTTAAAAGCAACATTTCACTTAAATATTGCTCTTATCAAAGCCTTTCAGACTGCTTTGTTCAAGACTACAGACAACCTTGCATTTAAAAGCATGAGCCTGGCCTCCAAGAGTTCAGGGTATTTCCATAAAATCCAGAAAACTGTCAAACTACAAATAAAAAGGAGGGTGGGGGCTGTCTTCCTGTGTGTTACCTCAGGCCAACCATGCATGAAATCAAACTGTCCTTCGAGCAGAACTGAAATTCTCAGAGAGAGAGAGGCCCAGGACCTGAGATAGCAGCTGAGATAAGAACCACAAGGCTGCAGCAGTCCTGATTACACCAACCCTCACCTCGAGGCAGTCCCTCTAGATGGGAGATAAAGGAAGCCTCAATGCCCCAGTTCTATGCCTTCAGGTACCTATGCAAACAAAACTAAAATGTAACAAAATCAAACGGCTGCAGTCCTTTTTACTTACAATTTGTGCAATATTAATTCATTATTTAAGAACATTGCAAAGCTCAACACATTGCATTATGATTTACATTTATCTGATGGACATTGCTACATCAGGCAAGGGAAAATAATGGGTTTCTATTTAGAACACACTTCAAGATAAAATTGTAGATAATTTTTCTTATTATCCTACCTTATCATATCTTCCAATAAAATCTGTGTTTTTAATGTATCCATTTATCTTCTATGCTCTCACTGACCCTTTGGAGACAACCAATGAAATGGCTGACCAGAAGAAAACCTGTTCTTGAGTTGTCCAGAACTAGGATATGATGATAGAACTCTGCCAATGCTGGCATAAAAAGCAATCAGTCAGTAGATAGGGTGCAAGGTGACCTGCTGGTGAGTTACATCCAAGTGTTTTCTCTCCTTTTGATCTTAGTCAAACAGGTTTTCTTCTCCTTAAATAAAGAGATTATCAAGACTCTGGTCAGTTCAAAAATTCAAAAACTCATTACCAGTCGTAACTGCTTGGTTCTCAGGAATAGCCATAAAAAAGGAAGAAGGTTCAAGATGAGTTCTTAAATATAAGCAAAATATGCCTAATTAAAAACTACAGATAAGAATTCTTCTAACACACTTCTGTGAGATGTTAAATTTGTACACTCATCAGCGAAATACAATTTATTCATGTATTCAAACCAGAGCAATACTTCTGTGTGGCCAAACAAAAATGCTGCTTGTTTCTGCCCCTCGAAGCCAGTGGGAATGGTGTATGGCAGGCAATTTCTGGCAAATGGAAGTCCTCATGGAAACATAGTAATTAATATACATTAAGGATGTTCTTAACCCATATCAAACCAAATTTTCAGCTTCAGAGTTTTAACTGCCACACAAAGTGAAGACAATGGACAAACACTTGCTTTACAAAGTTGCAAACACCAGTGAGAAGAGCACCTTGCTACTAAGTCTTTTTCTGTACCACAGGCCAAGAACATTTAGTGGTTCCTACTGTTCTACTACAAATACTGCTTGGTCAGCTCTGTGGTGATGATCATTTTAATGACAAACAGAACCACGGGCATTCGAAATGTACAGCGCTGATGGCAGTGGAGAGAGGCTGGCCAGGACATAAAACTGGGATGAAAAAGGAGGCAGCAAAGATACAAAGTAACTGGAACTCACTATATATCCACACACACACTGTGTATTTACCTGAGAGATGGCATTTTGACCAGCACAAGCCCCCCCATACAACACTGAGAGGCCTTCTCTGCCAAGCTGGAGGAAACAGCATGGGTGAAGGACACCATCAAGTGATTTATCAACTCCATGTGCTCTGACATCCAAGCTGCTCTGGGACATCTCTGATCCAAATATAGCCACAATAAAGTCCAGGTTAACTTTTGAGAACAAGCAGGAATATCATACAAGGTGAGATGTTTGCAAGCTACCAGCATTTTTTTTTGTTTTGGTCAATTCCTCCTGTAATTGACAATCAACCTGGGCAATTGCACTTTACCACGTCATTCTTGTGACTGACTATAGGTAGAGATGTAATGTTTGCAAAGATGTGAGGAATTCAATTAAAAAAAAAAGTACGAACAAACAAAAAACCCCCAACAATGACACTCAGGCAAATCCCAAAATACTAAAATCCATCCCACACTGAAAAGCAGGCAACTCTACCATGGATGTTTTCCTTGGTGTTACTGGGTTGGCTTTTTTGCAGTACTTCCCATCAAGTTAGTGCTTAAATATCCTCAAAAACCAAACCTTATCTGCAGTTTACAGACAAAGAAACAGAAGCTAAGTAGTTACGTAACTACAAGTCATGTATTTATAAACTGGGCTGCCTGGCTTATAGCAGCAATCTTAATTTAAAAACTCCCCAAGCAAGAATTTTCTCGCTGCATCTTTCACAATCAGTTCATGACTTCATCAAGATGACTGAGATACCACAAAATAAGAAATCTAACGTGTCTGAGGACCAGAATTTTAATGTGCATCTTGTACTGCAACCCACATATATTTTAGAAGTTAAATTTGGGCCTGTTGTAGAAGTAACTCCTGTAATAGTGTGCTAAGGTCACAGTAATATTATATTACTTACATGCTAAGATCTCACAATGAATACAAAGAAATGTTTACTGAATGTTCTTCAAATGATCCTGTAGTGTAAAATAGATAATCCCACACTGACTACAGAGGATTCAGTGTTGTTTTATAGATTTCTACAGGATTTAAAATGACAGTTGTCTCATATGGTGGTTATTCCTCCCTGCAGCCCCTTTCAAAATCAAAAAATGCATTATGCTAAATTCCTTGGTTCACCACAATGACTTTCATCTATTGAATATCTTGGATAAAATTGGCCCATTGTGCATCAAATAAAGCCAGCTTTGGGTATCAAGTTCCTACTATAACCAGATTATTTTAAGTTTACTTGAAAGGTCATCAATATTTTTAATAAGGAGCATATTTTCTTTGCTCTGCTTTTCTGCAAAGTGTTTATAAGGTTATAATTTTGATCTAGAAAAATTGATTCCTCACACATGACTTGATCAGTCCCAACCGAATACTTCAGCTGCAAAGTGCTTGTACATTTGCCTTTCAGTATTCTTCTGAGGCTGTCTCCTATCATGGTAACTTTCTCTTTTTTTAATATCAAAATATACTGAGGTCGAGTCTCAACTTCTCATTGCTTTGCTCTCCTGAGGAAAAGAAGTAAGATTCTATTATGTCGTCTTCAACAGCTGCAATGAATGAGGGGAAAAGAGGGAGAGAGAAGGATTTGTGCTAGAAGCTCATGCAAAATTTGAGACTTGAATATAGAACAAGTAGCACTTCAACATTTCAGACTCCTTCAGAGCCGAGATCCCTGGAGAATTGAGTTTAAATCACTAAACTTATTTCAGGAAAGTGGAGAACACTCTGGAGAAAAGTCTGTCGACTCCAGCAAAATTAATAAACTGGTTGCTCCTGATGTGAACTACATTTCTTGACAGGAGTTTGACAAATTTCTAATTCTCTCTTAGCTACTTGTGAGTGCTGCACCTGTTGCTCCTTTTTTAACAGTTATTTAATACTATGGCACAACAGAAGTTATAAGAATTGCTAAGTTTTTACTCACCTTGCACTTTCAGTGCCAGTTATAAAAAGGAAAACTGTGACCTTCCTCAATGTCTGTCAAAAAGAGCACTCTATTCTTCCCTGATTTTAAATGTTCATGTACAGAAAAAAAAATGTAATCCCTACTGGGTGACTCTGTTTAAAGAAATCAAAATTAATAAATATAAACCAATCTCAAATGAAAAGTCACAACATCATGCATTTTTTCTAAGAGGGCCAGTTGCCTCCTATTTGCTGCAAATCTAAACAGAATTAGTGGCATTTATTTGTCACCTAACTATATTTATTTAGCATAACTATGCTGAATTTGGATGGATATTCACTTTTCAGGGGTTTTCTTTTCTCATTCTTAATAAAGAGTACCACTGTTTTTGCTTCTGTGTGTTTAGGGTGCCAACAGTTTTGTAGTGCCCACTGCACTGCTGTCATGGCTAGTGATGCACAGGACAGTCAAAACCTGTTCCTACACTCACTGACTACTGGGAAAGCTTAATTCCTTTACAGAGATGATTATGCTGCAGAGTTCAAATGCAGCTCATAATATATGTTCTAGGAAACAGAAAAAGGTGTTAATATGCCCTTGACCTAAAGTATGTATAAGAATTTTTGTAATAAAAATGAGATATGTGAATTACACTGAATCAAGCAATAAAACAAGTTAGAATGGAGTGGATTTTCTTTTTATAACGCATACTAAAAAGGGGTATTTACAACCTCAGGAAGATCTTAAGAAGATAAGCCAAATCAATGCCCCCAGAACTACATATTTACTTCACAGCACAAAGGCCGTTTTTATTACTGTAAGGTAAACTTCTGTGTACTGTAAGTATAGGATTAGAGAGCACAAACACCACCCTGGTGTACTTTTCACTTACTTTAGGGCTCTGGTGTGTCTGTAATTGTATGGCAAGGTTAATGGTTATGCTTCCCAGGATCCTGGACCTAGGAGCACCTTTCCATTAAGTAGGAAAGATCTTCCATGAGGAAATGAAGCTTTTCTATGAAGCTCTACTCAGAAGCAGGAAAATGCCTGCTGTGGATAGAGAAGGGAAGAAAAGGTCACATCATGTTAAGAAGTGTCCTAAAAGAGTGCACAGAGACATGTGCTGTACACAAACCCAGAGCCCACACCACAGCTACCATCACCTGGAACTTGGCACTCAGCACTTGTTACTCCTGTGTGCTGTCAGCTCTGCTAATAGGGAAATGTGTTCTTGTTGACTGTGTATGGCAGCAAAATCCTGTGTTCCACCACTACAAAACTGCAATTTCCAACTGCAATGCACCGAGACTTCACCTGCACATCTGTGGGATGGGATTTGCAAGGCAGCCCCACTGCCTACCAGCTTTCAGATGATCTGGCCAAGGCAGTCTTGCCTGTTTGTTCTTTCACATCTGAAAGGTTTCTCACCTTTCATACATTACACTCAAAAGACAGCAGAGTACTTCAAACAAGTATTTACCACTTTCAATGTGCACAAATTCACTTGCCACTGGAAAAAGAAAGTTAATTTCAGATAAAAGCCGCAAGCAAAAATTCTGCTTCCAGCACACGTTTCAGCCTGACTTGAGCCTTTTTTCTCCCCTCTGTGCACACACCTCGGGGAAGCCATGGGTGTCAGGTATCCCTCTGCTCACACACGAGGCTGTGGGAAGGAACCCGCTGCTGTGGCTGCAGTGATTGACACGGCAGGGCTGAACCCGGCAGGCTGCGGCTCCCTGGCCAGGGCTGCAGCACTGAGGCTCGAGGCACCGCACTCACACTCCGGCTTTGCCAGCAACTGACTGTGCAACCACCACTGCACAAGTGTGCAGCATTCCTACGTATGAGAAGCTCCTACCAACAAACAGGTTAATTCTGCCTGTTTCTTCCTCTTTGCCTTATCAGCAAATCCTTATGAGAATGTTTTTCCAATGGATCCTGATTCTTGATATGTTTAGATCAGTTTTATTCATTTTTGCTTCTTGACACCTACAAAATATTCTGCAGAGCTCAAAATCACTGGGGAAAGTCACGATGAAAAGATTTTAGTTAGAGAAAACAGGAAAATTTTGTTAAAATAGATGATTTTTTCAGTCTATTCTATACTTCATATCATCGTTCACAACACATACCAGAAACTGGATCTATCTCTAACCATATTTAGCCAGCAAAATTCTTTCCTTGAACCTTCTGTTCCCTGAAGACAAGGATTCCCTCAGGAATACAGCAAGAGCTTTTACAAATGTTTGGAAGCAATATGAAGCTGTGTACCAGTGGGGGAAAAAAAAAAAAAAAAGCATGAAAATATCCAAATAATCCAAATTATTTATTCTCAGGGCTCCAGAGAAATTAAACAAGGGCAGGAAAAAGGCAAAAACTGGCTCCTTTACATACACAGCTCAAATTTACCAGTATTAGCAACTGAAGCTCAAGACAAGAAAATTGAGCACTGGTCTGTAAATTCATTCTAATGACATCACTGCCAGGATTATCCTTTTGGGGATGGCTTGTGTAGGGGGTTGGGAGGAGAAGGCAAGGGATTGAGCAAGGGAGATTTGATTATGTTTGAGCTATTTCGATTTGAAGATGCTCTTAACTGACAAAATAGAAAGCATCTTATCTGAGGAGGGATTTTGCTCAGCTGCTTTCAAGTCCTCCATACATACTGAAAGTCAGCACATTCCCTGGAGGATCAATTGGCTTGACAAACTCTAGACATCCTCTATACCATCTTAGGGGAAAAAAAAAAAAAAAGTATTTCCATATAAAAACTTTCTCCAGGCAAAAGCATGACATGCAAAGGGTTGTCCTGAGGCAATTAAAAAAGAACTTCTCATAAGTAAATTTTGTGCTTGCAGAAGTTGCTGCACTGACAAGATTTGCTACCAAAGGGTTCTCTTTAATCCAACAAGCTGCAGCAGGGCAAATGTCTCCCTTACCACTGCTCTCACAGCAGCATGAATGAGATCTAAAGGTGGGGTGAGAGCTCTTCAGGCTCATTCATCAAGAAAACTGACTTCTAACTCACAAGCTGTCTCACTGATTTAAAGAAAACTCTCATCCAAACATTTCAAGTGCTTAAATGACTTCCTACATTTTAAGCAGTGAAGCGTTGGTCTCTCTGAAGGCACCAAGGCGACTGCCAACTGTAGTCAACAAAAGCCCTGAATGCAGCTGGTACATGGTCAGTGAGAAAATGACATTTGCTTCAGATTTCTTGCATTTCCTGCAGTAAAACAGAGTTTATCTAAGATATTACCAAACAGTAAGCAACTTCAACAAAGCTGTTCCTCTTATTCTTAAAAAGCCAAAATATAGGAAGAATGTAATTTAATAAAAAAAGCCTTTGGTTTTAAATATCTGAAATGACATGATTATCCCTATAGGTGGATTTATGATTGGAGAAAATGTAGCAACTAACTATTTCAGGATACTAAAAGTTAGCAACACAGGAGTTGGTTGTACTGGCTGAAATGTGATGTATAGCTGGAAATCAAGGCAAAGGCTGCCAGTTCACAGCCAGGAGGATCCCCTGGCAGCTCTCAGTTGGGTCAGCAGCTGGGTAGCTGAGCACTGCCAATTCCCAGACTGGATCTCAACACCACAGCATGGAAATCAGTCCTGCTCATGTGCCTCAACTAACCCAGAGCTGCTGCAGCTGGCCATAAAAAAAAAAAAAAGAAGTGCAACTTAGTTTAAGTTTAGGTACCTAATTAAGGTGCCTGGAGTTGCTATAAGCTGCAGATAGAAAGTATGAATGATAGCTCTGGACATCAACTATTTAATCATAGTTGAAGATGCACTTTCCATGATCTGTTCCTGAGAGAACTGAAGTCACCAATACTGTGCATACTTCCTACAACAATTCCAGCATTTCCCTTTCTTTTACACCTGGCTCCTGTCAGATTTGGCAGACACTAATGAAGCAGGGGTTGGGGGGGGTTAACTGTTCTCAAAGAGAACTTCAGAGCTGAGGGATTCTGAACCCCACCCATGAACTGCAACATGGCCAGTGTGGGATGAAGCCCAGCACACCCTGCCCTGCTGGCTCAGAACTGTGTGATTTGGCATGTGCCTTAAGGCAGGCAGCATGGTTTATCATGCTCACTTTTGAGATAATACAGCCTGCCTACAACACTCTGGGTAAACACCTCTACCAGCTAATACATGAAATAAAATGATCAAGAAAAAGAAAAAAATAGTAGNCTCACTATAGTTATATAAAGGTATGCATTAAAAAGTGATGGGATGTTTCCAAGTGGCCCTTGTGTTCTACAGTCTTAAATACGAGGCTTTGCTACCTTAGAAATTATTTCTTAAGAAATTACTATGGGTTTATCTCACCACAGTGCAGTAAACTGGACAGACTCTGTTTAACATTCTTGCATGTCTAAATATTTGTATTCCCAGGAAAATGTGATCTGAGTATTCTATCAATGCTTGAAGAGTTAAGGTATTTTTGTTTCCCTGTATCTCCAAACTGTGTACATGAAAGAATGAGAAGCTTAGAGAATCTCCTGCCTAAGACACTTCACATAAAAATAACACATTACCTGGTAATATCAGTAGCACTGCACAGAAAAGGACACAGGAGAGACGACTCAAAAAAACCCCAAAATGTAAGCTGGGAGAACTTTGAAAGCACAAATCCACTAAGAACTAATTAAGAACACTGGATCAATTCTCCAAGCAGCTCTGGTGATATTTCCAAAAAGGAATTTGATGCTTTAGTGCTCACTTTCATTTGTGTATTTCCATATGCTGCTCAATCCATATGTGTGAATAGCTGGATGGGTATTCTCTCACAATTTGGTCAGTGCATCCAAGGCAAGGATTTGGATGTGTCCATGAGCCAGGCATTCAATTTCTGATCTCCATCTGCATTACAGGGATAACGTTGCCTCACAGGGATTCTATTGGTGAGGACAAACACAATCAAGCTTGAAAGGTGCTAATACATCCCAGAGAACTCATATAAACATATCCTGATAGGTTTCTAACTGGCAGCATCATGGCACAACGTTCAGCTGACAGATACACAATGACAGTAGTGGCCAGTTGCTTTAAATTAGTAATTGCTATCTATTGTTGGTTTGTTTGTGGATTTTTTTCAGTTTTCCCCTCAAACTTCTGGCAAATATAACGAAAAAGGATAACGCGGCAAAGTGGAATTTAAAAAAAAACCACCTTCAAAAAAAGACAAGATTTATATTTAACTTTTTGTAACCTGAATTGCCATGTTCAGCATGGGTCAGACCAGGAATTTGTTAATATTTGGAAAGAGCCTCCTTTGGACGCACTGAAAATGAGCTGTATTCATTACTAAAAATCATACACGAGTTGTATAAATATTTACTGAGCTGAAAGAACATGTTGGCCAATGTTTTCCACAAATCAGTGGAAGGGAGTCTCTAATTAATGAAAGCAAAGCTGTAAGGTTTACTAGGCACTTAGGGCCAGTTCTGGAAGCTGAACACAAATGCCATAGTTCAAACACTGCAGTCTATTAAGTCCTAGTGCTCTCTTGCTCTCGGCTGACTGCTCACCAAGTGTGAAGAGGATTAAGGTGGATGGGATCACTGCCAGCTTCAAGTTGTTAAATGACTGCATTAGGAAAAAAGCTCCATAACTCACTGTTGTTGAATATTTTTCCTACAAAATTCTCAGCCTCTGGAAAGATAAACAGGGAGGGGGAAAGGGTTTGCATGGGGGTTTTCTTGGGGAAGTTAAAGTGTATTTACTGCACTGACAACAACAGGATCATAACCACCTGACCCACTGAATACAAATAATAACTGGGGGGAAAAAAGCAGTAATTAATGACCAAATCTTCATGCATTCCATCAAGTACAAACAGCTGTCATAAACATCTTAATTGAAAGAGCTGCTGGATAGGGCATTACAGCACTGTAAAATGCTTCTTCCTTCTGCTGCTCCACAGAACCGGAACATACCAAGGCTTTAAATTTTTAAACACAGCTTTCATATTCTTTGGTCCACAGAAAAATCTCTGAAAAACCAGCTTGTTAAGAGATTTATCTAGCACAGCCTCCTACCTTCCTTTCTGCCTGGAATGCTTCCATGCACTGAACAGACATCACTCTTCTTATCAAAGTTTTAAATAATATATTCTAACTGTTTAAACACTACATAACTTAACCTGATTCAGGGGGATACTATTTGTCATTAAAATCAGCATGTAAGCCAATCTTCTTGCTAAATTGTCACATCTTCTGAGAACTTGGGCAGGCCTCAAGATTTGCCCAAGTTTTTTTTTGTGGGTAAAAGAGTCGTCATAACAAAGGGCTGAAATTTTTCTTGAAAGTAAGAAAGAGATAATTTCTCATACCCAGAGTGTAGCCAGAGAAAATGTAGAGAAGGAGATTGACTCTACAGTTATAATAACAAGTTATTATCAAGTGAACAGAAGAATTTTGTGCATGCCAAAACCTTCTCAAAAGGGCAGTCCACTGGTGTCTGCTCATCACACACAACATTTTCGAGATGAACAGATCCTACCACTGCTGCCTCCTCTATTAAGAAAAGTCACTTTATTTGCCACACCATATTTGAACATTTGGGGTTTTTTATTGCCTCCTCTTGCCAGTAAAGAATGACTAATAACTGTAATTTGTAATTTCCTAGCTTTTGTGGTTTCTGTGTCAAGCAGTGTTCCTTATCTTTTCTAAGTTTCAATTTGGAGAAAATTGTCTTGTATACCATTTCCCCCCCATTTTATGTCAAATTAAAACCTTCTGAGTCCTGAGTCCACCACCCAACACAGTGATTGAGCTTTCCTGTTTAGATAAGGTTGCAAACAGTGCAGGTATCAGAAGCATTATCTGCCTGTGTTGGTCAAGCAAAGCATGCTGGAATCAAACTGTCTTTCAAATTTGAGACTGAACCACAAGGACAGGTACCAAAAACAGGAAACACCACTTTCCCCCCAACCCTGAGAAAGGCTTTTCTCTTCAAAAGCACACACTGCAGTGTCCCTGCCAAAAGGGACAATTGGCAGACGTTAATTCCTTCCTTTAGATGCACAACAAGCAGCTGACTCAAGCCTTTCAGGACCTTGATCCTCACCTCTCTCCCAAGCTGTAACTCAGCTCCTTTGCTGCACAAGCCCTGGAACACAGCTGGGGACAGCACAGGTCACAAGGAAGCTGGGGGCCTGTCTTCCCTTCACCTCATGTCTTCTTCACAGGTTACTGAAGACAAGACAATTGGTTTTATACCAAATACTGACTGTTCTTTTGATCTACATCTTAGAAGATGAACCATGCATGTGTTTCCTCATAATGCTCCTCAGCCTTATTAAGCTCCATTAAAAATTGCTTATTTAAAAACAAACTAGAAAGCACAAAAAACCATTTGAGTTATACCAGCTTACTAGGAAAGAAATTAAAAGCATGGATTTTAAGGAATGCAGGCCAATCACCACTGCATTTTCGCATCTCTTTCACTCTAGAACATGGGAGCTTAAATGTTTCAACTGGAAAAGAACCACCAACGAACACAGAAAATGGCACAAATGAAATGCAAACCAAAATCCCAGAACTAAAAAACTAAACTAAGCCCCAAAACTCTAAAAAAAAATTCTTTAATCAATTTAGTTCACTAGCAACTTTTCAGAGAACAGTAAAAGGCCAATTTCTTACTGAATTGGAGGCTAGCAAGACATTGGCTGGCACAGAGGATCTCAGTCCTTGAGCACAGTGCAGAAAGGCAGGCCCAGCCTGCAGAAATGCCTCTGCAGACTCTTTGGATGTGTTTCTTACAACTGTGTTTTCAAGTTGGGCCTTCAGTCCCCAACACTCCCAAACACTCCTGTTCAAGTTACCTTACTTGCAAAACCAAAAACCGAGCCACAGAAGATGACTGGCTGGACTGTAGGCTCCCACCCTCACCTCTTTTGCAGGCACTGTGCAATACACATGGCAAACTCAAACCCATGGCCAGCCTTGGCTGACAGAGGCAGTGTATGAAGAGTTTAGACTTAGCCTTTAATGCTGGCAGATTTGCACAATAACCTGCACTATATGAGGCCAAGAGAGCCTCTATTGTTTCACAACTTCAGGGAAATTAACATTATTTATTGTGGTTAACACACAATAAAAAGAAGAAAGCCTTAAATGATGGGAGTATCTACTGCTTCCCTAAAAATGCAGAATTTGAGCAGTCTTTTTGTTTCCTTACTTCCATTTCTTTGATCTTTGCCTGAAGGTGCTTTTTACAAGCAGGAAAAATAGAAATGGCAATCACTGATTTTGGAACCAAGTGGAGAACCCAGCAGAGGAAGGCACGGGCACGCTGGTCCCAAGAAGCCAAGCTGGGAGCTGTGCACACACAGCTGTTTCATCTCGAGAGCGCGCTGCCAGCGTCTTCCAGGAACGACGCGCCGTCTGCTCCTTTTCCTCCTTTCGCTTTCACAAGCATAACACAAAGCACCCGAAAGTACCACTCCATTCTGAGACAGAACCAGAGAGAGAGGAGAGGAGGAGGGATGAAACTGAAGTTGGACTGTATGAAAAGTGTCTTCCAGAGCTTCCTAGCTCAGCTCTCTCTAACTGCAACATGCCAACAGAAAGGTTTAGAGTCTGCTGGTGCCGTGGCCAAGCGACTCCTGTTCAGCACTGCTCAGATCTCAGCAGAGATGCAGCACTGGAAAACATCCCAGCAGTCTTCCTACCTAAGATTCCAGGTCTGGCAGCCTGAAAAACCAGTCTTTTCATTCTAAAATTCTTCAAAGTGAATACAGACACCCAAGAATGTTTTAAGCATGGCAGCCAATGACTTAGAGCAAATGTATATTGCCCATGTGACACAAATATTCTATTGGCATGAAAGTTCTAGGCTAACAAAAAGGAAGAGATTTCTTCCTCATGTATCAAATATAACAAAGCACAGTAAGCTGCACTGAAACACATTTTAAAAAAAATTAATTTTACCTGGTAACACTTCTTAAAAACCACCATCAGTATTTTTTTCCACATGAAAGAGTAACTGTGTGCTCTTTGGCTAAGATTGCTTTTCAACATCCACACCTCAGCTAATACTACTTTTGTACAGAAGTTTTTAAAAAGTTTGTTGCTGGCTTTCCTTCTTCAGATGAGCTTATATGAGCTCCTCCACACTGGCATAAAGCAGGCAATGATAACATTCTTGCACCCAGCCCTCTGAACAGAAATACAACTGGTGCTCCCTAACTGGACTGTCATTTCTCCTCCCCTGGCCCCACATTTATGTCTAATAACATGTGGCTTTCCTAATATCTGCTTGATAATTACCTTCAATGAAAAGCAGGCCACAGACACCGAAAAACATAAAATGTAACAGTAACCCTATCTCAGGAAACAAAACAATCGCTTCCCCCTTTCATCACAAAGCTCTTTTCCAGGTATCCATGAGGTGCTGCAGACTCAATCCCATGCTCACATTCGCACCTGCTTAATCAAAGCCAGCACTGCAGAAGGTGATGGATCAATCAGGCTTTATTTACTGCTACTTGACTGTTTTCACATCTAAAGCTGTTTGAGTCTCACTTTTTAAAATTAAAGTGGTTAAGGCAATTTCAGACTAGTATTTATACAAGCTAACACAGAGCAGAAAACTTTCTCTTCTTAAAAGTTTTCTGGTTCCCTTCATCCTCTACCAGCACTAATGAATCTGGTTTAATGCCACCAGATTAGCATCACTGTGCTGAAATACCACCTGTGTGACCCTTCAACAAATCTGTTTGGCAAAACACCTTGCACAGAAACACCAACAGAGAAACTGCCTGTATATAAAGACTGCATCCAACTGTTTCAGTGAATAGAGTCCTTGCTATAAAGGGAGTCGAAATATTTCTTCTGTTTTCTTCTGTCTCCCATCAGCTGTAACATCCCACTGGGGATGCAATGAGAACTAGTGTAATTCAGTTGACTCGAATTACTGGCAGGTGAAAAACAATGACCTTTCCATTTAAGCATTAAAATGCTAAGCATCCTAACGAGAGAGAAAACGTAACGACGTTTTAAGTCCTATCTTTTTAGCCATGCAAAGAGACTGAACTGAAAGATATGCACATGATGCTTCTGTTCAAGAGTACCTACAGGAAGGGATGTAGTCTGAGAAGGTAGGAACCTGGATTTCAGCAAGTCTCATGCAAACTGCAAATACAGACAAGAAACCACCAATACTGGCTACAGAGAGGGTAAGTTTAAAGAGAGCTCACAGTGCTTTCCCTGCTTATGAATTCAGATTTGCATAGGAAAGTTATGACCAGTCGTTGGCCAAGTGGAAACAAGACCTCATTCTACCTGCACACATGAAGCACAGGTTTATTCAAGTTTGGAAGAACAGACAATGAGAAGAGGATAACAATATCTCCAACTACCAGAGCTCTATCCCTTGACTGAAATGGCCAAGAATTTATAAACAGAGGTGGATGTCTCTTTGTTAGACTTAGGCAAAGGATATTAAATGAAAACAAGAAAGAATATGTCCTTAGTTTCATTAGTAACCAGCACTCTGTATTTTGAGGTGCCCCTCCCATTGGTTTTATAGTATACACTGAACAATATTCACTGAAAGGCACCTCAGGAAAATAACAACATCTGATTGTCCAGGTATAAACAATGTTCCTTCCCAACAGAGTGAACCTTCACAAAAAATTTAGCCCCAAGAGAAAGATACAAAATAGGGATGTTTACTGAGCAGCAAAATATTAGTTATTGCTCCACCTGCAGGAAACATAAAAAGGAAATAACCCCTGTTTTTTATGGGATACAAAATAGACTGAAGTGTTAGGTCCTGCTGTCCTCTTAAGGATACCAAAGAAGTGAGAAATGTACCCTCTGGAGAAAGCCTCAGACTATTGCTCTTAATGATAATAATAATAAGAAAGAATATTCAAAAAAATCCTATTAAAGGATAATTTACAATAGTCTTTTATGTTAAACTCTACTGCTCACACTCAGACCACTGAAGCAGCCTTGGAAATACCAAAGATCCACTAGATCTTATCTTGCCAAGATGTAAAATACACCCCAAGGAAGTTCTCCTCTCTCTCTGCTCATTCTCATGCAGATCAGTTCCTGACATATCCTTGGAGACTGCTTTGGGACAGGCAAGAAGCTGCACTACATAAAAACTCCAGGGATTCCAGTGAGTCCCTCTATGGTTCCTGGAGCTTTCATAGAAAAGAATTTCTCAGTGCTTGGTAAGCAAGA
Organism: Chaetops frenatus; assembly: GCA_013400775.1. NCBI lineage: Eukaryota > Metazoa > Chordata > Aves > Passeriformes > Picathartidae > Chaetops > Chaetops frenatus. The sequence continues at coordinate 548,074 of VZTR01028472.1, forward strand.
GGTTAATAGCCTATATAAAAAAACACCTCTAACAAAAATGTTATTCCAATTGTATTACATTTAGGAGCCCTGAGGGTCATGGGGTAGATAATCAAAAAGGACAAGGAGGAAATTAAAAAAGGGAAGAAGGCAATCAAAAAGGGCATTTAGAAGGACCCATAATCCTCCATAGGAAGAATACTAATTATACTACTGCATCATCTTATAATTAACCCTGATCTGATTTTTTTTATTTTAGCTGTAATAACTTTCACATGTACAATGATTTGATTGCTAATTCCTGCCAGTTGTTCTTAAACAGCTATTTTAGGGTTTGTAGCTATTTTTTATATAGCAGTTTAACTCTCATTTATAAAAAAATAAGACAAAATATTTAGATAGTTGCATTTTTTGTCATCAGGCATTCCAATTAGCACCTTGCTTTCCTTTTATTCCAACAGTGCTGGCTGGTACACTCCTTCTCTTTCCCCAAAAGTCTCTTCTATTTAGGAGTGAAATTAATCTCCTATAGAAATCAATGTGTTGCACCCACTTCAGCAGTCAAACTTGGCCATACATCTTTGTGATGACTTCCATCTGTATTTCATATTTTATTTAATAAACGTGGGATATCACTGTAGCCAGCAAACTAAATTCCCATCATAGCTTCATTCCACAGCAGACCCCTGCTTGGGCTCACCTACATTCTTGGGCAACTGGGCACACATTGCTATGATATTTCCAATGACTTAGAAACAAGTCTGAGCTCTTGCCAAGCTGCAGAAAAGAAGCAAGGCCTAGGGGATGGTGCTCCCCCCTGGATGAAGGATTCTTGTTTATGTATGAAGCCAACATTAAATCCCAAACTAACCTGGGATGTTGACACGTGCAGTGATTTCACAAGACAATCTAGCAGCGAAAATGTTTAAAAAGTGGACTCTACAACCAATCTGGAGGACTGCAAAGATCCAGAAGACAGCCTTTCTAAAGTCTGCCCTCAAAGGAAGGGCTCTACAGACATCACTTATTGTTTTCCTTGCTCCTTTGGATTCATTCTAGCCATACATCCTCTCTGCAGATGAGAAAGCAGATGTGCTCCCCTCTCAGATTCAAATGTATGAACAAGGATACATAGCAGCAGAAATTACTTCCAACTGAATTTCTGCAGCATGATATGAAGTTATCCTCTAATGTTTCATACATTCTTCATGAATCTGTAAGGCACCTTGTAATTAGTTCTTAATGGTCACTACATTTTCAAATAATTAACATTTGGAGGGCATTATTCCCAAGCCAGGGCCAATCTAAGGCTTCCTCCACAGGCTGTATTTTGGGAGCAGGCATGTTTTGTTATCATATTTCAAAAAAACACCTTACTACAGAAACACAAGGCCTGAGGGTTTTGGCTCACATGGTTTATGAAACATCAGCTTCACAGAAATCTGGAGACTGTACTGTGCACTCAGCAGAATGTGCTCTCTGGAAAAATATATTGCTCCTCTGGAGGAAACAGAACAACAGCAAAAACCAAAAGGCAATCCCTGTGATTAACACTGATTTCCTGCTGGTGAACCAAAGAAGGTATCATTTTCAAAGCAAGAATTAAACCCTGATTAAAGGGCAAACCCCAAACTTTAGTTCTGCATCAAGAAAAGTTGTCTCAGCATGGTAAGAGCTTGCAGAGAGCAAATAATGCCAGAATTCCTTCCCATATCAGTCAAAACATCTGCATAAGAATTCAGGGGAAAGGAATGCTACCTCCCTGGAAAATGAGTAAGAATAGAACATCCTAAAGTGTGAGTAGGCCTGTTTGAAAATCTCAAGCCTTTTTTGTTCCTTTGAAACTCGATCTTTAACCTAAATGCATGTTCTCAATCAATATTTAATAATACCAAAGTCACATCACCCTGAAGCATTAGATATATTTTCCTATTCCTATTATTTTCCATGTGATAATATTTAATAGAGCCACTGAATAATATGAATTGATGGTTGCACTCCTCAGATAATCCTGAAAACTGAACTTGAAGGCAAGTGTAAGCTTCTATTGCAGCCTGCACCACCAGGCAGCTGAAACTGAAGTTAAGGAATTAAGGAGTAATTATTATTTAATGTAACATCTCCTCTGATTCAGAAACACTGGCTGCAGTGATTTTGTCACAGGAAATTGTCACACTAGACAGTGTGTTTTGTTTTTGCTGGCTTATCTCACAAGGTAGTAACACAGCCAGCAGTGAAGGAAGCACAGAATTACCTCATTAATGACCTATCATTCCTAATGTCTCCTTTTCATATTCAAACAAAGAACTGAGAGCAAACACACTAAGTAGCTAACATTTGGAAACATCAGGAAATGGCAAAAATGGCCACATTATGAAGGTCAGCTCTGAATGGTGAACAAGCACACCCTGTTATGCCCACTCAGGCTGTGCATTCACAGAATGCAACTAATGATATTCAACGTTTTCCTTGTTAAAATTGTGCAGTTATCACCACTTTTGCCCTGGGTACCTGAAGGAGGTGCCTGTTTAAGCACCTGCAGACTCAGCGGTCACAGGAAGCAGCAAGGAATTTTCTGCCTCTATGGTTAAACAGAGCCCTCTTGTCTCGCCAGAAGCCTGACATGGAAACATTTTTCTATGACTGAGAGAAGCAAATAAAGTATTAATTCACCTGCTTTTAACTACTGCTCTTAGGAGTATAACAAGAATACCTAGTAAGGGTAATTGCCACAGAGAGACTACCTGCTATTGATTTTTTTGTTTGTTTTTTTCTTTTCTTAAAAACAATTAGCAAAAAGTACCTCCATCATAAAGAAAAGGTATTGATTGTAGTTAGAGAATTTAAAAAATAGAAATGCATTTGGCAATAACTAGAAAATAACAGTGTCAGAAGTCCAATTTGCAGAAGAAATAAAACTTAAAGGGATTATCAGACATTTTTTGGTGTGTATATAGAATAATTGCTGGCTCAATTAAATAGCTCCCCTTTAAGAAAAGAATAATGTTGACTCCACTGTGCAAGTAAGTTCCACCCTATGCACTGGGGCTGAAATATAAAAAAAGTAATCCTTGTTGGAAATGTTCTTCAACATTAAAGAGCATTTTGATGTGTGTGCACCTTCTTGAAACTACTGCTGCTGGGCTGCCCTGTGGGGCTACAAAAACACAGCAACAGGGCTGTCTCCTGCCCAGGGTACATTTGTTTTCAAAGGTGTGCAATATGTATTTTCTGGCTTGAGGCAAAAGGGTTTCATAATGTGGCTCAGAGAGCCAGGAATCATCTGAGAAATAAGCTTAAAGTACCAGTCAGCTAAATACAGGCTAAATTTATGCTAAGGAATAAAGTATGAAGGCAACTCAACAGTGACAAATGTTAGCCTGGAAACCAGGGGTGGGAGATTTGTATGTTAAATGGTTGTCTTCCTCCACATGGAACCCCTTTTCTGCTTCTTCCCCAAGAACCAGGCATGGTGGGAGCCCCACCTCCCCGAACTGTAGAGATGGGACACTGATCTTTGCAGACACTACAGCATGGCCCTGCTGGGTTTTCTGCAGCTTTCAGCATGTGTTGAATGCTGATGGCAGCTACAACCTGATTCTCCTCTCACTGGTTTGTTAAAAAAGCAGGCTCCCAACTCCCTCCTGTGTAGCATAAAACAAAAAAGGGAGGCAATAATTTTAACACTTTAACTCAACTAAAACTGAACAGAATACAGAGGAAACATTTCTTTACACAAATTCTGCAAAACAATGGACGTGTTATTCTCGGGGGGGGAAGAAATCTCATTTAATATGTTAGGCAACCTAAGCACAGGCCCACTACATCTCCCCTAGCTTTGTTATTGGTTAGCCAAAGCCAAGCAAGCCTGTTACTGGGATTACTGGCAGGCTGACAACGGAATTACTCCTGGTATAAAGCTGCTTTGCAATCAAATTTAACTTCTGAGGTTTGTGGGGATTTTTAACCACTGAACTACAGTTCACCTACTTTTTGCACAGCAAACAAACCGTGTGTTCTTGGAATTTCAGTTTATCAGAGTTGTCCTGAAGTTGTCAAAGGGACAAAAAACCTCAAAGAGACCATGTAAGATATTTCCCCCCAGCTCAGTGCAAGAGTATCAAAGCTCAGAGGATTGGTGCATTTTCCTGAGACCACTCTGTTCCTCCCTTCTCTGAGCACACTCACACCAAGAGAGATAAGAGCCCAGATAAGACTATCCATTGCTTTGAAGACCCTCACCCTGTGTATAAACTCAGAAACACTGTCTTGACTACTGTGCACTCAAAGTACGGGCCTGGGAAAATGCAGGCTTGGTTACTAGAGCTGAAACATTTTTCCTGTTTAGAAAAAGCTTTGAGCTCACACAAATGACACTGAAAGGCAGAGCAGGCTGTGCAGATTTACATTTCATTGGCAATCCTGTGACATAACTTGAAAATTAGCAAGGGAGAAAGACAGGCAGGAAGAGAGAAAGATACTAATTGGTGACTATTCAAAGAAAGTTAAGTGAGATTAGCAGTAATTGACACTCTGCTCTCTAACTAGGTTGCTCTGTCTAAAAGACACTCAAGGCAGATAAGGACATTTGGATAACTAGGGAAATACTCACACATGATGGATCTCCAGAGCCTATAAACAGTCAAGCTACAGGCACTCCAAGCCTTTGATGCACTTGCCCTGAGAGCAACTGCTCTCCCAGAAACACCCTTTTTTCCCAGCATGCTACCTGGAGGTGACTAAACATTTTCATGCATTTCCAATTGCAGCTGATTTTCTTCTGATTCTGCTGTAATTGGCTCATTTGCTTTCAGAAGTGCTTTCAGACCTGACTTCAGCTTCAGTGACTTCTAAGCAGCATTGCCAGACTGGAGGAAGAGCCATTAATGTCACCTGGTGTGCCCTGCAGCCCCTCCGTTTACAGGAGTCAGTCACTGTGCCCTATAAACAACCGACACTCACTGAAATCTCTCTGCATAGAAGAAATAGAATTTTAGTTACAGACTCTGTAATATGAAATGTAGACCTGAGTGAACTGTTCATAGAGAATAATCTTTATGGCAAATTCTCCCTTTTTCCTAGTTATGAATAGGCTTTGGCTTTCATGAATTCACTTGTGATTTAAAGGAGTTTGACCTTTTGAGAAGAAAAGGTAAATTAACAAGCCATTGCCATTCCAGTCAGGATCCAGCCTCTCAGATCACAGCCATGTACTTGATTATTTAACCAATGGGGATGGTCCTGCTCCCTGACTGGCTACATGCATGTTTGTAATTTAAAAAGAACATTGAAAGATGGATTAAAAATTTTTATAAAATGACTGGAATTCAACTACTGGAAAAGACTGAGCTCATTCACACCAGAGCCAGTTTTGAAGTGAATGTAGAGGGTGTGTGATCTCCTTTACTCAGGGACTGCCAATCTCCTCAGGTGCAAGCACTTGCCTTGCCAAATTCTGGCTTTGGGTGGTGTCCTGCATGTCTTACCTGGAGAATATTTAGCAATTTGGGAGTGAGGCCCAAGCCTGTAAAACACACTCCATATCCTCTTACCCATAATGTTCAGTGTAAGCAGGAAACCCACTAGAGCTAAGTTTGGGACCAAGACTTCTGAATTGTGTCTTCTATTTCCTTTCCATCAACTTCTCAATCCCTTATTGAATATGGATGAGAACAGAAAAAAAGTAAATACATTTCAGGGATTTGTTGGAAAAAGAATCTGAAAAATAAAAACAACCCAAAAAACTTCCTGACAAAAATAATTGTAAAAGCACTGTGCTTTCCAACATAATAAAACAAGCCATCTCATCTGAACAGTATGTTTCAATGTTCCTCACTTGCACAACCCTATGGTTCTGAGACAAGGCCATGTTTCCTATTTCTCAAAGCTTTTACTGTGAGTGAATAATGAACACAAGCTCCCAGGAGCAGAGCCCCCTCCAAGAGGCAGAATGGCAACAGCTGAACCTCTACCCCTTGAGCTTCAACACAAACACAGGAAATCAAGGTTTGGACCTTCTGTCCCACACAGCCTCATGTGACAGAGAGACTGCACATGAAACCATCCTGCAGGACTTGTACTGATCTACCTGGCACTGCATGTGCTCAGCTGTTCAAGAGAAATCCTATTGTGATGCAATTCTTCACTTGCAGTTTGTGTTCTCTCTGGTTGCCTAATCTCAAGTCATCCTCTGCTCACCATGTGTTTTATTAAAAATTACCCATGAGAATGTATCTGCAACAGCTGTAATGGGCACCATTCTTTCCCCATGCCCTTGGTTGCTTTAGAGCACCCATTTCATAATCACTTCCACAAATGGGTATAGATGTAATATCTATAGCATTTTCTATTGATGAATTTATGCGATTTTCACGTATCTAGGTACAGAGAAATTAGTTATCATATATTCAAGCTCATGATCTCTACATGACTGTCATCTTCCAGTGTTTTTGCCTCCGGTAACACTGCATTGACAGAAGGTATATTTTCCACAGGTAGCTGTAATTTATTCCTGGGTATTCATTGATCGTCAGTCAAAACAGAGATGTGAAAGTGAAACTCTGTCTGAGAAGAAAGGTTATGATGGAAAAAGAAAAAAAGAAAAAGAGAATCAACTACTGTCCCAACAGACCTTTTTAGCTAGGGGAACACTTGAGGTTGTACACTACATTTTGTAGGGTCATTTTAGAAATTACCATCACATTTAATGTAAGGGTCATTAAGCCCTCTGAACAATGCTAAACACTTAGCTGCCAGTGGAGGTGGAAACCATAACACACAAGCTACACATTCAACAGCAGAATAATCCTACACAAAAGGTAGACAAATAAAATAGCTTCAGGGGCATGTAAAGTAAAAACTGATCTTGTGCAAAAACTTGGATTGTCCATTTTGAATACAAAACTCTCACTCTATCAAGGCTTATGGTTTTGTTTGGAAAGGCCATTCCTATTCGTTGATGTGAACCAGAGCCTGGGAGATCATTAAAGGCAGGAGTAACAATAATGTTAGGTTTAGTCAAATGCTGCACAGCCTCTATGAACTGGTTCTCTCTGAGTGAACAGAGGTAAATAAGAGTAATTGCTTTGTTAGACTGCATGACAGAAATAAAGCCTTTTATACTTATGCAGAGTAAAAGTCCAAACCACGGCAGGAAGACCCAATTTCAGCAAAGAGCCTGTAATGAAATAATATTGCTGGTTCTGCTAGCCAGAAGCTTATTGGGGCCTTTGAAATGGTAATGTCCTTTACTGTATAGCAGGAACCTGCTAAAGGAAGAATCTTGTTGCACACAAATTGATATTCTTTGAACAGATCAGTCTATTTTCCCTAACAATTCTATTTTCAAGTTAGTTCCACTGTGTCCCTTCAGCCTCCCCTGCTCCTATGCTGAAGGCTTCCCACAAGGTAACCAATGTTTGCTAATCCTATCTGGGCTTGACAAGACAGTGAGTCACAAGGAAACCTTTCCTTTGCCCATCAAGCACATGTGTTTTCAACATCTCACTCAAACATCAGGTTCTTGCACATGCAAAGAAAGTCTGAGTCATTTGTGTACCTATGGCAATAAGGTCACCTGTCGTGTTCTTCCTGCCATGCTCTGCCTCTCCGAGAAAGCTCTTTTCTTCCAGATTTAATAGCAGGTGTTTGCAAGGTCAGTTCATGGTTAAATCTTCTAACAGATACTGTTTTTCCATCACCAATTAATTTCTGAAAGAAACTAGGCCACCATTAGGCAGTAATGATTTTTTGGACATTAAATTGCACAGCATCCTAGACAAAAAAATTTATAACTCCTTACCTATGCACCCTATGACACATTACACTGCTTAATGCAACAATCTTTCTACTCTAAGAAACAGCTTAGCTCTTAAAATACCAATAAAATCTCATGTAACTCTAAGCACCTGCGCTTTCTATTTTACTGTGCATCATCTGCCACACTCCCTCTCCTAATTAAAAGAAATAAAAATTAAAATATCACATGAAGCAAAAAGTGGAACATAGGGTTAAATGACTCCAAAGTGTTGTTTAGGTTCTGCCACAATGACCTGGCAGGGAAAATGATGTTCAGCTGGCTTTAACAAAGGGGTCAAAGCTTTGGAATCCTGTCCCAGAGTCAGATTCTGCTTTTCAACATCTGAAAAACTCTGTGAGTTTCCAGGGTCTTAATTTTAAATGGGCTGGGGGTGATGGGGATGTTTG
>VZTR01028472.1:561397-602425 GCA_013400775.1 Chaetops frenatus
GGCGGACACGGGGAGGTTGAGGAAGAGACAGGAATGGATTCTATTGCAGAAATGCCTCGAGGGTCATGGGGATGGTTGAAGTTAAGCAAAATGCCAAAGATTTGATCCAGGTGCTTGGAGCAATGTTTTCCTTAGGCTTGCACTAAGACACCAGGGCTTCACAGGCACTCCAGTCGGCACGTACTGGTCAAGTCCTCAGCAGGAACCTCTGCAATAGTGTGTGTTCACCCTTTCTGATGTGTAAGCAGGAGACAACGCTGAGTTGTAGCTCTACTCATTTTGAATTTTTGCCAAGAAGAGACTCCAGCCTCAGACTCCTGTGTACTTAAGATGGATGATAGTACTTTGAGGTGACAGCTGAGGGCACTGTGCTGTAATATGCAATTTATGTCTCTAATGTGTTCTTAAACCACAAGAAGCTAATCACAAAAAAGCAGAAATCATAAAATACCTTCATGTACTTGCACTATTTGAAAATATTTCCCCAAGTATCACAGAGAGCACCAAAAGTAAAATGAGATTGGCATAATCTGGACACTTGACTGAAATGGGCAGAGCTTTCATAAATCAACTACTTACATGCATGATTCTTCCTACCACTCAAACTTCTTGACCACAGTAGGGACAAGGATTTTGCAGAATAAAAAACATCCAAAAAGAGGGTATTGTTTTAGTAGACTTGTGATTTCAGGAATATTTTTAATAGAAACAAAACAGAATTACATTATAAACGAGCTGATCAGCACCTTGTCCATTCGTAGGATGTGCTCTCACACACTGAGAGACCCAAGACAAATCCCTATTGACTTTCATGGGGGTTTGCCTGAGCAGGCAGGCAACAGGGCTCCTTTCAAGTCTATGTGTATTGCCAGTGCAAGGAACCATGTACTTATTTCCTCAGACAGCAGGAGCCAAATGAATCTAATGAATGTCATTTTATCTACTGCTGTGGCTGTTTATAATAATAAACCTATTTCATTCCTTAGTCTCTGCAATTTCTGTGGAAGTTGACCCAAGATTAAGTCTCCAAGAAAGAAAATATAAAAGTGTTAGAAATCATGGCTGTTTCTTCCCTCTCTGCTAGATGTTGTCTAATGAGTTCAGCAAAATATATTCAAGATGCTGTTTTGCTGATTAGAAGTGTCACTACCTGATCCTTAAGGCCACAGCCATGCCCCTATGTCCAGACTTTTTATTAAATTGTGGTCTCTGCTCCTTGTGTTTGAAGAGTTCAAACCTTCAAAGAGTTCAAGAATGCTTAAAAAAATTACACCCTGTAACAAATAATCCATGTTCAGAGGTGACAGCAGCCATTTTGATGCCTGTCATTTTGAGCAAAATCAGAGTTTCATATGAGTTTCTGGACCACAGAATTTGAAAAACAGTTCTCTCCTGGATTTATCAATTTTTTTCAACCTTTGCATGTAACACTGGACAACTAACCTAGAAATCCAAAAATCCTAGTACCAACCACAGAGTTTGAAGACTGATGACACAGATTCAGAAATATCAGTGGAAGCATGGAGAAACAAAAGTGAAAGGTAATCTTCTGTGGAACAGTCTGATACAATCTTTCCTTCAAAGATCTAATGCAATATTTTTTCCTATAGAAACAGATAAATCCAGAAACTAGAAAAATAGGACAGAAAACTAGTGCTGGCTTTCCATGCAAAGGAATGAGACCTTTTTTAAAGTAGCCGTAAGACTTTCTGTCAACTAATGCCAGAAGATGTTTCAAGAGGATAAACAGAATTGAAAGTTTATTCCTGCTCCTGAACCCACAGAAGCACTTCTTTCTCCTCTGGGTTTTTTTTTGCTGTACTTCAACAGAACTTCAGGGTAACCTTACTCATGTCCACAGCTCCTTGGAGTTGAACATACCAGCCTAAATATTCATATCAAAGTTGAAGCTATGAGATTTTCACTCATCTGCTTGTCTGATTTGGAGAGATGGAAAGAAAAAAGTGCAGGAACCAACCGCCTGTGTTCTTACCCGAATGCCATGTAAAACTTAACCCTTAGGAGTTCAATGTAAGAGGGAATTCATAATAGGAAGGCAAGAGAAATACTATGAGAATCTCATGAAAACAGAGATCATATGCTTGGGTTCTTCTAGCACCTTGGGTTTGACAAATAGAGCAGCATCACACATGAACTGCTGGAACTGGGCTGCACAACTCAGAACCATCCCACTTTTATTAAGGAAATAAAACACTCAACTGTGAACGGGTAATGAAAACAAACAGATGTTCAGAAAAATTACTCCATGTCCCATACTGTTGCCTCTTGAGCAGCAGCAGTGCTGTTGTTGTAATGTTACAGCAGCAGCAATTTTGAAGTCAGCAGCAACTTGGCCCTTTCAGCCAGGCTGAGTCACTCCCTCTCATCAGACAGAAATGACTTTATACCCTGGAACATGAGAGCCCTCATCTCCACCTGTGTTTCCTTGCTCTTAAGCCTATTTTTTGCTTCCTACCTGCTTGTGCTGGTGGTTCTGCTCTCCCAGCAGGCTCCGAGTGCTGCTCCCAGTGTGACTGGCATGTTATTAACGTAGAGGTGGCTGGTGTCTCTCATTACACTTCCACTGAGTGAAAGCACCTCAGAACTAATTTAGCTTTCACTCACAGGGGAAGACACAGTACTCCACCAAGAAGTTCGCTATTCTGCTGCCTTTAGCAATAAATTCCCCTTCTTTTTTTTTTTGTTTTAACATTAATAAGGTGAGAGAATAGAGTATTTCCAAAAGAAATTAAGAAATGCAGAAGATAGATGCAAGTGCAGAGGCTCCCTGTGAGTAACCACCAAGCCCAAGTCAGAGAGATAACATGAATACTGAAGCAGATGTACAGGGTGGAGAAGAGCTCCACAGGCAAACAAGCAGTAATAAAGCCTGTGCCTAGTGCAGGTCTCTCAACCATTTAAACTTTCTTCTCTGTTTGTGAGAGTTCTCTGTGGCAACAAATGCAAAACTCCAGTGAAATTAAGGACTATGGAAATAACTTCACTCCCCAGGCTGAGAAGGTCAAACAGATTCAGAAAGTACTTCATAGCCATCATTGTAAGAATAGAAACCTAATTAGAGACCAGACTTTGTCATCTAAAAGAGATCAAATTCACTTAAAGCTATCACCTGAAACTTATTTTTAAAAGACTTTCCCTTGATTATTAATTCATTTACTTGCACTGCACACAGGTTCACTCAAATGAACCACCTCTTGACTGCCAATCACATTGGATTTGTGAGGATTACTGTGTGGTGCACTTTCTTCTTTTCCTATTTCTAATATGTCTCCTATGTTTCTATTTCGGCACTCTTTAAGACAGGATATTTTACATTTTTGTATTCTTATACATAACTTTAACAATGTGCATTATATGCTTATGATTTTGTGCTCTACTACTGGAGTAGCAGTACTAGAGTGAACTAGCAGAACCCCAAGCTGACAGATTGGATTGTACCCATGGGATTGGGAGGTTACATGCAAAGATACCACATGGTCTCCTCTGCCACAGAATCAAAGCCATCAGGAAAGGGGATTGAGAAAGATTTCTCTTGCCATGTGCATTTAAATATTTTCCACCTATATGTCAATTAAACAGAGTAGTGCAAATGTCAGTTAATCATTGCATAGATGGATTTGGATCAATATCAAGAACCCAACATGTGTGCACCTTACCTATAAGGAAGACTTGACTGATTTTAATGGGTATTTTCTTATTCCTTCATATTTGAATAAATTTAATGCCCAGAAAAGAGTAAAAAAGAATAATAATCACATTGGGCTGGAATGCTTTAAACTTACTGTGCCCCTGCTGCAGCAAAAGGGTGAATATTTCTTTAATGGGCAAGCATAGAATGAGGACAGAATTGAATGTACTTTATCTTTCACTTGACCCTCATTTGAACAACTGGTAGACTAAGTTTGTAAGCCCAGTATTTTGCAGTGATATTTTGGTTAGTGTTTATCTTAGGCTCATACATCCTCTACTTCTTGCTCTGTACTAAACACTGAAGATAAAAATTAACAGAATTAGATCACTGTTCCTCAGGCTAGTAATAGATGCTGGGTGGGGAATCAGAGTTTAAATTTTTTTCTACCCCAAAATTATCTGCATCCAGAAAATTAATCAAACTTCCTCAAAAAAAAAAAAAAAAAAAGAGAGAGAGAGAGATAAGAAGTTGGAAAGTAGTTACACAACCCATTTTTTTTTCCAATAAAAATATTGTTGTAGTTTTTGCTTGTTACTACCTATGAAAGTATCAAATCCTCTATTATGCAGTTATTGCTGGAGAGCATTACTACCAGACAAATGACTTTGGAGGCTTTTACCACATTATTTATCTGTGACATTAAAGTTCAAAATTTGTCCAGCTTTGGCTTGCCCAGCTGTGTGTCTGTAGATGTTTGCACAGATACATAAACAAACCCCAAACCATAGTTATGAGATGTTGGAGTGCAAGCTACACCAAGATGTCTCACTATCATTTCAAAAGGCTTCCCACTGCCAGGCTGAAACGCCCAGGTGGGAAAACTGCTGTGAAATATGTAGGCAATGCTGCTGACTGCTTTTCAGAAGATGAGGAGCATTTGAAGGCATCAAAGATTCCTGTGTGGATGTGTGTACATTAATCCCTGCCTTTGTGATATCTAGACTTGAATATTGTAACATGTTGTTGAATAGATTGCAAGACTCATCTCCTCACAGACTGAACCCCACTCAGGTATGTCAGTGCCCCCACCAGGCTTCTGACTGATTTTAGCTATTCTAAACATAATGGTTGCTATGAGATTACATTGTTTGAAGGCTGAGTTTGCATCTTGCTTTCAGATTGTTGTCTCCACTCTTCCACTACTGGCAGAACTAGACATTCTAAACGTCTCTGAGATAGAAAAGCTGTAATGAAGAAAGGGTAGGGCTTTGGTACAGTGCCTCACCTTTAAAGCTTCCTGAAAATGAAGTGCAGCTTATGTTTGCTTTAATAAGAAGTAATAATCTACTGTTAAAAATTCATATCCCCACCCTGCTGTAAACCAAAGAAAGATGCTGGAATAGTTGTTTTGTTTGTGGTGAAATATAGAGTAGGAAATCTGAGATGTGACAGTGAAGAAAGACACAAAGCACCCAGACTTCAGTAGCAGCTTTTCAAAGCAGTAGTTTGAGTTTTTCTGACTCTGTTCCACTTCATGGTTCCAGCTTCATCCGTCATTATGGCATTTCAACAAGTACCATAAAGATAAATATGTGTTTATCCATCTCACAGAGCCAGCTGCTTTCAGTTCACCACACAGCCTCCCACAGCACTGAGGAGGGTCCCACTGAGGAACTATATTCCATAGCTCAAATAAACTAAAATCCCAAGCACAATGTAATTTAAATACACATCCCAAGTTACTTTTAGTTATTTTTTAGCATTATTAAGTGTTTTTATGGGTAATGATAAGAGTGAGCACCAGCCTTTGCTGAAAAAGAACCTCTCACTTGATGAGGGCCTGCAGGCCTGCCTGCTCTCCAAAGACACAGAAAAAGGTGGGAGAACATGTAAACAGTTTGTAGCACTGGCCTGCACCAGTCTGGGCTCGTCTGGAAGTTGCTAACAAACATATCCAGGTTCTATGTCTATTTTCATATCTTCTTCAGGACTTGTACAGCAGCACTCACAAAGATCAGTCACTGCTTGCTTTATTTGAGAATGACTTCTGGCTCTTCTTTAAATCCCTTCTGGCCCTTCCATACAGTCAGCATAAGAATTTTCCACTGATAGGACTTGCCAAACTTCCCCTGCATCTATTTCCATTTCTCTTCATTTTTCTTGCTCCTTTCATTTTTTTCCTTTGCATGCTGACTCCCTAGTTCCTCTTCTACTAAATTATGCTCTATTATTTCCACAGCCTGAAGAACTCACAGCTGAAGCATTATTTCTAACCTTATTTTGTATTCCTAGCACATCCTATAATCTGTTTCGAGTGTTATTTGCAGCCAAGATGCTGACACAGCATCAATTCTGTTTTCATGGTTTGACTGGGTAAAAGTGTGCCTTACTACAGGCACTGGGTTAAAAACAGTTAGCTCCCTAACAACAACACAAGCACATTTAGAATGGAGCCTTATTTTTTCAGGTGTTACTGTTTCTAAGTGGCAGCTGAAAAACCTCAGCCCATCTTGGAAAAAAAGGGGGAGAAACAATAAACTGAAACGGTATTTTTGTTGCATATTCTTTTTATTTCTTTCCCAATTTTAGTAGGCTATTTTTTCACAGAGAATAAGCATTCATACCTGACCCACATCAAAAGTAACTGTTGAGCATGAGAGGGTCCCCAAAAGCTTTTCTGACTTGTAAAAAAAAAAAACAATCTTCTTTCCTTTTCTCAGAAATTACTGGTACCTAAACTAAGTCATTTATATTATAGCTCCTTATTGTATGTGCTTAAGTACCCAAGGCATTCCCACCTCTTTTTCCTCTTTTCATGTGAAATTATGCTTTATGAATACACATAAATCTAAAATCCCATATCTAAGCCTTTCTGAAGTTTTAGAGGAAGTCTGATATGTGAACCACTGTCCCATTTTATAAAAAGACCTTTCTAACAGCCAAACCAACTTCTTTGATGAAAGCCAGGAAGAACAGTGAAATATTAACTTCTGATAACCTACACTATCCACTTATTATGAAAGTCTAAGGAAGTTATTAAGAAAGCTTAATTTAGTGAGTCATTAATAAAAAAATATTGCAAAACCATCATGCTTATATATTTGATGTATAGATTGCAAAAATATGAAGTCACTGCCAGTCATGCAAATTCAATGCATTAGAAAGAGTCATGGAGACACTCTTCTACTACAGCTTGTAAATAAGCACCATGTAAACTGGCATTAACAATTTAATTAAGAAAAAAGAAGCACAATTACAGAGTAGTCAAATGCCTGAATAACTATAGGGTTTAACACCCAGCAATACAGGCTGTGTCCAAAGATGTATCACTTTCAGAACAATTAACTAATAATGGTACTGGAAAGCCAAGCTTGCCTCTGCAGAAAGAGATAACTGTGAGATGCACACTGCCAACCCCCTCAAAAAAAGGGTCTTTTTATCACTTTCTTTTCTCCCTTCTTTTTAAAACAGAGAGGAGGTCACATGAACACTAAGGAAGACTTGAGTTAGGGGATCTGGCTCCTTGACTTTCAGCCTGGCCTTGTGGAAGAGAGGTCACTAAATGACAAAGTGCCCTGGGTCTCCTCAGAGCAGTTCTGCACCAAGGACAAACACTGCAAAACTCAGGACAAGTCACTCAGCAGGGCTGGCTGGGGAAAGGCTGCTCAGTGAATGTCACATCTAAGACCTGCCACTTGTTCTTGTTCTGGCCATTACCTTCCTGTTTTAGGCACAAGCTCTGCATACTGAAGGTGCTCCCTTTTGTCAACTCCTGGATTCATGTTAAGAGGTAAAAATATAACTGTCCCTGTCAATTCACCAGGAGCCATGTGCAAGGCTTTTGCTACCTTTACTATTTAAGCTGAAGAACTTACTACAAAGCATTTCCTTAGCTAGAAATTCCCAGGTCTCAGCATGTGCATGTGAATTCCATCTCAAACAACACTTGGATGGACCCTGAGCTACCCTGCTGCTCAGTGCAGAGCCTTTAGCCCAATAGTCAGTGGCTAAAAGAGGCTGCACCTGGACACAAACTAGCACAACCTGCTGGCTTGCAGTGCTGGCAGGGAACAGACACGACCCAGAGTCAGACCCTCAGGCTCCCCCAGACAGCAGCTCCTGGCTGAGGGATGTGCACACAAACACTGCTTTGTGTCCCAGGAGAGACACGGGCACCCCAGCACAGGGGTGGGAGCCCTTTCACACCTGCAGCAGCCAACTGCAGCCTCCCCCCGAGCCAGTGCTGAGCTGCAGGGACCTGCAGGCAGTTAGTCCGACCTGGTGATACCCGAGGGTGAATGCTGCCATTGAGTGAGCATCGTTTGTCACTCCCTTTTACATAAAGGGGGGCCGAGGGGGAATAGTCCGGAAAATTTGGGAAAAAAGGATATAAAAGTATAAAATAGTCTTACAAAACTACGTCTCTCATAGATTTCAGGCTCCTAACTTCACATTGGGGAAGGGTCATGTTTCAGCAGCATAAATAAGTTATAATCTTGGCATCTTGGTTCAACGCAGATTTTTAGATCTTTTCCTTTTTTCATACCAGAGTGATATTTTTCTTTTTTTCAAACTTCTTCAACACTAACTCTATTTAAAACCAAAAGCAAGAAAGGATGGGTAGGCATAATCTGACCAACCTCAACTTATATTCAGTTAGGAAATATTCCATTCAGTTCACCTAGACTGAATTCTCAATGATATGCCTAATTATCTTGGTCTTAAATTTTTTTTTTTTGACCCATTTTAGATACGCTGGTTTCAGTGTTAGCAAAAATACTTACTGATGTTGATGGGCTTCTGTTTTTTTTCCCCAATTTACATTAAACTACCCAGGAGGTCCTCTAATTCTTACCACAGCCAGGAAGCCCCAGTAACTTGACCAAACCAGGCTTTCTATAGCTAGACGCACCCTCCTTTTCATGTGGCTTTTGTTTTCTGTTGGCTCTGCCTTTTTCTCTGACTCACTGCTGGCTACACTGTCACACAATCCCACACACTCATATTTCTCTGCAGCTTCAGCTTCAATAACCAGCCCATTTCCATTTTATATAGATGCTGTATCCACTTTTTACCTAAGCAAAATACTGATTTCTATCTGACCCTCCCATGCAGAGTACCACACCTGCTCCACAGCATGAGCCAGCTCCAGGTGCTAATTCCAACGCCCTAAAAAAACCACCCCTCGTGCATGATTGCTCTGTCACTTCATTCCTCTCTCTTCTTTGGAGCCATTGTTTTATTCTCACTGCAAAAATTTGTATTTCAAAAGCAATCTTTGCTCTCTCTCCTACTTCTGCTACACAGACAATTTTTTCACCCTGAAGAACTAGAGCAATCATTTCTGCATCCTTCAAATTACACTCTCATCTTTTATGTATATTGTATTCTCTGTTGAACTAAAGTATCCAGTCTTTGGGACCCCTGTACCTATTATCCTGTTCTGCTCAACTGTAGCTTCTTACAAAAACATCTAAAGGCTTTCTCCTTTTCACCCTTTCTCAGGAACTTCATCAACTGCTCAGGGAGACTGTAACCCCCTTCCTGTAATCTTCTGCTTTCTTGTACAGAGACAGATCCTGACTCGATAATACAGATATTTCCCAATTGCTTGAAATGTGCATTACTGTAAAATGGGGAGAAGGGAACTGGGGGGCTTCTGAAAAACTGCAGCTGAGATTTAGTGTCTCTCTGTCTCATGTGCAGCTTCAGAGAACACCCTTTGAGGTTCCACTGTTATTTCCCTACCCCTGCTCAGGGTGCTGCACCATAAAAATACAGCTTTTGCCTCTGAGTCTTTGGGTGCCAATGAAATACAGGGGTTAAACAACACATTGCATAACTCTGTCTAGTTAGTGTTTACTTCTTTTTGCCTTCCACCCAACACCTGAATACACAGCAAAGTATAGCACAATTTAGCAGAGATAGCTGAGAAAAAATACAGGATTCCCTTTTTCACTTGGGGTAGTGCATGATAGGCTGTTTATCTTATTATACTTTGTAACTAATGCAGCTACTTAGAGTATATGGTATATATGAACATGATCAGTGGGTTGTTTTTTTGGTTTTTTTTTGTTTTGTTTTTTTTTTTGTTTGTTTGTTTGTTTGTTTGTTTTTGCTGTTTATCATCTCATCTTTCACAGGAAAACAAAACCAACACAAACAAAACCCTAATATTTATGTCAATGCAAGAATAGATCAATGGATCAAAGCCAAAACAGTCCCAAGAGGAAAGCAATAGTCTCTTCTTCTGTTAATGAACAGTCTGTTGTTGCAAATTCAAGTAGACTTTAATTTAATAAACACAAATGGATGAATGTGCTTACAGGATGTCATCCCCTTCAGGCTTGAAATCACTGACATGGAAGAATTGTCACACTTCAGTGAATTGAGTGCTACTCCCTACCCTTTCAAACCTCATTCACTCTGGCAACACAGACATGAAAAAATAAATTTAATTTTATAACTAATTCTTATGCCTTTTGCTGAGTTTGACTCTTTTGCATTGGAATGTGGATTTTGAAAGTTATGTCCTGTTTCACCCTACTTGTAGATAAATTGGCTCAGTCTGACCAAAAAAAAAAAAAANAAAAAAAAAAAAAAAAAATTAAAAAACCCCTTGGCTTGAACACAGAATTTTAATACATTAAAAAAACCAAAACCTCACATGGGTAGACTCAGAAAACGAGTCCACTAATGTCAATAAGCTTCAGTCCCCACATAAAGTTTAATGCCAATTCCAATGTATTTATTTACCAAATGCTCTTTCACTTTGAGACTAAAACTTGCAGGCTAAAATGAGCATTACATAGAACGGTGCTTTTAATCCACTCTACAAAACAAGAAGCAAGCACTAAACTCTGCCTACCATGCAGTAAAATCTGTATAAAACAGATTCTACTTCTGCTCAAGGTGGCAAGGATTAAGAGAGCTTTTGTAACCACTACTTTCCTTTGCTGAGCTGCCACTTTGCTCCATCCCCAAACAAATAGCGAGGAGTACATTTTGGGGGAACAAATGTAATATAGACATCAACTTTAAAAACTCCAAACATTGAGAAATCTTTCTAATCTGTTTTACAGTTTGACTAATAGCAGCTTGTTAACTCAGGCATCTCCCAAAGTTTCTGAGACAGACCAGATTTTTGGGGTTTTTTTGCGGGAAGGGTGGGTTTGTTTGGTTTTTTCCTTCCAGGAAAGTCTTTTCAAAATGCAATCAACTTTGTCCTTTTTTGGTTGCAAGGGTTATACCTTGCTATAAAAAACTTCATTCAAACATTGCTGCCTTTAATCTGCATGGAGAAATTTATCCAAGTACTAATTCAAGAACAGATCTGTGACTTAGCAAAATTAGATCTAAGGCATTTGCATCTTGTTGTTCTCTAGCACTGATATGAGAATTAGTTATCACAGATGGAAACAAACAAAAGAAACCCAAAAAAAGACAAAACAAAACAAAACAAACAAAACAAAACAAAAAAAAACCTAAAAGTGCACTCTGATGCTTCTAGGATAGACCTCTGCCCTAGAGAATTCTTAAGAAATGTACAATGTACATAAGATACAAATTTTGCTACTTCTAGAGTTACAGGGAGACAAAAGAAGCTGGAAAAGTGGAGGAAACCAAACATTCCACAAAATATGCAGGCTACAACCTTCATACCACATCAGCTTCATTAATTTAAAAGCCATTGTCAACATTTTGATGGAGTGATTACCTGGCATGCCAACTACATCAGTCATGTTACCCAGTAGCAAAGTAGATTTTAACTTAATTCATTATAAATGTCTTGCTTCAAAGTGAGAAACAGGGATCCAAAGCTCACTTGATGGGATATATAAAATTAAAAAATGTCAAGTCCCATTTCTTGTGAAGAAAGCAGCCCAAGAGCTACAGCTTCATGCTTGTCTTTAGCCCTTATGGCAAATTTTGCTGTGTACCACAAATGGTGGCATTAAGAAGTACCCCGGAAAGGACATTTCAAAAACAAGCAAAAAAACCTATGGTGGCAAATGATGAAACTTATTGATTGATAAAGTTAGTCCCCAAGACTGTCAGAAGACTGAAGTGGGTAATTCCTCTGAGGGAAAGTGATAGAAAACTCCAAAATGGACAAAACAGAACCTCAGCTACCCTTGGAATGTTCATACACATTTCCCAAAGAAGGTGGAGTCACTCTAAGTGCATCATTAACTTGTTAACCTTATTCTACCTATTAAACTCATTAAATACCATCTGAGATCAGCCTATCTATAGCTTTGTATGAGAGATAAGAATAGGCTCAATTCACAGCATCCCCCTGCCTGAACACTTTGATAGCACAGAAGCCTGTACAAGAACCATCTGAGCCACAAAAGAAATAGTTGCAGCCAGACTGAAATCCTGTTTCTGATTAGCAGGTTTGCAGGGTCATGCTGAAGAAAATACAGAACTTCTGGGTTTTCAGTTAGGCCAGGCAGGGCTGGTTGATGGATCTCTGCACCAAACTCCACTACACAGTTTAAGCATGCCAGGTCTCAGGTACATAATTTCTTTCACTTGAGCAAACCAAGCAAGGAGTGTTTTTCCTTCTTCTTGTCATCTTCAAACACATCTCAATCCTTTGTTACCACTGCAGACCACCAGTGGTTTGGGGTACAGACAGAGCCATCACAGTTACAGACACCAATATCAATTGCTTTGGGATGGCCAAAGGTGCTGATTCTCACAGCTGGCAATCCTCTAAATTATGCAGAAATGACCCCATGTTTGCATTAATGAAAAAAGGTTGGATTCTTTCTGCATGAACGCTAAGCTCTACCTTCAGATGAAGGTGACAATTAATGAAAAAAAAGAGTCACAGCCATGTTATGGAACTGCATGCTGCAGGTCTTGGCATCCCTGGAACTTGAGCAGGTTTGGAGCTGGAGAACAAAAGAAGGCCATGTCTGTGTGCATCACAGAAGGTGCTACCAGAAATCCGATGATAAAGCTCATGCTTTTAAGTTTCATAGTTTTGGCTGCAGACTCAACTGCACACCAGCATCCAAATAATTAGCTTATCCTAACTGAAGCAATATTTTTAGAATTTCTATTTTATCTTGCAACTTCTGTTGCCTTCTTGGTGTTCTAATCAGCCTCATCCCCCAGGTGAAACTAGAGGGACACAAAAGGATACTTTGCAGCATTAGGGCCCCATCAGATCACCTGGTGCTCGTTAAAGCAGAATTACAGCTTATGTTTTCCCAATGTTTTGATTCATTAATTGTTTCTGCTAAGGGAACCAGCTCCAACTAAAAAGACAGCAGAACATAAGTAGCCCCTATGTACTCCCTGGGGAGGTGAAAGAATGAAGTTTCAGTTGTATTCTGAATCTTGCTTAGTGGCAGTGGCAGGTGAGTCAGGGGTCTGCCCCAACAATCTTGACTGGAAATTGCCTCTCTCTGCACAAAGAGCTACATCTGAATGGTTACATGAAGGGCATTGGCTCTAGCAAATTGGGATTTCCTGCTAGGAAGTAATTTTGTGGGAAGAGCTCATAAGTGACTCAAGGTAGAACTCTCACACAAATTCCCTAAGCCCGGTTTTGCAGCCTTCTGTACCTAACACAATTTTGTGCATGTGAACTAAGTAACTCTTAAAATGCTAGGTAAATGAATGGGTAGGGAATATTGGTCATGGACAGATGTCAGCAACAACATTTCTGGATTTCATTTAGCACGTTTTTACAGAAAATATTAAAGCAGGATACACAACAAGAATGCTCATCTAGTACCAGAATTTTCACATGCAATTGTTAGATACACAAATCATTCTAACACTGAGATGTAAACTCACACCCAAATTTGGTTCTGCAACTGCTGTCAAGCACCGTCACTTACCCCATGTCTAATTTCAGTAAGTACACGACTGAGGGGAGGGGAGCTGCACTACAATTAAAATTTTTAGTTTTGCTCTCCCTGCTTAATGTATTTCTCACTGACTGCTGGAGATACTTAAATCCATACAAAATGCAGGACGTGCCCACTCCATGGCAATGGCTTTGGAGAACTCTCAGGCACACATTTACATGCCACTTGGAAGATTTTTTGCACACAGGGGCCTTTTTAGGTCCAGTGGTCTGCGCCCACCTGGAGTGATTTGCTGTGAGCATTCCCAGGAGAGCACAGAGCTACTTCTGGCAGCTCATGGTGGCTGACACTGAGCATGAGCAAGGAGTGGGAGCAAACCAAGGAGTGGGGGCACGTTTATCAGGTGCCCCGTGAACAGTGCTGGAAATGAAACGTGGCTGGCTGAACCCTGGCTAGCACAAACTTCATGGTCTCTCATGAACTTCCTGTGACCCTCTAAGGAACACTGAGCTATTGAAACACAGACCTACTTACCTTTCCTATAGCTACTGCTGTTTTCTTTGAAGCAGATTTTCCTGTAAGCTGAAGTGGTTTTTTATTTAAACTGACTCATTAATGTCAATGGTGCCTAATATTTAGGTTAACTATACCTCTAAAAAGGCAGTTTTCACATTTTACTACAAACCATTGCTCTGAAAAATAAAAGTCCATGTTCTAGATAGGCAAAGAAAGTTACTGTGAAATTAAGTTTTTCCTAGGGATACCTAGGGAGATTGACATGATCCTTTCTTATATCAGCCACAGACCATATTTTCAAACTAAGTTTTTTGAATATTAGCAAATACTAACTTCTCACAGAATGCCTATAAAAACATGCCATTATTCACATTTACTTCAGATTTATCCATGCACATCCCTGTGTGCCACAATTGTGCCTGTACAAATCACTCCCATTTAGAGCAATTAAGCTGAACGAGGCTGAACTAAACAACTTAGGAATTTAAGGTTTAAGGCTTTGGAAGTACAAGTAAAACAAAACAAAACCTCAGCCTGCAATCCAGTCACTGTGCAGCCACATGCTGTTGGCTATTTCACTGTTGGAACAGACTGTTGCTTCCATGAGGGGAATACTGAGTGTGGTAACTAAAAGTTAACGTGGCAGGGCCGAAATGCAGATTGGCACAACAGCGCCATTAATTTCACTGCTCAGGCTCTGTCCTCTGCTCAGCACGTTTTCCAATATTCCAATGGCACGGAGGCAGCAGCCCGTGCATTAACTCCAGCTGCTCTGGTGCACAGAGCCATCCTTCACCCTGGGATGTGCCTGTCCCTGCTGTCAGCACCCTGGCAAGGGCACCAGGGAGACTCCAGGCTGCCACCGGGAGCTTGGCTCGGGTCAGGACGCAGTTACACAACACAACCGCGGCAAGGAGAGAGCACAACAACCAGGCAGCAACCCTCAGCTCAGAGGTGTTACGGCTCTCCGTGTTACAAAAACAGACTTTCTCATCTTCTAATGGACTGTAGAGTTTATAGAAGTTGGTTTCTTTACTTTTTCCCCCCCCAGGATGGAACACTGCGCAGTTGGAATCTCCACAATTAGAGAGAACGGTGAAGTGAATTAATCTCAGCCACTTGCATACACACTTTAGGCTGTAGCCCAGAGATAAATGATATTAAGCACTATTGCCAGCACTCCTCAACTAAACTTAATGAGCAGGAATGTAGGAATCAAAGGATTGTACAGGACCAGGCCAGAGAAATCTGTATCACTGCTGGAAATCCTGAGTGATACTTTCAAAGGCAAAGCGTCTCATCTAGAGTCACCAACGTGATTGAATAAATGAAATTAAATGGCAGATTTCTATCAGGATGGTAGTTTAGGGGTTTTTTTTGTTACAGTATACAAATCACTTCAATAAGGATAGGAGCACACAACAGATGATCAAACATTTCTAAGTGGTGCCTTCCAAACATGATTTTGTTCAGACACCCTCAGATTCTGACAGGACAAAGTTTTCCTGAGCAAATACAAGTGAACTGCTGCAAGCAGGATCCTATTAATTTATTTCCAGTTTGACATGTGGCCCTAGGAAGCCTTGGCAGCAAAACAGTTTAAAAACAACAAAAATTATTATTAAATAAATCCTTACTCTTCTGAAAACTATCCCAGGTGGTAGGGATTTTGGTACTGCTATGTGAATGTTGGATTTAAGATAAGCAATTTATTTTGTACCACTGATAGCTTGCAGCATAACAAAATTGTCATTATTAATCTGGGTTGCCATGCCAGTAACTGTAAGTAAAGGGTGAACAAGGGCAAGGAAGATCAGCAACTTCAGAAATGTGGCATCTCGTTCTGTTTCTCTGTTGGGCCTGATTTAGACTTCACAAAGTAAGATCAAGATTTTAGATTCTTCTGTTGAATCAAAGAGAGGAAGAAGTTTAAGAGTATTTTTCTAGAGATAGGTGCGTTATAAACAGCTTTGCCTAACACTCAAAACAGCTTGGTTCTCTATACTCATTTTTATAGCATTGGAAGCTACAAAAATAAATACAAGTTCACAAGAGAGAAAAATTATTCCATTTTTTAATTCACCAAAGGTATGGATAATGTTAGGTGCCTAAATCTAAAAAAACCCTAACTACTAATTTATTTAGAGATTTTTTTTCCCCCCTGCCAATTAGTTGGTGGCCAAAATCTTGAACATGTGATTTTATTTATAAATGATCTTAACTCCAACAGAGATTTATGGGAATGGCAGCTACAATAATAATTTTAAGTGGTTGGTTGTTGGTTGTTGTGGCCTTTGCTTACTTTGTTTTTTTGTTACATCTAATCCTAGATAGAGAGAAGTCTGGAAAATCCAAAAGAGAATTCTCAACAGAGAATCAAAAAAGAATGAGCTTCTGTAACTTTACATATCTTTTCAAAATTCCCAACTGAGGCCCTAGTAACTCATAACCTGTGCCAGTGAAAAGTCTGGACAGCTGTACAAAAAGGAATATGCAAAACCCAATATACTTGGAAATTTGGCCTAGGACATTACATCAGTAAAGGCAACAAATGCAGGTTACTACAGAGGAAGTAATCTAATTTTTATTTCATAGTAAAGGAAAATTAGAAAGGAAACATTTAAAACAAAACAAGTCACACAGTAGCTTAAAGGATATACATTTGATCCGTTAGGTTAAAGGACAAAACCAGTTCTGAACAACTGGATGTCTTCCTACATGCACTGAAGCTCCTGTACAGGACAGAATGAATCATAAAGAAAATTTAGAAAAAAATAAAATAGAAGAACACAAAGAAAGTAGTACTAAGTAAAATGCAACTCCTCAAAGAACTGAGTAGCTCTCAATAAGGTAAAAAATGGAACGGAGGAACTCAATAGGATCCAGCATATAGATCACTCCAGGTTAGCAAGGAGTTGTTTCTAATCTGGCAAATTACTTCATTCCTGCTTAGGACAGTCATTAATACTACTCTTGCTACATTCCTATATATCTGTAAGCACAGAAGAATTTTACAGAGCATACCAGAAATTCTGAACCAGGAGTAACCTGATTGACTCCATCTTCATCACTGAAGGAGCTGCCAGCAACGTGCAGCTCTCTAAGGACCTAACAGATGTGTAACACTGAATTGTGACATTTGAAGGGGACAGAGCAATGGCACTGGTTTTGAAACGACACAATCCATCTTCTTGAGTATTTCAACTCTGTTGAAAACAGGAAGGGAGATGACAGTATTTCTTTCAAATAAATACCTTAAGTAAGTGAATGGAGTGGAGATTTGGATTTTATCTGAAAATCACTAAGGGATAAGGAAGGCAAAGCAGTGCATACAGATACCAAGACAGCTTTTTATCATCCTGTTTCTCACAAACACACCTAAAAGTAATGGGCATGTAGACAAAGTCCTCTCAAGTCCTCCTATCGTGAGATTTTAGTATAACATTCAGAGGATTCCTTGGTCACCTTCACTGATCCTTTGAGACTGAGCCAAAAAGCTTAAATCCTTCAATTATGCTGGGAAGTTCCAGTCAGTGTCAAGCAAATTATGCAGTTAATAAGGGATATCAATTTGTGCATCCATGTAAGTACTGACAACCCTCTGCTCCTTTTTAATAGTTTTGAGAACAGGCAACGAGGTCCTGCTGTCTGCTCCTAACGTTCAGTCTCTGCTGCATACACTGCTCAGAGGTATTCAGAGGCAGTAAAGTAGGACTCTCACTGACTATTATGTAATGCAAAATCACAAAGGGCTCTTCATAAAAACACTCAGAGCCCACCCACCACCTCACCTGCTGAAGACAACCCAAGGGAGAACAGGCACTACATTTTGCAAGCCCCATGACAACAATTTGCAAGATGAAGGTGCTGAGAGGGGAAATAGTACCACCAATTTGGAGGAACCTTTGGATATCAGCACAAGACAAAAGAACTAACAACTGAAAAACAAAGGGCCTGCTCATTCAAGGCTAAGTATTGGAGCATAAACATATGTAGTACTGTCAAAGCAAAGGAAGTACAAGATAAACAGATGAAAGGCACAAAATGGAGCACCTGCATTAGAGAGAAACATCAGATTTGTGAAAATACTATTTCTCAGAGTATCACACGGATGAAGCCCTAGGTAAAAATATGTCAGACTCCCAGGCTTACCACGAGAGGTTATTTAAGAGGGAGGTTGCCAGGAAGTAAAACTGAGGTTGTTCAGCAGCATTCTGGGGTTCACAAGGAGGCAGAAAAGCATTCTTGGAGCTCTTACTGCCCAGCAACAACCACTGTTACCCAGCCCACAGTGCCAGCTGGTCCTTTTAGAAAACGGTTCAGCAGTTTCCTCTCAGGTGATCTGTTCTGCCTCCAGAGTCCTTTAGACTTGAGTGCCACAGAGGCACCTGACATTCTGGGTGTTGGCTTGCAAGTCTGTTTAAACATGACTTAGAGCTTCCTATCTCTTCAAATAAATGCCACAGCCCAAAGTATCCAATTACACGTTAAGAAATGGTGTGGTCCAAAAAACATAAATTGTTGTGGGTTTCACTAGCTAAAACCATTAGATTCACATCCTACAGAGGCAGTCATACTGAGGAAATTGTTCCAAACTCACCTATCACAGCCTCTTTGGTTGTATCCAACACAGCTTTTCATGGCAATACTACAATGCATCTGATTCTCTTCATAAATGTATCCAGTATTAACAGATTATTTGAAATACCAAAATAGGCTCCATATTCAGACAACAGATGAACTGAGCCAATACTTACGGGATATATTTAGTATATAGAAAAAAATATATCTTTGTTAGTGCTTTTTGTTTTAATTAGAGAAAATTGCAATGTATACACCAGTGCTGCAAGGCAATCTTCCAAGAGAGCTAACTAAATGTATGATAATACTTTTACTGAAATAACTTACGCTGAATTAAATGTTTTGCTGCTTTATTTGATTTGGCTTACTGATCATTTAACTGTCACCGAATTCTGAACTTAAGAAGTGGCAATGTTTAATGACAATAAGACACTGTAGATCATGTGTTCATGCTGATTAATGCACTTCCCAAGCGTGCTGGAAGCATTTGGCTTGCCTTGTACCTTACACTGTGCACCCAAGGCATGCATTCATCAGCAGTACTGCTCTGTCTGTCATGTCTTATTGCTGAAGTAGTGCACCATTCCCTCTCTGTTTGCTTTGAGCCTGCCTCAGTCAATTTACATTACACTGCCCACCCAAACCCACATTTTTGAGGTTCACCCAGCTCTTGATGATCAGGGGCCTGTATGTTTAATAACATTTTGCTCTGCCAGTCTAATTAACTCCGGCACTGTATCTGCAGTCAGATAAAATGCTCATTTCACACCACATTAATTTTTATCAGCTGAACATTAAGCAACACAAAGCTATCTATGCTTGGTTTAATTTACATACTGACACAGCTACAAAGAATTACTGCAGTGACTGCAAAGCAAATAAGTAGAACTGGCATCAAACATGGCTCCTTCAAAATGAAATATTGATTTGCAAGGCTGGCATCCCAAAGCAGAAAAGAGGAAAAGAAAGAGAATGAGAAATTACTTTCCCCTGTTGGCATTAGAAAAAAAATACACAGTTTGTAACCTGTATTTCCTTAAATGTTATAGCTTGAGAGGGGTATTAAAATTAAAACTTATTCTTCAATTGGCCAAGAAAAGTTAGAGGTAGTGGAAACGTTCCTCATGGCTTAGAAAGAAAAGGAAAAAGGGGTCAGGAAGGTGGGGAGGGGACACATCAACTGTGTTAGAGAACACAGCTTAAAAGATTTTTCCTGCTCTTTTCACTGGCTAAATTTAGCTGAGCAGTCCTCTTTTTGTGGACTATGACCATAAGTTAAATTTGAAGGCAGAATGTATGAAAGACCCTGGAATTCTAATGTATGAATAAGAACACAGAAGAAAAATTCTGGGAGCCTGGGATTTTATTCAGAGTCTAGCAGTGACCCTTCAGTGCTGTTTAAAAGCATCAGTGACCCCACAGTAGCCAGAATAGTAAGTGTTCATATGAGTTAATCCGAACACATAAAAACTGGCCATGTACATCAATCACTGCCAGCTTTTCCAGAATGCTGCACCACAGTAGTGAGGTGAAGACCTCAGCTCCAAAAATAAAGTATCCTGTCTCTGTTGAACTGGCCAAAGTCAAACCTTCACTAAAGCTAATTATGAATTGCACACCATTTAACTGTTACAGAATACATCTTCCCTTGGGCTTTATCTAGTCTTCTGTTCGAGGTTAAAAAAAAATTAGCAAGTTCAACTGGGCTGCATTGCAAACATCTCACAGACATTTAATAAATGAGCAAAATTAATAGAGAAGCAATCTGCCACTTCTGCCTGTAGGTTAATGTTATCTTTTAAATCCTGGAGTTAGTGTGTGCCACTGAGTGATCCTCTAAAGCTTTTTTTCCCATTCCTCAGCCACCCTAAACATTAAGGAATGATGCTTCAGTACCAGGAGCGTTTCCACTCCCAAAAGTGCACGGGGTCATCAGCACAAGCAGCTCTCTCATAAGCAGGCAAGGAAGACAACTCATAGATCCTAGAGGAGGACTGAATAACTAATGCTCAGTGTTCCTTTCTGCAGGAAAAATGACTTTGTAAAACTTCAAGAGCTTTCTTGAGCTTTGTTTGGTTTGCTGGAGAGCTACAATTTGGGCCCTGTTCAGCTCCACAGAAACTGCCCAAGAAACTGCCCTTGGAATAAATATAGTTAAAAATCTGTGTGACATTTGAAATTTTCCCTGTCCTCAGCTCTGTGGTTTCCTGTGCTTTCTTGCCCCTGCCTCTAAGTCAGCAGAAGAGTAGATCTACATTGGATTGGGAAATCATGGAATTGTTCCCTGAGGAAATGGTCTACTGCTGTGAAATTTTCCTTTGCTGTCGAAGTCACCTTTATGAGGAGCTCTTTTCTCTTCAAAGAGCAAATACAGTTAATAACCTCCTACCTAGAAGCACTAATATTCAGCTTGACTGGTAAGTGAAAAGTAATTTCAAAACAGGACATGGTATTACAGCTATTTCTATTGACTGCAGAGCAGTTTATTATTGTATTCCAGCTATTTTGGGAAACAAGTCAACTTAAAATGTCATATTAATTATTTACAAAATACTGACATAACTGAAATGAAGATTTGCCTGAAATAACAGTTCAGTGCTTCACTCTGCCTTCTTAATGAACATAACAGGGAACTGCTGAATAATTTTCTGCTTACTCTACCACAATCTTTCCTTCTCTTTCCCCTGCAAAATAGACCATCAAAATAAAAACAAACCTCAGGCTCAGACATCTCTGCTTCTTGGACAGGTCAAACAGCATAATCAAATCTAGATTCCATCTACAGCTAATGCTGGGGAACTGTTTGGTTTATCTTTATAGAACATTCCTTCAACATATGTTACAGTCAGTGTCTCAGGGCACATTCACTTTATTTTCAGCTGTGCTTTGAAATATGAGAAGGAAAATAGCCCCAAAATACCATTGTAACTAAAATCAGTCATTGTTTTGGAGTATTACAATAAAAAGAGTATTGACCCTTTCTGACTTCCTTGTCAGATTACGAGCTGGCAGTTTTCTAAAACATTAAGTCAGTCACAGCCCAAAGGATAACATGACTTCTAATTCAAGGTAACTGGAATAAAGAGAAGAGAGTCTGATTAATTAGATCTGTATAGTGAACTAATTTGCATCCCTATTCTCACTGGTTTTCTAAAAAGAGAATCAACGTGTGTTTGTGGTTCACATCATCTGGCTCTTTCCCACATTAAAAATGACAGGTTTTGCAAGTGAAAAAAAAAATTTCTTATAAAAAGGTATATTTCCTATTGGGACACAGATGATTTTTACTGAAGTAAAATTTCCTTCATCACTAGTTTGGGATAAGAAGCATGGAAACTCTTGGATTTCTTCCAAGAACTAGCAGGACTTTCCAGCACTGCTGTTACAGGAAATTTGAGAGGTTAATCTAAATTATTTCATGCAACCTGCCACCACATCATCTGTCATATCACCACTTCTGCCCAGCAGACAGAGCAGTGTAACCCTTCCTTGCAACTAAAGCCTCACCTGTGCCTGAGTCAGCCACCTGGCAGCACAGAAATGATGCAATTCTGCACCTTCCCACCACCCCTCCTCCTTTCCAGCCACAAAAAGGATATCCAGAACAACTCTCCCTAGACAGCAGCACAGCAAACGAGGGGATAGGAAAAGCAATCTTGGCCTTGTTTCTATGTTCCTAGCACAAGAAGATGTAGAAAACAATGAGTCATGACACTGAGTTTTCCATTCAAGACTGCTGACTGAAATGATAAGGCTCCCAGCTGCACAGTAACACCATGGACTCCGTTGGAGGAGATCCCCCTCAATCCAGCCACATTTCTGTTTCAAATCACGTTTTTCCCAGCAGTGAAATTTTACTAGTAATCCCAGCTGCTTTACTGAAGTATTCTGGAGGTCCAAAGATCCTTATAAATTTCCCTTAGTGTTTAAGACTACTCTAACTCATTTGAACTATAGTGGCTCTGATACTTGGAAATAAATCTCACTTTATGACTTGGAAAGACCTGAGCAAATATTAGCTAGTTATGTCTCCTGTGACTTCCTGCCTCAAAAAGTGATATGAGACCTTGCCAGGGCTATCAAACTGAACTTTAACTCTGCTTCATATCCACCTGAAATGCAGAGGTGGGAAGAGTGCTTCTTACAGTCCACTGTCTCTGCAACAACCAACTAATCAAAACTTTCTTTTTTCCTTTTTTTCTTTCTTTAAATCTCACTATCCAAAAGGCTGTTTTTCAAACTAAGACAAGATGTGCCTGAACTGTTGGCTTACACCCTAGGAAGACTTTCTAAAGCATTCCCCATTCTGTATAATGCTGGGAGATTTTTGTATAACATTACTTTCTGCCTTTCTTAGGTTGGGGGAACCTAATTTATCTCTCTGTACATAACCAATTTTAAAACTAAGAGATTCCTTTTCACCACCCCATTCCATCCAACTTTCTTTCCCTGGACTCTGCTTTTGCCAGCACTTTGTGTAGGCTCTGTCTTTGGTGACTGAAGTCAGTAGTTTATTGCTATGCAGGCTTCAGGAGTGAAACGTCGCTGGCTGAGAGGGAGCAAGTATTGGTCTTGACAGTTTGGATGCTGCTTCCTTTCTCAAAGATGACTTTTTTGACAGCACCAGAAAGCTTTGTCTGTTTTCAAACTCTAAGATATGACAGGGATTCAGAAGGCAGGATGAGACAGACCATGCCAGGTCAGTGTTTTTTGTCTACACAAGCTTACCGTCTCTTTGAATTTATAAACTAGTAGAGGAAAAGATGCTGGGGAAATGCTTGCAAAAGGTCTGCTTTGCTCAGCCAAACCCTGATGTATTCAAGAGGAACCACACAGCCTTTGTTAAGCTACACAACCCGTGTTTAATTGAGAAATGATTCCTAATAAGTCCTGGAGAGCTACAGGTCTTTCTGTCTCTCAAATGGGAAACAATCATATCTCACGGCAACTCATTACGTATTCTTTTTGTACCGTGAGTTGTTTTAAAACCGTGAAATTAGTTCTGGCAGAGTGTACAGAGAAACACCCATGAGATGAGACTGAACGAGTTATGTAAGGTTTCCACACATTCCTCATGAATGTTAACTCTTCATGGCTAGAAATCAGCTTTTTAAGATGAAGAAATAGTCACCTAGTTTATAAAGGGAATAGCTTTTTTCTTCTCTCCCTGACATTCTGTCTATCCAAAATCTCCATAATTACGTTTGGCACAAAAACCTCATTTCTCCATTGTTTCTTTGATACTTAATCACCATGAAACATAATTTATAAACTGATTTACAATATTTATAAATTAGTTGAGCTGGAGCTGCCTGTCGTGTCGAGCAAATTGACCCTTCTGTGTGGTATACTGCAAACTTTCAAAATGTATCAGAATCATTAATATATAAATTGTCATAAGGAGCCCGAGTGCCAGAACACAAGATCAATGTGCTGATTTGGCCAGTGGGTTGGACTCTCTCTAACCTGGATACCTTGGACCCTCCAGCAAGGATCACAAGTCTTTTCAAAGACTGTTTCCACTCTATTAGTGAGGTTTTAGCCTCTCTAGGAAGAATATTAGCCTTGAAATGCTAGCAGGACATTTTTTGGTAGATGTCAGTTAGTGAATTAAAAGCTCTTAAAGATGGAATTCTTCTCTTGTCCTGCTCAGCCTGGAGAGCTACAACAACTGGGGTCAGGTCAATGGCACTGCCCAACAAATGCACACTTAGAGCTGGGAAGAGATCCTTGTGCTCTCCTGGAAGTGGGATAGAGCGTCAGGAAACTAAGGCAGAACTCGAGTTCAGCTTTGAGAGCAATGAATGAGGTCAGGACAGAGCTGCAGCTCAAGGAACAGTTGAGACAGGATCATTTGTCACTCTCCTCTTAGAGTCCACTGCTGACAAAACCAACAAGCTTGCCTGTGATACACAGTGTGCAGAGAGAAAGGGGGAAGAATTAATGAAACTGAGTGTCAGGATACAGCAGGGTCTGTACAAAAGCACATATTGCAAACTCAACCTTGAATTGCAAGTACACTCTTAATTGCTCAGTATGAAAAGATAATGACAGGAAACTTGCAGTGAGAGCTTTTAATTTGTTAAATTAATGTTGGAAAGATTCTGTGGAAAGTCCTAACTGCTTGCTAAGCCTTTATGAGTGCAATCTAATGAATGAACTGCCTTTGCAGACCTACTGAAGAACAGGCTATTTAAAATGCACCTCCTTTTACTTTTAGCATTTAATGAGAAATTAAAATTCTTTGATAAAAACATAGCAGAATTAAAAATAAATAAGCAAACCAAACAGAAATCCCCACCACAACAGAAGCACTCCAGTAGCTAGATTCAGTAGCTTAAACAAATAGAAGTAATAAATTTTCATTATATAGCAGAAGGTGACCATCCCTCTTGAAAAAAAACCAAACAAAACATTAAAAAAATCTACACGTTATATACATCTTAACTTTGAAATGTCTTAAGTTTCCAGGATAGAAATGGCCTCATTTAAAGACATGTGATGAAAACCAGTAAATTTGCATTTTAATTCTAACAATCTTGTGTTAACACACTATTACATACATAATGAAGAACAGAAGTCAGACACTTCCTGTTAGCTGATGGGAATTGGACTTCTGAATGTTATACAAATAGCAGGAAGAAAAAAGTTTCATTGGCTAGTTCTAAAACACAATTAGGCCATTAAAAGGGGAAACAACTGAAGATGCTTAAACATTTCTCAAAGTAAATGGTACCCTGGAGTTCAGCAAAACTGTATGGCTGTTTCCAAACATCTTATTTTCCTCTCTTTAAATGTTATGGAAAATTGCTCTGAATATGATGCCAAAATGTAAAACTGAAAAACACAGAGGATATTAGGACTGTCTGAATTACAGATGTCTCTAAAGACTAATAGCATAAAGATGTGAAACAGGTTGACCTTAAATGTCCTTATTCTCAACCTGTTGGAAGGTCTTTGTTTCTTATGGTTTACTTCTATACTTAGGCTGACTGGAAATTATGATAACCATTCATAGAAATCTTTTTAAAAGAATCTAAAATTGCTCCTTCATGCAACTGAGCCCACTGCATGTGCTAAAAATAGGTGAGCTTGCTAAAATCCTCACCAGCTTTTCTCTACAAGGAGAGGAGCTGTTGAGCAACAGACACATCCAAATCAATACCCCCAGTGGAATAGGAGAGCTTGTGGCAACAGTCAGCATCCTCCCCCAGCCATGAAAATTTAAAGAACCATTCAATAGCAGCTGATTTAAAAAAGGCAAACCAAAACAAAACAAACCCACAAAAAAGCCCCAAAAAACCAAACCAAACACCAAAACAACAACAACAACAACAACCCAGACTGAAACAAACAACAACAAAATCCCAGAAAAGCCTCTAACAACAAACACTTCTGCTGATAAAAAAGCAAAGAGACAGAAAATCTTTCAGGTTGTCCTTCCTTGTTTACTATTTCAGACACTGCCACATGAGAGGGCACAAGCAGTGAAGACAGAGACTTCCAGTGGTGTAATTCAGCTTTAAAGGTACAAAAGAAAAGAAGAGCCCATAGTTCTTGGAGTTACTGTATGCTACCTTTATAAAATTCCTGTTTCTCCATTGTCTGTTGCCCTTAACCATGTTTGGTTAATTTTTTTAAATGAAAGCGTTATCACTGAGGTTTGGAGAGAACCAAGACACCTGGTTGCCATTCTTTTAATTGCAGCAAAATAAAAAGCTACATAATTTAATCATTCTCTATTTCTTTGTCCATTCCACAGGAGGCCAACACAACTGACTTCTGGATGCAGTCATGGGCATGGCTGGAAATCACTTGTTTGCTCCAACCCATGTTTTAAAGGTAGCTCTGACTTGATGCTTCAATACACCTTTCTGTGTGCCAACTAAACTATGCAAGGACAGAAACTCAACCTCTCCCTCAGAGCCTCTAGCAGGGGAAAGGAATCTCCACACCAGTAATGCCTGCTGCACTTCAGTAAGATATTTTTGATAATTTGGTACTCCTTTCCAACCAACAGTGAGCTGGGACTGCAGCTCTGAAGGCACAGCAGGCACAGCTGTGTCTCACACTGAACAAGGACAACATCGGATAGAGCCCTCTTAAAATCTGTTATGAGTCACTGGGAATGTGCTCTGGAACACCACTGGGGCTGTTTGTTCTTGGTAAAGCTGAGCCACAGGATGCCTTGCACTCTCCTTTTCACAGCACCAAACCTGCCTGAGGCACTTGGTGGGATCCTTGGAGTCCTCTGCAGGGCCAGGATTTGGACTCACGGATTGTGGGTCGCTTACAATTCAGGATATTCTATGATTCCTCATAGTTGCTTTCACTTTGGTAAAACTAAGGTGGGATGTAGAGTCAAATCTTCCAAGAGGTGAGGTTTAAACTAATCTCTCATTGCAAAAAATGACCAGCAATCGCTTTCTCCTCCCACCATTTGAGCTCCTCTGCATTTTCATCTGTATGGGCATTTGGGAGAATGGTAGGACAGGAAGAGACCACTTTCAGTCCAGTGAATCTTTTTAGCAGAAAATACTTTTTGTCTGACTGTGAAAACCAAGACATGGCTTGAATTGTGATTTCATCCAAATTATGATTACTTCAACATAATTTATTTAAAATGCACCTCCTTTTACTTTTAGCATTTAATGAGAAATTAAAATTCTTTGATAAAAACATAGCAGAATTAAAAATAAATAAGTAAATCAAACAGAAATCCCCACCAGCTCATGAGATTCAGACATGTTTTATCCTAATACAGCTAAACTCTACCTCCAACAGCCAAGGAAAAACCCTCCATCACATGAATTACTTCATTGCTCAGAGCTAGGTTGATAACAAAGTAGGCAACAGGAACTTCAGTTGTACATGACCAGCTATTCGTTAGCCCAATCCAAGATCCACTATTACAGCTTATAAAAGTATGTGCAGACCCTCCACTGTTAAAGCAATCATACCAAAATAAACCTCAAAATTGTGTAATAGCAAAGTAGAAGAATAAGTGACTCCAGAAGTAGAAGACAAAAACATGCTCTATTCAAAGTCAGAAGAGGCCTGACAGCAATCTAATCAAAGCATGCAAATGAGGTCAACTTTCTTGAAGGGTTGTGGGATTTCTCCAGAGAAATTTACAGAATGTCCTGGCACAGAGGTATTTTCTTCAGTCCCTGACTTTGTCTTCTGTGGTTCTATACCATTCTGTAAGGCCTCCTTGTCACTTTGTACTCTCTGCTGGCTACCAACGCCCCAGCTGGGGAGACACTTCATTTTTAATTTAATGCTGAACACCTCAAAGGATGGTGATCTTCAGGAGGCAATGGAATGACAGAATCTTACATTTAGCCTTCCAAAGTAATAATAAAAATAATTAAAATAATACAGTATTCAACACTAACTTAAATTATTTGATTTCATTTAACATCAAGTTCAAAACAAAAGCAATTATTTTCTCTCACTTCTGATTACACTCTACTGCAGTTCATACAGAAACTGACTTTGCATGCAGACCAGAATGAGAATAAAATAAAATCTCCCTGTTTTCTTGACTCTGTTTCTTCTCTTTGCTGTCTGAACCATCCCTTTCCATGGCATTTGGTGAGAGGCTGATGAGCTGAAGAATCTTTTAAGATCCAAGTGCTTCCAGTGAGCATTAAGTGATTTTTACAGAAACCAGGGATTACCTTTGCTGAGAATTAGAATGAGCTTTTGGGAAACCTCCCCTAACCAAAGGAGGGGGTTCTGCCAATAAAAGCAAACACAACCAGCACCCTGCCATGCAATGGTTTATACCAATTACATGTTAACATGAAAGATGAAAAATATCTTTGGTTTTCCTGCACAGTAAAAGCACACATTTCCCTGGATTATACAGAAAAGCTTACATGGAATATCAAAAGCTTACATGGAATATCCAATCACCTTAGTTTGGTTTCCCACGGGTTGACAAAATGGATTAACACATTAGTCTTCCCCCAGCTTGCATTTACAGCAAACTACCTGATAAAGGTGTAATTTTCTCAGGTTATATACAGCTTCCTGCTCATCGTGTCTCTACAGAGACAGCAGTGAGGAACTCTGGCAGGCAGCAATTTGTACAAAACCACACCCAGGCACCTCTCTGCTGACAGACCACACTGCACTGAGCAGCACCACAGAGGTTGGCCCTTCTGATAAAGAAAAGCACTAAAGAAACTTGAGCATAAGCAATGAAAAGTGTCTGAGCCCATCAGTTCCCAGGGGACAGGGTTTTTAGAAAGGCAGATACGACAAATACTGCAACTTCTATGAAACAGGGAATGATCAAACACAAATATCCCTGTGTTGTAAATATGATCTAATGAGGACACTGTAACAGTTATATTTATTATTGTATCAGCTATTATCATAGCTGGATTATTAAAATACACATCAGTAAGAAAATGTAATAGCATCAATCCTATCTGCTTATTCTGTAGGAAAATATTGTGATACTGATGCATTTTTAAGACTTCTGTTCATTAAATATTGAGCAAGTGAGTAGTTTTTCTCTAGAACTGTCTAAATACTATATTTAACCCTTTATGTTTTTATTACTTTCTATTGCTTACTCTAAAAGTTATCCCTATAATTCTTACAGAAAGTATAAACTTCTGTCTGCCCCTCAATTCACATGCAAATCTGAAGAGGCAGAATTCATCTCCATAAACAAATCTGTAATGATCCTGTGTCTACACACTTAGAAAGCAGATGCTTAACATTCCAAGTTGTGCAACTCAAACAGCGCCTGGCAAGTGGAAATAACAGCAGAACACTGATCGTGATCAGGACTATCTGGAGATTTGTTTAATTCCTCCCTTCTCCCACCCTGAAGCTCTCAAAAGAAAGCCAGGAAAGGAATTCTCTCTAGACTTGTTCTAGGAGAAAAAGCAGCGCAAACTCCCAGCTATAGTGGTGCAAATTACAACCCAGGTTAGTGAGGGGCTCTGGTTTGTTAACCCTTAACAGTTCTGACCTGGACACCATCAGCACACAAATTTTTTAAATCCTGAACCAGCTACACGTTCCATAACAGCAGGTTGTTTGGTTGCATTATATTAAAAGTTAAAAAAAAAAAAAAAAAAGTTTTTTATTTTTGACAACTCTTGACACTAAACCTCATTTCACATAAATGCTAAAGGAAGAATTAACATGAAGTAGAATTTTTCTCTGCTTTACTCCTGCTCCCCATTGAGAAGGATGTAATTTATTGAAAACTGGCTGATACTTTCCTGGCACAGCGCTGACAACTTTTATAAAAACAGCACCATCCTCTCTTCAGTTATACCACAAGTGCAAGTATTACTCTAGACTTGAATGTTAAGTCATTTAACACTTACAATGCTTTCGAGCCACAGATCAAACAGCATTCACTAAAGCCCACATTTCTCTCAGGTTTTACTATGTGATCACCCTTGCTTTATAGTGGAGAAGCAATGAGTAGATTCCCTAATACCAGAGCAGTGGCTTAGCCAAGACCAACACCCAGAAATCTGGAAGTACAGGCTTTCTTTCTCCCCAGCACTCCATTGTCAGATAATGGGCCACAGTCTCATAAAACCAGAATAAGTTAATACATCTCCATGGAGTCAGATCCACATCATGTAAGTACAATCAGAATTAGACACAAAATATTTAATTAGATTTTGCCTGTGGATTTTTCAGCCCACAGTGATTTAATACAACTGAGTCACTCATCCATTACAAAAAGAATAATACTAACTTCTTAATAAGAGTACAGATTAGAGGTAGTTGAGATTAAAGCTGGGGGCAAGGGGAAAGGTTTGTTTGATTCCTATACAATTCTGATTTTTTTCACTGGAATCATGCTGGTGTGAATGCAAACAGAACCAAGCCCAGGCTAGAAACCCCAAATCCTAGGAATTGGTTTCTGCCAGTATGGGCTACCTGGCCTTAACTACTAAAGCCTCTACATCAAGCATTATGAAGAGCCCCACTGAATTCAAGGAACTAGTCACACACTAAGTTTTAAGAGCTGAAGATGGAATGACACTTGCTGTTTTATTGACCCTAAAAGCCACCTCACGATCCTCAATTTATATTATAAAAAAACAAATGGGCTAAAAAATCCAAAGAGGATGTACAGAAGCTACAACTGCAATGGCCTTTCTGTATCTCCAGATGCCAGCTAATCAGTCTCAGCTAGCTAAAGTAAACAGCCACAAAAGCAAAGCACATTTGATCCTGAATATATTGATTTAGGGATTTCAGCTGTGGTAACGGGTCAATTGTTCCACTAGAAGAGTAACTGTTCTAGATGTCAAACTGCATTAAGAATATAGAATACTTCTAAGAAGCCTAGTTAAAGAAAGAGTTACTAAATAACTACATGGAGATCAAATTCAGGAGTTTTACAGCCCAGACTTTTCAGACTATGACTCCATGGAAGAGCTTTCAATTTACATTAACACCTTGAGAACGTAGCTTTCAAATGCACAGAGCTGAACCTTGCAGTTATGATTTAATTAATAAATTACTTGTGGATTTAGAGCCAAAATGCTTAAGAACAAGGGGGACAGAAGGAAAGTGCAAATAGCTTCCCTCCTCAGTGTGTGCTGGATCCTACACAGAAATGGTGTGTCTGGAAGCACATTGCCTAGGGCTGGATCTCAGTCAACTGGATTGCTTTAGAATTTTAGGGACTTCTCGATAGCTTAATGAACAGGTCAAAGAAATCCTTGTTCACTTCCACAATCTACTTACCCCAGTGAAACCAGTCATAAATGTTCAACAGAAATTCTGAATAAGCAACAGGACATCTCCACAGATTTCAAAAAGCTGTCCAAGGCACAGGCATGAAGCCAACCATGGGGACAGAAACTGAGCATATTTCATTCTTGCTGGATGGCAGAATTGCCACTGCAACATGTTCTCCTCGTCAGCAGCCCACAGTTTTGGCAGGGTTAACCATGACAGACTCCCTCTTCAGAGTGGGCTACTGTACAGCATCCAGACAGAGATTTCAGAAGGTTCTTTACTGCACTGAATCAAAAGCAGGTTGTCTTTCCTCCCTTTCTGACACTTTGTTAAATGTGTGACATTGTTCCATTTAGAAATTGTTTTCATCAGATGACTGTTTGTATCCATAGTGCCAGGCAGCAAGCAAACAAAAGAAAACATGCAGTCCATCATCTAAGCAGAATGCAAGATTGCCTGCTTCAGAAAATTGTCCAACCTGACTAGTAAATATAACTGAAACTCAGTCTTTAAAGGGGAAGGAGAGGTGCTATTCTTAAGTTGATTTTGATCTTGTGACATTTTCTAAGCCCAAAGAAAAACATCTTTATGGAAGCATCCAATTTCAACTCCACCCTCCCCAAAAAACCTGAAACCACTCAATCAGAACTTCCAACAGTGCCAAAAATTTAAAGAAAAACGAAGAAGGCAAAACAATAGGAGGCAAGAAGCTTATCAAATGTCAACTGATTCATTACTGATCTTAGGCTTTGCAGGTAACAAAGGAAAAAAAATAACTAATCTGTGTGTCTCTATGACACTGCAAAGCCCATTTCAAGCTTTGACAGAGTTCAAAGATTTCTCCACCCTGTACAGGTATTTGAGTTTGGTTCCTAGGCTGTACTATACTACTAAAAGACCTATCAACCTACTGCTGGTGTTTTTGTGTTGGAAAAGCAGTCTGGGATCACAAGCCAAAGCTACAGAGTGAAAGAAACAAAATTTATCCACTCACATCTATCTGATATGCATAATGAAAAACATCCAGCAGCTTTTATGGCTTGGCTTCTGCCTTAAAAGAAACTTTAAGAGCTGTTGGCAGTTTAAGGAACACCAGGAAACAGGTGAAAAGCATTTTTGTTTCTTCTCTGGCAGGAATACATGGAGAAAAAAACTCCTCAATTCTGATACTACCTTTAGATATTTACTGCCAAGAAATGAAGGTGGTTGGCACTGTTACTTACAGTGGGAAAACCAGATATGGTTTAGGACTGCTAATTAAATTTTTATACTACCTTAGCATATACTAAGTTTCATATTCTTACCTGATTACATAAAAATATTTAAAAATGTAAATCTAAAGCTTCAAAACCTTAAACATATTAGAAATCCTAATATTTTCAACACATGGGTATTTCAGTTTTAGTCTTTCATGCCGCCCTTAAAAAGTTTTTCAACATTGTACAAGACAGTCATCAAAAACTCTCCATGGAATCAAAGGCTAATAAAAATGGATACTGGAGACTACACTCCAATGTGACCTTTGAGCATCTGAGTTTTACTTGAACTCAAATCCTTCGCTTGTCATCTTCACAATCAAAAATACTTCTAGCCAGACTGGTGTGAGCACTGAATTTATGGGTTAGCTCCTTTACTTCATCTTAGTCAACAGATCCCAGTCACAGCCTTTGTAAGAGTGCCATCTTTGAAAAGAAACGTTAACTTTCAGTTTTCACTGTGACAAGCAGAGTGAAAAACACGTTCCGGTAAAATGAGAATTGACACAAAGACTTCACTCAGCTCTACAAGGAAATTTAAAATAGAAATAAAGTATTTCAAAACTTAAATGTGATGGTACACTTTTACTCACTTTCAGGTATATGCCTGCTTCCCAATTTGTTTCCTACCATCAAGACATAGTGCAAAAATCATAAGACAAATTACTTTCAGTGTAAATGTGCAGTTATTTGCTGATCAGAATATTTGAGAATTGCTGCATCTTTTGGTTTTTACACAGCAGTAAAAGAAAAAACCAGAAGTATAGAACTAAGTCTAACTGCTTTTGCCTGAAAACAGACAATCACCAAGCTGCTTAAAGTTCTGTTATCCCAAATTTGGATCTCAAAGTGGAATTAAATAACACTAATGGCACAGAAATTTCAGTTCATTATCATTTTTTCCTGTGTTGTGAGTGTACTGTGATTTGCTAGGACACTCATCTGCTCAAAAAAAGGCTAAATATCACAGATTATTTAATGCTTTTATCTTCATTGACAAGAGCAAAGAGCCAAGTACCATGTCTCAAACAGAATGGGAAACTTTCACTATCAATTAAATGACCATTATTACAAGAAGTCTGGGTTCAACTGCTATTAATGTGAATAAGATTAAATCCAAACCAAAAAACCTAAACCCAAAAGCCAAACCCATCACCCAAAAAACTGGTTTTCCCCCATGTCCGTAAATCAGCTGCCATTCAATGTACATTGTATCAACTCTAAAGCAGGCTGTATTTTATAGAGTATCACTCACATAGTTTTTTTCATGTATGATTCAATCTGTAAACTATAGGAACATCAATGCAATCACCACAGAGATATAACTATTTTCTAAGTACTAGTCAGCATATGAATACAAGCACTTTTTCCTGCTATTTCCCTCAAGCTGGGAAAAAATTACTGTCTT
This sequence comes from Chaetops frenatus, assembly GCA_013400775.1. Taxonomy (NCBI): domain Eukaryota; kingdom Metazoa; phylum Chordata; class Aves; order Passeriformes; family Picathartidae; genus Chaetops; species Chaetops frenatus. The sequence continues at coordinate 595,376 of VZTR01028472.1, forward strand.
TTACAAGATGCCCAGCAAATTTAATACTGGTTTCTATAAAAAAGGAGCTTCCTTTTTTGTACGTCTCTAATGCTTGCCACACTTCAAGGCTGGTCTTGATAGACAAAAAAAGCAGACTACATTAGATGGAAGGAAAATTACCACTCAGAAACAAACAGTTTTTGTGAAACATTTCATGTTCTGAGGATGTTTTTAAGGGTTGGTAAGCAATTCAACTACTGCTGACTTCATTACCTGAGGAAGAATGCAGGTGAAATTCTTTCTGTAAGACAGTGGTTGGGGGGAAAAAAGCAGCAAAGTGGAGTGTGTTTGTAAACTGGAGGGATTTAAACTTTGCTTTTCTATTACTTCATGTGTGGGGGGAGGAAAACTGCTAAATGAGACTGTTTTATTTGCTTCAAGCGTTAAATCATTACCTCGCAAAACCTCCTGGTGGTATCATAAGGATTCGCAGGAGCCCCAGGAGGGGGCTCTGGAAATGCACAAGCGGATTTTGGCGAGCCCTGCGATAAAGCAGCTCCCGCGGCCCCGGGCAGGGCGGGTCTGAGGGCACCAAGCTCCCTCTCTGCAGCTGTTCCCGAACCACTGCAGCGCTGGCATTGCAGGGATTACCTGAACCCAGCAATGAACAGCAGCCTTCCTGCTTCCTACACAAGCCTTCGGAATGCTCCGAGCTTCTGCATGTTGCCACTATTTAATCTCCATTATAACCTAAGCAAGCAGTGATTAGAGTATCAGCATCATCTCCCCCCGATGGGAACTGCACTTAAAGGAGAAGTTTAGGTTTACATTTCTCTGTGCTTCCACTGAAATGCCATAACGCACACAAACAGGCACAAGCACAAGGCACTTCTAACCCTACCTATCAGATTTGTAGGAGAGGCATTCCTCTGAAAAAAACCCCAAAGCAGTATTCCAAATTGAATTTAAAATGTTTGTCACAGAAGCTAATTGTGAGTAATATTAACTTTAAATTTTTTACTGCTGTTTTAATCATCATTATTATTATTTTTTTTTTTTGCCTTTGAAGAAATTTCTAAGTGTGACAACAGATTTAGCAGCTACTGCATTTGAATAAAGAAAAAATATGCAAAGGTCCTGTATTTGCTGTTTGGTATGAGACTTTAAAACTAAAAACCAAATGTCATAACGTAACTGATAACAACATGGTCAGATAAACAGTTTTTTGAGACACGTCTTTGTGAAAGCTCAGCTGTTTCTGTCAGATTTCCTGCACAATGATACTGGCATCTAAGTAATGGGGGAAAATGAAGGGCTCTTGGCCCTGCACCCCAAAAGTGACTTCTGACACAAATAAAATAATACTTAAGAGTTTAATGCTGTTCTGCAGGGCTGCACAGCTGATTGCAGGGCTCTGCACTGCTGGTACAACTAATGAGCTGCATCTGCCTCTTGGCATAACGTGGAAAAAAGCAAGCAACCTGAAAAACTGATTTTAAACTTAGCCACATGCGCATTTTATTCATTTGACATGCTAAAATAAGGTTGCTTAAACTTCTGTTTCTGCTGTAGTTAAAATTACCATGTAGCTATAGATGGACAACTTCAGAGAGAGCATGACTGACACTCATCAGGGACACACACTGCACACAACATGAAGATAAAATTTTATTGAACTGTTTATGACTGAAAAACTGGCCAGATACGGTGGGTTTTTTTTTTCTTTTGGGTTTTGTTTGGTTTTTCTTTCCCTACAGTTACTAAGTATTGCAGAAAACAGGCAGGCTCAGAAAAGAGCAGAAGATCCTTTTTACTATAATCATGTATGTGCAGTGAGAATCAGCTGAAACAAAACAGTAGAAATTTTTGGTTAAGTAGTTAAGCAACAATTGGTCAATGTCAGAAGTATCATTTTAGATCAGTATTTGCCTTCAGTCTGAAGTGGCTTTAAATGTCCTAATTCTCAGCTTCAAGTAAAAGATCACATTTTGGAAGTAAGAACTAAATGTGATCTACTCATGTACTGTTGGAAATATATCCAAGATTGTGCCTGTGCCACCTCCTGACTGCAAAGCACTTCAGAAAATCCAAATGGGATCCGTTCTTTGCCAGTATCTGAGTTGGTCTTTTATTAATGAGTTTGCAATGACAACAGAACAGATAAAGGGGTGAAAATATTAATCAACTATGATGGTTTTGAAACATTAATCCCTTCCAATAATTTTCTTCTCACAACTACAAAACAAAATTCCCACAGATTTCATTATTATGGGGCTCTATTACAAAAACTGTTAGCCACACCTATCCTGAGCTGGGCAGCAGCAAAGCAATACTGGAAGGGCCATTAGCACCCTGTGGAAAGCACATCCCAGGACAAGCAAATAGTCAGGGGTTATACAGTCCATGTGCAGCCCTCTGATGTCCTTACAGGCAAAGAGCTCTCAACTGAAAGAGGTTTGCAAGGGAGCTGGAGAAATCATAGCTATCCCATGGCACAGATTAGTTCGGAAATGAGGAAAAAGATTTATGTTTTGATTTGACCAAAGTGCTCTGCATATATGATGTAAAATTTTCATAAGCTGTTCCACCGAGATTTACACCATGAGTAAGGGGAAATACTCTGCCACTTTCACGTTATTCAATTTAGGTTGAAAGAGCTGAAGAATGACTAATACTGCAAGGTTTCTACTACACCTATTCCCGAATGAGTCCAGCCTAACTTGAATAGCTTTTGCCAATAGAGCATTGCTGGTTAGAGGCGTGATCTTTTTTTTTCCCCCTTTTTATTTATCCACTGTACTATACCATCAGAAACTGTAGCACATAGGCAGTTAGACCATCGTGAGTGTTTTTGCTTCTGTTCCTTACTGTATTCAGGGAACTGACAGAAGCTGCATCATCAGCGACTCTTACTCATTTTTTCCACTACGAATATTTATCCATAAGTCTGAAACTAATCACCAGAACAAAAAAGGTATTTCCACCCCCGTTCTCTCCCCCCCACTTGCGGGGGGGAAGGGGGGACAGAGCAGGGAGCTGCAACCAAGTAACAAGGGTTGATAAGAACCAGATAATCTGTGGCTTTAAAAATTCTAAGTACAAGGAAATCCAAAAAACAGTAGAGAAGACTAAAAACCTCAACAGGGCAAGAGCAAATGATAATATGAATAGACAACATATCTAAAAAGAAAATCATTAGAGCTTACATGTGAGACACGTATTTTATCTGCACGACAACCGGGCTAATTCGTTAAAGTACTGCTGATGATTAAACCAAGTAGTTATTTACATCCACCTGCAACAAGGACAGATACAAATCTCTACAACCATCTTGGCAACAAGCTCACTTATAATATCAATGCTTGCTGACATTATCACATTACTAACACAGTGACTGAAAGAGGGAGTGAAAGTGATCCCCAAAATTATTCTCACCATTTAAAAAATCTCAAACCCCAAAACAACAAACACTGCAAAGAATAAAACACCCCAGTTAAATCATCCAGAACCAACATCTCTGTCCTGCTTTAGACCAAAAGATCAGTATACAACGACCCTGGCCACCAGTTTCAGCTCTAAAGTTTAGGTCCTCTCAGCCTCACTCAGAACACACTGCAGGTCTCACACTGAAAGTAGTCTCAGCATATTCAACATAAATCCAATAATCCAAAGTATAGCACAACTTGAGCCTTTTCACTTGGTTTTTTTTAGTTTCCATAAAGCAAAGTCACAAAGTATGAGACATATCCACACTCCACAAAAGCCTACAATTCTAATTGGATGAGTTACAACCAGCTACAACAATTTCCCTGTAAAATTTACACCATGTGCTCAGTAATAATGAGTAAAAATAAAATTATAATAACCTCTGAAGTAACTAGCAGGAAAGAAAGGGAATTGGGTAAAATATTTAAGGCCATTAACCATTCATTTCCTTGACTGTGAGTGTTGAGCTGGCATTCTGGTGGCAATGTGCTGAAATCTGTTGATGCCTCGGCCATATTTCAGCTTGAGAAGATGAAAATTTATTTCTTAATGTGAACCAATCTGTTGGACTCTGGTTCTTTAACTGTGGCAGATTCAAAGCTCCCCCTTGAACGAGGCCTAGTGAGAATCAAGCACATCATGTACAGGACAAGGCTGTGTTACAAGCACAGAGTAGCAATCGATTTCAATTAATTCAAACCTGGAATTTAGTGAAACTCTTTGACATCTGTAACCATGCTACTTTATCATGATGCCTACAACCAGAGAAAGGTGAAGTCTCAGATACTCACCACAACCTGAACTGTGTCAAGGTTTTGGTTTTGGGTCAGCTTTGAGCTGATTTACAGAATTCATGCAAACCTTTAGGTATTGCACCAATAAAACTGTGGCTGTCTCAGGGTATGTTGAAATGTTGGAGTCAATCTAAGTCCTAAATAAAGAAATAAACCCATGGAAAAACTAAACTCAGATGCCATTTCCACACTGCCCAGAGGACCAGAAATCAGTGGGTTTTGCTGAGTACAGCTATGAGCCTCTGAAAGCAGACAGATTTCTAACTGTCACACACCCCCACATTTTAGCTTTGCATGCCTGACATCCATATGCAACTGATGTAAGTAATCTCAGTAGCAATCTTGACCTCACACACAGAAGCACCCACATACTTCTCACACCCACAAACACTTTCTCCCAAAAGCAATTCATGGAACATATAACAATGTTATTAAATAAATGTTTAATCATTAAATGCATAGCCCAAAATTAGTGATGTTGGGAGCACTTACTTTTGAAGTGAAACATCAGACTAACCAGAAGTGCAGCCCAATAAACTCTTTTGACTAAAGAAATTAAAAGTATGTTATAATTTTGGACAAAATCAAATCCTGAAGATGTATGGGATCTGCACAGCACTGATTTGTTGTTTTTTCTGTTGCATGTGGTAGCACATTATTCAATAGCCTGTTGGTAGACACTGGTGTTTTACACAGCAAATTGAAATGGCAGAACTTTTGGGAAGTGTAGCAGTTCCTTCCAGCCTTTAAATCTGTGCTTATGTCCCCTCAGTAATGGGCATGCCCAAGGACACAGGGAACAAGTGTTGCATCAGGACAGACTGGAAGTATAAATCAGATCCCTCCTCCTCCTCCTGCTGCAGAACCTGGCAATAAGCAGCTCACAGTGCTCCAAACTGCAGCCCTTGAGGGGCCAGAGTTTTACAGGAAGAGAACTGCCAGAAGGAGGCTCCATGCCCTGGGACTTGGGACATCCACAGGGGTTGTGTACATGGTTCATTTTTATCTAGTGTTTGGCCAGGGCTGCACTTGGGCTGCAATAACATTCTTGGGAGATCCCTATGCATTCCATACTTGCAGTAAAAACACAAACACAAGAACAATTGTACTGTATATTGCTCAGTTTGCACTGGAGATACAAATTTTGGTCTCCTATCCTGAGGCACTGAACCAATTTTTTCAACCCAAAGCAGAACTCACACCACACGTTTTACTGATGGGCTGTCAGTCAACTGACATTTCTGCTACTGATTTACTTCCAGTCCTCTCTTTCTACCTATGGTGCACATGGGTTGAATGCTTTGTATATTGTCAGTTTACTCTATGGTATAATAAAAAGACAGAAGGAACTCTAAGGTCCATATAGAAGGCAACTCTCAGAGAAGTCCTCTATTTCTTTCAATGGAGTCCATCTCCTCCTCCACTACTCCCATTCCCACTATATCATGCATGAGAAACCTGCAGAAAACTTTAAATAAAGAATTACTCAGGACTGGAATATTTAACCCTCCCAATGCAAGAAAAACCCCAGTATTTCTAAACATCTCACACTGTTATGTTCAGACTCAATCTGCTTAGAATATTCAGTGCAATGTCTGAACTGTATCACAGATTTAAACTTTATGGGTATCTGGAACTCATCTGTTGAGCCAAGAGAATATAACGAGAATGTCTGCTGAAATCTGTGAGACACCTGTTTTCCACATTCCTCCCTACTCCCTGGAGCAAGTTGTATCAAAAGAAAACAACAATGCTTTATGAACTCCTCTTTCTCCTTTCATGTTTTCTGAGAAGATAAACAGAAGTTCCCTAAAGCCAATGGTTATTGCACAAGCACAGTAACTGTATTTAAGACATATATATATATATATATTTATATCACAGAACAGCTATGAATGAAAACTCAGAACACTTACCTGACCTGCAGAATAATACTAGAAAATTTCACAACTATGCTATAGGAAAATTAACCTAAACAGGTTGTATGTTCACCCTTTTTTCCCACCCAATAGAAAATGTGAATTTAAACCCTGGGTTTTTACAAAATGTTTCAGCTATTCAAAATATTCAACTCCAATAATCTGAGCACTTAAATATATGCATAGCAATACATTTTAGATGAATCTGTGCCATCTATGAATATCTTACCAAGATAAGCATATAAAGTAAAATGTGCCAATTCTCAAAGGTCACTCAAGCATTATTTTAATGAGATTTTCACTGACTTTCCATTAAGTTACTGCACTGGTAAACAGGAACAGGTTGCCAAACGCATTATGTGCACAGGCAGTATGGTCTTCTCATTTCCCAAGATATGGCATAGAAAGCGTGGCTGGCAAAAACATCAACTATCAAGCAAAAAGCATTTTCATACTCAAGGTGACTGTATCCATCTACTTATATAAAGCAATTTACTAGGATATTTATGATTTAATAAAGGGACAAGTGTGTGTCTTCATTACCTAAATACTTAACTATTTGGTTTAATTTTGTAAACAATCAGAGGCACTTAAAAAAAAATAAGGAAAGTCACTGTGAGTCCTCCAATCTTTAGACTGCCTGGACTATGCCCATGAGAGCGGCCCACTTGAACTAACAGACTCCAAGTCAGGTTGTCTTGTTTCCCAGCTTGCAGAAATTGATAGTGCTTCTCATTGGAGTTGAATGACTTGGGCTCAGGGTAGAGGCACAAAGACAGGTACTAAACCTAGGGGCTGCTTCTTTTGCTTTCCCTGGCTCCCTATTTCCAATACAGTAACAACTTTTTGGAGAAGGTCCTTTGTTAAAAGAGTGTCGAGCTTTTTCATGG
>VZTR01028472.1:603876-657306 GCA_013400775.1 Chaetops frenatus
GCCAGGGAAAAACCCTGGATGTTTCCTGGAACTGTGTGTTGTCTTTCATCTGTAGCACATGTTGGTCAACAAGGTGCTAGAGCACTTTCAAAGGCAAGGAAAGAGGCCTGACTGTCAGTTCTGCCAAGCACGTCAGTGCTGACATGTAGGGGTGGAGTTGCTTAGTACTTATGCTATTTACTGCTAATAGAAACAGTGTCATAATTTCAGCATGAAAATACACAGCAATTTGGTGAAAGAGAAAACAGACACTGCCCTCTGAGCACAGCTTGGGACACAGTGAACAAGTGACCCAGCCCAAGGAACCACTCACGCAGCACAATGGGCTGAGGTGGGATGACACTTAAAATACAACTTATTTGCACTCTAAAGCAAAACAAGATGGATATGACTTATTTCTAAGGTAATGGTGAAGCCATTTCCAAAGGAATTGTTCTCATGCATATGAGGACAGGTTTGAAACACACTCTAACATACTCTAGCACACAACAGAGTCCTGGCACTAAATAACCTCTGGAATATCTTTTTCACTTTTCCCTACCAACAAAAACTCTCTTTTGGTTTCCATACTACTTTCCATACAGTTCTATAATCCACCACACTGTGATGACTTCCTTCAGTGCCCTTATGTTGCTTTCAAAACTGTCCAAGGTTTGTTACAATGTGAACTCCCGTGCTTGCCTATTTAAGTTACATCGTGTGAAGAAATGATGCTACACACAAACTACCAAGTGAGAAATTCAAAGGGCCTTGGCACAAGGAACCTGCAAAAAGTCACCATATTTTGCACCAATTTGTTTTTACAGCCATTCTGTGTAACCGTTTAGAAAGAACTAAATAAAGCCTGAACTAAATAAACACCTGGCTCTGGCAGCACAAATTCTTACACTGCCTTTAATCCAAAGATGTCACAAATCACATTTATTTCCTGGACTTCTGTGGCACATGCACAGGTGTACACACATGTTGCTGTCTCTTCGCAGCATTGGGCCAAACTCAGAAGAAACAGGACACAAGAGACCTCAACAGCTTCAAATATATCCTATTTTAGAGCTCCAGACCCAAGTGAATTTTGATTCAGTGGCTCAACTTGTTAAAGACAAGAGAAAGCTGAAGCCAACACAGAACTGTTAGTGTTAGTTTCTACCTTAAACCAGAACTGAAGTCCATCATCCTAAGACCCTCTTGTATTGTTCACTTTTATAAATGGGTATCTTGCAGTACACCACACACAGATAAACTTTAAAGTGTTGTTTAGTGACATAGCACGTTTCCTTAAAAACAGCAGCATAACACATTTATAAGGCTAAAATAACAAAAATGGCTATGAAATAAACAACCTGACTATTGTATTTTCTGCTCCGAGTACAAAAAAACCCCTGTGCAGATGAAAGATGCAAAGCGGGGGGAAGAGAAAATATTTCTAGGTTCCTTAAAACAACTGAGACAAGTTGTTTACATGTAAATATGCTTCTAAAATGCTGTAACTGCTTTTTTTTTGTACAGGAGCTCAAACTGCTTAGTTTGGAGACATTAACCATTCCAAGGTACATTCCCATTTTGCTGAACACTACAATCCATTCCAGTGCTCTGCTCAACATCACACCTCATCCCTTCAGGCTTGGCTCTCCTTCTACTCTTGGTTTGGTTGTCCCTGCAGTGAAGGAGAGCAAGCTGTAAAGAGTAACCACCAGCACGTATTCAATAGTTAGAACTGTCCTATCTCAAGTACAGCAATTTGGTTTTGAGCTTAGCAGCAAACCAGTGGCACCAATGGGTTTCCACTTAGTCTTACATTGGATACAGAACAAGCTACTCCATTACATGAAGACCTTAAGCTACACAGTAGGAACTCAGAATTTTTTTTTCTCTGTGTTGATTTCTGTCTATTTCTGACGTGAAGAATTAGGCATTTGTGTAGCAGTAAGCCTGGCAAAGTTAAGTATTAAGAGCTACGGTCACGGGCTCTGCTAATAATGATAAACAATGGTGGAATATCCTCCCCAAGAAGGGCTGTACCACTCTCACAGGAGTCATCAGTGTCTTTTCAAAAACCTTTTCAGGAAAGTCTTTAGCACTTGAATTATGCACAAAAATGCAACTATGTCCAAAATACAAACATATAAATGACCAACAGTCTGCTTGTTGGAGTCTATTAAGAAAAACATAATATGTTGTAGGACTTAAAATTCCCATCCAGTTGCTGTCACAATATTTATACAGCAGATCCTCACAGAATTGTCTTTTCACCTCTCCATGTGGGAATACAAATCCCTTAAATTTACTGATGCTCTTGGTACCAATTGTCAGGGGATACATATGCATAAATAGTGTGTAAGTAACAGTCACGTTCAAATTCTAGGAACTGCAAATATACACTTTGCTTGCATTTTTTTGGAACAATTTTAAGCAACATCACAGAAAACTCATAATAAATCTACGTTAATATCACGCTCAAAAGCTAGAAAATTGGGATAAGGACAAACTTACCTCTTAATCATTAGGCTGGCACTCAAAATCACAGTCAGTTTTTTAACTGCTATGGTCCTCCAAGAAATAGACACATTGACCACTTACTAAACCATAACAAGCTGAATTATGAGCTCTACTTCTGTTTTAACAGAATTCATGGCTTTGGAGAGCTTTGGCTCAACCCTGAACTATTCTTCTTTTTTTTTTTAATTATGAGAAATATCTTTAAAATTATAATAAACCATAGAAAATTACTGTCTGAGCTCCTGAAATTGTTGAAGCAAAACATTTACTCTATTAGAAATTAATAATACAACTCATCTATAATCTATTATTGAGTGCTTGAAGAATAGTTTGTACTCAAGTGGACAGAAATTCTCTCTACAATCCATTTATTGCAGAAGAAAAATTTAAGAATAGTGTCACATTTTGAAAAATGTTATTTTATTGGCTGTAATTTTTCATGGTACCTGTGGAGACTGGATGACAGCTCAACACTGCAATTGTCCTTCATGTTGATATCCTATTTTTAGTTGAGACTATCCTGGGAATACACTAGAAGTGATTTATTTGTCCCTGGACCTGTAGAAGGTTTCAGGAAGGTGGAAATGGATGCACAGCTAGTTGAGAAGTAAGAAATTAGCCTAGCACACTTACTTAGGCAGGAAACTAACAACCAGCAGGGAATATTTAATCACTTCACATTACCACTGAGCAAGACTTGTGATGGCTCATCTCCCACTTGCTGCTCACAGTGCAAAAGTCAGGCCCAGCATCAGCAGCCCCTCTGCTCCATGGTAATGAGAGATCCTTTGGCACCTCCTTTCCACTGACATCCTCAGGAGCCAAACCTGTAACCTGTGCTGCACATGCTGCTGGGACCAGTTTTCCAAATGAAGCAACCCTCCCAAGCTGGATTTGACTGAATGAGTAGTATTTACTGTTCTCTACCAATGGCTCCTGTTTTAACAAAATCAGCTGGTTTTAAGATGGATACTTATACTTTTTACCATCCATACAGCACACTTATGTTCTGCAACTCTCTTGGACCAGATGGCTGTTGAGTCAACTAGAACAATAGCTGGCATTCCCTCAGTCACAGCAGGTAAGATGACAAAAATAAAAGCAAGGCTCAAGTCATATTCGAACTTTGTAGGAGTTCTATATTCATCAGACATCCTCCTGAAAGCAGGTGTTTGCTTAAAGAAAAAAGGAGATATGCCTTTAATTTAAGTAGGCCAAGTTTTATTACTATTTAATGAAATTCAGCCTTTTGGAGTAGCACATTTCAAAAGCACCCAGACAGCACTCTGCAGTTTAGCTCAGGCTGGAGACTGGGGGCTGAGAAGGACTGAGGCAGTCTGTCTAGACACAACCAAAGGTAGCATCAGAACTTTGCTCTACAAATTAAAAGGGTAGAAAACTCTCATTTGGTTTGATTCTCAGCAGGTAACTCACTAACAGCAGTAATTATAATCAACTGTTAGAGACAAGACAAAGAAATAGAACAAGTTCCACAGAATTTCCTGCTTTTGGGTTGTTCAATTTATTGCACCATACCTACACGAGGAAATTGTCTACTATATAAGCCTCATGCACAATCCTTTTCCCTCTCAAGCCCAGTTATTACTACCTGGACTATTCAAGCAAAGCATTCCCAATGGCATTGCTGCTATTTAAAATGTCTTAACATGAGCTTTGCAGCCCCCCTGTAGAAACACTCAGGTTTGGAAAGAATGCACTGAGATCAGCAGTGCTCATAGCATGCTTTAAACTGACAAAAAATAAAATTCTTAATACAGAAATAAAAAGGTCTGAAAAGTCCAAACAGCACATGCACATTTCAGCTACCAGGCTCCACCTCACAGTGCTGCAATGTGTAGCATCACTCCAGTATAGATAAATGAATTCAAATGGATTGTGAAGCGTAACTGACCATTGTATTTTAATACCTTCAGCTGAAACCTGGCCATTCTGTATTCCTTGGATGAAACAATCTCAGATATGCAAACACTGCTGTCTTTACCCAGGCAGAGAGCATTCCACCTGCAGCACCATGCAACATCACACCCAATACAACACGAGGCCCTGCCCCCATCATGGCTCACATGGACCTGTCATCAACAGAGATTTGTACATCATTTACAGAAAAAGGACATCAGATTGTATCCATGCTGCAAATTATGTTCTTGTGCAACAATAATCAAGTTATACCTTATTTGCAATACACTGTCATTTGTTTGTCCAAACTTGTTACTTTGGATGATTACTCAAGAACACTTTTCAGACTCATTTTCAAAATACATTTCAAATGCTCAGCAAATAAGAAATTACTCCCATTTTGGTTCACAACCTTTTCAAGTAATTGAATTAATTTTATACTTTGGAAAATTAGTTTCTATTTATGCAGGAAGAAACAAGTCTTTATTCTGACCTACAATGAAATCATCTTTTCTCATAAAATCTATTCACCTGGAGCCTTCAGCCCTCAGAAATGATAAAATCTACTAAAACATTAAGAGAATAACAAATTAATTATCAGGGTAATGAAATTGTTATCCCTATTTCAAGTACATAAATCACAGGATACTGACAGAGCAAGCTTGACTGTTATTAGGGTTTTTTTGGGTTTTGCTTCCAATATTCAGGGTTACAATCACAAAAAGGAAAGCACAGCTTTGTGACCAGGACATTGTACAAGAACACAGCATTTCTGTTACCTTCTCTCTTAATGCAGTAGCATTACTAGGCAAACTGCATTGCTGCCAAATAATTTTACATTATAAAAACAAAGTGCAGTCACAGAGATCTGGAAATGCTCTGTATTTTAGTCTTTAAAATCAAAGCATTGGCCCTGTCCTCAGAGATGCACTTGGAAATTTTCTTTTCTTCCATACACTTGGACACCTTCAAAATGAGACCATGGTAATTACATGATTAGACAAGGGAAATAAGCATGTAGTCACTCATTTTAATCTTCAAACTACAATTAAAAAAAAATGTAAATCTAGACAGTTTCTGTCAAAATAGCTCTGTAGAAGCAGTTATTTCCTGCAATTCAAGTTACATTTGGCAAAACAAAACTAGAATGACTTGGAAACTGCCACAAACTGATACTTCAAAGATAAAACAAATGGATAAAGAACCACGGGCAGCTCCAGACCTCTAAACCCTCCATGGGCAGAATTTATATCAATTTACCTACAACAGTAACTATTCCTGTGTAGGTTTTGAAGGACTTCTCCAGAAAACATCAGATACAATGTTTAGCTGTCAGGATACTCCCAGGAGCAGTAATTTGTCGGGATGGAACAATTTGGGATGCCTGACAATTCAATAAATACCTTGATGATTTTGCCTCCATTCTGTTTTTAGAAGCATAGAGCCTTTGTAGGGGAAAAAAATTTTTTTTGAAACTAAGGGCTATGAGTTTGTATTCAATATTATTCAAGGCCACTCAAGCAGATTTCTGGAAGTCTGCTGCTAAGCTTTTGAGCTCAGCTCTCAAGTGCAATGTGCTCTAAATACATGACCTCCATTGAACTGCTGCCCCAGCAAGCTGTAGCTATTATTCACTTCACAATACAAAGTCCAAGCACTTGAAGGTTGGATCTACATGATATATTAAATAGTTCTCAAACACTGCTTTCTGTAAGAGAGCACAGCCATCCAAACTATGCACAACACCATTTATCAACTACACCTCACAAAGACATTTTTCAAGTCCTCCACCTCTTTTTCACCTAGATACAATTCTTAGGCAGAACATGGTAAAAAAATTAAAATGTTGTGTGAGATACAAACCTACAGTACTTTCTGTCATTGAAGACTTTCCCTTTAACTCCCATTACAACCTCTGTCCAATGTTACCAGCCTTTCTATGATCTTTGTTATTAATAATTTATGGACTGACTTAATGAATTGGAAATTAATTGCTCATAAAGCAAGGAACAATCTCTAAATAAATGTAACATTACAGTTTGTTTCCAGTGCTTTTGCCTTGATTCCATATAACCTTACATTTAAAAAATGAATTCTGTTAGAGATTAAGGATAGATTTTATCCTTTCAAACCAAAGTTATGCATGGCATAAAGTAATCAGAGAAATCATGTTTCTCTTTTGTTTTAGTTCACAAGACAAATACACATTTACATCTGATCACACTTTAAGGCCCTCTCAAAACAGAGACAATCAAATATTTACTCTTAAATGAATGAAAAAAAAAAAAAAGGTGTTTTTTCAACATACTGGTATCCCACAGTGGTTCTGTCCAAAGAATATTCATGAGGTAACTGAGCAAAAATCTATTTGAATCAATTATGGCACTAGAAATGTCATCAGAATGCTCAAGACTTGCATAATTTTTCACCATCATGCTGTGAGCACCTGTGACTTGGTGACAAGCCATTTATTTGCAGTGCAGGAGACCTGCAAGTTCAAACCTAACTCTGCATCCCAACTCTCTCAGGACACACCTTCATGAATAACAAGAATAAGGAGGAGCAAGCCCCTCATCAACTGCACTTGGTAACAGACTGAAGAACACCTCAAACATGAAAAGCACTAAGAAAGGACACAGAAAAAAAGCTTTGTGCATTGAAGGAAAACTAACACTGTTCAGGTTCAAAAAAACATGGATCAAAACCTCTTTTTCTCTTCCAGGTTTTTTTGAATGCAGTTCAGGATCGAAAGTCTGACCATGACGAGGCAATGGAGAAACCCAGCCTTGGGAGAGGACAGAGGGAGCAGACAGCTGGAAACCCTGGGAACTGACCCTCGTGGCCAGGAGAAGGTAAGGAAAGGCTGTACATGGCTCCCTCAATTCCTGAGGATCACCTCACTCTCAGAAGGACAAACGGGGAATGGAGACCAACCTGTGGATTGCTGTAAAATCAATAAAGCTCCCTTGATAAACTAAAACTAGCACAGGTCTATGCTGTACATCTTCACAGCCTGTGTGAGTGCAGCAAAAGGCATTGGAAGGATGCAATCCCCCAGTCAGACTAAGGCAGGTGCCAAGACCACTGAGAGTCACAGAATTTGGAGTGACATGGAGCACATATTCCATTGCTTCTCTTCAAGGACTCTGCAAGCAGCAGAGCCAATGCTCATGGCCATCAGGCATTAACAGCATTTCCTGGTCTGTCTTGGACCACACAAGGAACGGATCTATTTCAGCTCTGATGCTGTAACCAGCTCACTGGCTTTTCTACACAGCTTTGCTTGCAGAGGCCATAATACATACCACATAGTTCCCCCTCATGAATTTCCACCATTTTCCCCTTATTTAAAAATATGATGTTACATTTTAGCAACGTAGCTACAAATGTAGGCCTCATCCTCTTGATCTCTTCCTTCCTTAAGATATTAGAGAACTGTGTGACTTTTGAGTCAAATTAACACAAATGGGTCACAATTAATTAGTATCACTGGAAGTCACCATGACTAAGTTGGAGTCCATGACTTTATTCAGACATCATTGTGGGCTACACCTGGTGGAATTGGGGCCCTGCTTTATTCTTAAATTGACAAATTTCATCTACTAGGGACAGGGTAAGCATTTCCTCACATCCTCTCCCATTTAGCAGTTGCTTTTTTAAAATGGCAGCTGTGGAAAGCAGTGCTCACAGAGTCGGTGTCTGTATGAAGTGCAATATGCATACACAACATTCCCTCTCCTCCACTAACCCTGCTGTGGGCACTTGAACAGACCGCAGTCTGACGGCAGCTTTCTTCATTTTAGAAGCAAATACCTCTGGAAAGAAAAAGAGAGGCCACTTGTCCCCCTTGCCTTGACATTATTACCTTCTTCATAAGAATTAGACCCTCCCTGAAGATTCTAAAATGCCAGTTTTTCTTCATAGTTACTTTTCTACTCAAATGTAGGTATTTGCATATCTGTGTTCCAGTTCTACCATGGTAATTTCCATAATAGTTCAGGAACAGCTTTTTTCAGAACATTTCCAGAACTGCCAGAAGTGAGAAATACCTGGTATTTTACCAGAAGCTCATTCACTCAAGAGATTTCTAGACAACTTTATCAGAATAAGCTCTGCAAGCTGTCTCTTGTAAGGTTTTTTACTCTAACAAAAACTACTATTTCTTCAAATGCAGCAAGTCAGGGCAAAATAAAAATAATGGTAACAAAGGCAGAATAATTCCTTACTTGCCTCTTTGGTGTTAGATAGCTGTGACACAAAAATTTTATCACAGAAATTCTCCTTGATGATAAATAAATAATGATTCTTTTTTCTAAATTAACCCACATTTTTTGACAAAATAAACAGCTATTTACTCTCCAGACCTGAAATTTAAACAGGATATTTGTCACAGTGTTCATCTGTTGGGTCATTGACAAAAACATGCTGTGAATGAGATTTGGGGTATTTAATGGCAGTGACTTGAATTGAGTGAATTTAGTCACCTGAACTGAGAATTTTTTTGTTAAATTTTTGCAGACTTTCACTATAGAGAGATGTGCAGTTCTTCAGCAGATCTCTGGCATTAAAGCAAAAATTACACTGCTCCCAAGATATAAATATTAAATTATTATGTTTGATACAAGTTAATGTGATTTGCCCCTGAAATGGTTTGCAGTCTGTGCAGCAAGCACAAACTGTTGATTTACACCAAGTACATCCATTAGAATTAAGGAAAATATTTGAAAGCTAATAGTTGAAATAAATTGAAGAGGTTTGGAGGCCAGGCTTGCCTTCGAAACATAATTTTTGTTATTATCACTCCAGTATGCTCTATAATACTTGGGTTTATTCAGATTAGAAGAGGAGTAAAACCCAACTGTATTAATATTCACACTGGTTAACAGCTGTTTTCTGAAGCAAAGCCAGCAGATGAATCAAGTACAGTGTCAACTACACAGAGCCTCTAGTTCAGGGACGAGACAGTTTGGCAGGAGAACGATGGGGAATCATGGGAATGTGATCCAAGATCTTTTTAGCTAAACAGCATGACACCTTTTATTAGACTCAGACAATATTGGTAATGCAGGCCTGTTATCCTACATTGTGCAAGATGAGCACATGTAAAGAGCCACAGACGAAAAGTGGGAAAACTGACACAGCTGAGCTGCTCTCTGTGCATTCTCAGTACTGTCTTTGATCTTGAAAAGGGCCATGTATTTGGGTATTTGAGCTCTTCATAAAAAAGGAACAAACAACAAAGAGGCATCACAAGAAACACATTACAAGAAAGCTGGTTTATTCCCCATAATTAATACAACCACCACAAAACCAGGACTTCCTGGTTACCTGTGCAAAACCTGAGAATATGGATTGAAATCTAGTACTGGGCATTACTCTGAACACAAGGAAAAGCCTTCATGCTTAGAAACCGTAATAAAAAATTCAGAGTCCACTGACAAGAAAGCAAGATGCACTTGTACAAACTGCTGAGCAGGCCACAGCACACACTAAATGAAATGCAGACTCTAAGTACCCTATGGGCTACACAGTGCTGTGGAGATCCAGGAAAATCCAAATCTCCCTGCTTTTTCACAGTAAACAATTCAAACTGGCTTTTCCTCTTCATTCCTGTATATACATGAACTTCATTAACAAACATGCAGCAAAAAGGTGCTTGAGGACAAATCAGTAATTGCTCTTTTATAACGAATCAGAAGTTACTGAGAAAATCTTCTGTAAAGAGTCTGTCAAAACAAGTCCCTTAAGGATTAGCAGAAGCTAAATCCTCTGTCAGAGATATTTTTCTCTCAACAGCAGTAAAAGGGCCTTAGTATCAGAAGATCTTAGAAAATACCCTTTCCCACTCTCAGAAGGGGTATCTGAATAGTACTGCCTTCAGAAGCACAGATTCTATTTCTTCCATTTTTTTTTAATACAAGCTCTGCTTTTCACAGCAAATACAGCATTTAGCAACTGGTAGAGCAACAACATTGATTCATTCCTCATTTCAGTGGTATTATTATTGGCTAGGACAGTACCTTTAGGAACATTTGCCTAGCATCGATGAAAGACAATTAACAATATTTGAGCTACATATTTTCAAATAATAGCCCACATCATGTCTAAGGAATACACTGAGTTAGATTGTTTGATTTTTTTTTTTTTTTTTTTTTTAATGCAGAAAGAGTATAGAGTCATCTTTGCTGGTCATACAAGTCAACATTTGCTCTTTCAATCTATAAGAAATTTTTGTGGAAGACTGGCTTTAAACCGAATCTTGACTCATGTCAAAGCCTTTCAAACTCACAGTTCAAGAAATTAATATTTAACATGCTGTCAATGAGGAACCATCATATTCATTGTCTTAAAGTAATTTGGACAAGTCTTTTATTTGGACTTGTCACTTGAGCTTACATCACTAAACATGCAGCATCTGTCTCACTCTGAGCTGCTGGGAAATAAGTAACTGCCATCGACAGGCACTGGGAACAACTCAGGAGTTCTCCCTCCACAGCAAGTGGACCAGCACCAGCACAGCCACATCCACCTCCAGGACTGGAACAATATGTGTGTGCTTTTTGCAAATGCTTTTCTGACTGGAGTTTATCAAGCTTCCCTGGATTGTATGCCCTGAGCACAAATCGATAGCGAGACAGAAGATCACTCCCATGTTTAGCTTACAAACAGACTCCCTTTCCTTGCCAATGTTTTTCAAATACTGTTCAAACAGTTTCCAGTACTCAAATTTGTTTTTTCACCACAGCAATTCCTTTCCAGGAAAAAAACCCAACAAAACTACAACAAAAGAAAAGCCTTAGGTTGGCAAATTATCTATCAGCACAACTATTAATCAATAGTTGGTATAACCTAAAAGCAAACAAGGGTTTTATTTCTATGCCACAAGTGTGCCATTAAGAAAAAAAAAAGAGGAGGCTGTTCACTGAATTGGAGCCTTTTTCTTTATCACAGAATTGGCAGTATTTCCTATGTAGAAAGGGAAATCTCATCTTGAAACCAGCTACTGCACATGGAGAGGCTCCACACACTGCAGCCAGCCAGCCTTCAGAGCACGGCTGCACTGTCACTTGGAAAGCTGACTGTCACATGAAGTACCCACACAAATAGTGCATTGTTCATTGGTTTTGTAGCAATCTTCAGCTGCTGGTAAAAACCATACACTTGTAAATGTTATCACACCCTGGTTCATCAAATCAAGCAAACATATTAGTCCAACAGATTAACTGTCTGAAGTCATGTCATGATCCCCATGTTAAGTTTC
The DNA here is from genome assembly GCA_013400775.1 of Chaetops frenatus. Taxonomy (NCBI): domain Eukaryota; kingdom Metazoa; phylum Chordata; class Aves; order Passeriformes; family Picathartidae; genus Chaetops; species Chaetops frenatus. The sequence goes on from VZTR01028472.1 coordinate 615,551, forward strand.
TACTGTATTTTTTCCCTAAGCATCTAATGCAATGTACTTTTAACATTAATATCTCAGAATGCTCAAGAGAGTCCAAACTGCAATGCAGAACTTGTCCCATGTAAAGCTCAATATAGAAATAAAAATAACTTACACATATAACTGACTTAAAAACAGTAACCTATTGCTATTTCTTTTTGTTATTAAAGAGAATGTCTACGGGCTGATCACTAACAGGTCACCAAGTTCAGCACTCATGATTAGTTGGCTCACTTAGCAATTCTGGAACAGATGAATCATATAAAAGACACTCTTTAATCACACACAAATCCTTGTGGTACAAATACTGATGGCATACAACACCAAAACTCAAAACTTTAAACCTCGTGGTTTCTGGTTTTCAACATCTTAAAAACCATGAAACATAAATGTTTTTCCTTGAAAAAAGCTTCCTTCTGAAGATCTTGGGAAGGCAAGCTCAACTGGCTACTGACTGACAAGAGCCTGTCAGCAGAACAAGTCTGCCAGTGGTCAGTGCCACTCCTACAGAGGTGTGACAGACATGTTGGACACAAACTCGTCCCTCCTGCTGGACAGAGAACACAAGCATCCAGCTTAATGCAGCTACCAGGAGCACTAACACAGTATTTTTATAGAATCTCTAAAATGGAACAGACATCTCTTCAGGATCTTGGCTGCTCCACCAATCCATACACTCAAGCACTTACTGGATAAATCAGAAATCTGAAGAATTTGCACAAGGTACTGCCTTAATCCACAGACGCTCAAGAACTCTTCGCAGCACTGCCTAAGCACTTACTCTAATACAGATTGCAAAGAGCCTACATTAGCTGTCCCATTTACATATCATCTTTTAAAATTTTTATTATGTATTTTCCAAGAATAAATCAAATAAATGCTATAAAAAGATAAACAATATATACTGTTACAGACTGATTTTTTTGCTCTACAGCTGTAATCCTTAAACTTCCGGACAATTTTCCAATACATGCAACCAAATGAGCTGGTGAATTCTAAGCTGCTGAGTTCCAGGCATCCCTCTCAAATCAACACAATCAACAGGAATGCAAAACTGTCAACTACAACATTACAGATGTGTTCTAATTGAAAAGCTGAATGCTAAGCCTCAAAGGGACCTTACTAAAAGCAAAGCACATTCCCTACCTATTTCTCTTTTTCCATTCACACCACACATGTTTACTCCATATTAAGATGTGCTTTTCTTCAGGCAGCCCTAAGGGAAATCAAATTAAAATGCTTACAACATTTAAAATTTTTAACAATGGTTAAAGATGTTGACAATGTAAATTTTGGCCAGTTGGAAGTTCCAAATTCAAACTGTTCAGACGTCTTATCTTTACAATAAAAAGCTTCATTGGGAAACTGTACCAGTGGCCTAACTTCAGATTCAGAAGTGAGTTCTCCTGAAGGACCTGATTCCTTGAGATGATACTTCATAACATCATATACTTAAAAACCTCACCTTGCATCCTTACCAAGGCAACACATGGCCCTAAAAGCCACTGGTTGGTTGATTTCTAAACTGCAAAATACTTACTAGCATTCCTCAAAACAGTAACAATTCCTTGGTTATTCTACCTTAAAAACAAGAAATCAACAGAGAATTCTTGTTTAATAAGCTGATTTTAGGGCTGCAGAAAAAAATCACAAACTTCAGATATTTTTCTGATTCATCACTAAGTTAACATACATATCAGAACATTTGATAAATAATTTTCTGAAGCATTAATAATTATGGCTTCCCTAACACAGACTTCAAGAGAAAAACCCCACTGTCCTAGATTTTAAACGAAACATCTTGTGAGAGGCAGCCAGTTAGTGAAGCACAGTCAGGCTTCAAATGTGAACCATCCTGTTTGCATCAGCGGGCAGCTCTTCAGTTCCCAACCTCCCGAAATCGTACTTTCATTATAGACTCTGCCCGGATGATGAGCACCTATCTCCCTAAACTGCCCTGGGTCAGGTACAGCAGCTACCTCAGGAAACTCTCTCAGGCCCCTGTACCTCTCATCCTACGAGAACTGCAGAGCCTTTTGCTGTGCTCTGACTTGCAGGAGCACATCTCAGTGTTCCAGTAAGCTGAGACCATTCTGACGCCTTGTCACAGCTCAGGCACAGAGCTGCTGCAGCGTAGGCTGTGCCCTCCTTGAGCAGCGTTCTGGTACTGTCAGAGTGCAAGTGGAGCTCCTTCCCCAGCTCAGCTCGATCTGGCTGCAAGCGGGGATCAGCACAGACAATCAGGTGCATAGCAAGTATGGGGTATAGAAAAGAATGCAAATAAAAATGCAGACAAGAAACTAAGAATTCAAAATGATTTCCAGAAATTGAACGGAGGGGTCTTACATGAATCCTCATCACTTTTATTGAGAAAAATCTCAATAAAATCCTTGAATAAATCCTGATCATTAGTGAGTTCTGAAGCAACAAGGTTATGTACTGAGCAGGAACTCTGGAGTGCATTTATAAAGCTTCTCAGGTGGGAAAAGCATCACTTTTATCTAACAAAGCTATGAACTGATGCACGCCAGCCTTCACACCACAGATATACTCAGCTAAAGCAATAGCACATAACTGCCATTTACAGACACTCTGAACTCTTGCACCTGCCTTAGAAAATACAGTACAATATCAAAATTACAAAGTTACAACCCGAAAAATTTAACTTTTAGAAGAAACTCAGAGTATCTTTGTTGGTCTAGAAGAACAACAAATGACAAAAATGCAAAGTATCAGTACTGTAGAAGCAATGTAGGGCTTGGCAGATACTGGTTCTCTTCCTGTGACAGTTACATGCGCTTGGATCTTTTTCAAGCTGGTTACAAGAGTTTTGTCAGTCACCTTCAGACTCCGGACCAATTTGCAAACAACGTCAGCTTCCTGCTGCCTCATACTTCTCTATTTCAGTACAATAATTCATGGGTTTGGCACGTTATAGAGAGCAAAATTTTCAAGGGACATTAATACTAATATCAAACAAACCATCCCATTCCACAAGAGGCTGGACAGAGTCTGTCCTCTGATACACACCAACTGCAGTGTTCTACTTATCATCATTTCTATTTCTGCTCTCATTTACTAGGCTTCCTGTTCACATTTCAGCTACCATTTTTCGATCTCAGTTTACTAAATTTCAAATGGACCAGGTATCATTTTGGTGATATTTAGGCTCAAAAGGAGGAGGAGGATAAATAAGACTAAAATTATTTGCATTAATAGGACTGCTGATGCACTCAAGTTATGGAAAGAACTACTACACCACACTAAATATATCTGGAATGGGAAACTGCTGCACCAGTGGAAAATACATTTTATGGCCTTGGCTTACTTTGGGATTACTAAACCATGGATGCTTTGTATAGTTATTTACATAGTCCCATGATGTAAGAAGCTTTCTATTAAATCTGAACAGAGAAAGTTTTGGAATGGCAAAGTTAAGTAACATACCTTGAGATATCAGAACATTCCCTTTGTGGAAGGGAAGCTCAGTGCCACCAGGCTGAAAGCTCACTGAAGGCTGCAGAGGGAGCTCAGAAACCTCCCTCAGGTAACAATTGTACCAAACCTTGTCCTCTTAAACGAGTAACTCAGCTCCTTCAGAGGATTTTTCTTCATTTCAAGAGCAGTAATAGCAAAGTCTTTGTATCTGAGCAAAAGCGACCAAGAGCATGTGTTCTACAAACACATTCAGTGAATGGAGATATGCTGCACAAACTCTTCACTCGTAAAGAGAATGAGATGGGTTTTGTGGAAGAAAATTTATTGTGCTTTTTACATAAATGTCCTATCAGCAGATATCTGAATTAAGTCACTTCTGTATTAAAAAAAAAAAAATCAAATAAGTGATGAATACATCCCCCCTCTTCCAGATTAAAACCTCATTAATCAATTACCTTTTTACCCCATCTCTTAACAGCTTTAAGGTAATCAAGCAAATCAAAGAAGGTCAGGTTATTTAAACAAGTTCTACGCAATGAAACCGATTGTCTGAAAGCATATCTCCAGTACTTGAAATAATCTAAATAATTATGCTTTTCCCCCCAACACCTTAAATAATCTAAATAATTAGGTTTTTTTTAAAGTTGAAATGACCCAAATTCAATTCTTGACCTTATTATGAGTTTGAGCACCGAGTCTGCTAAAAAAACCCTGATTGCTGAATTATCTCATTCAGTGCAACCAAAATTACCACAAACTCTCACAGAAGCTTTCTGAGATGTTCCAATTACCAAACAACAGTCATGAGAAACTGCTCTGCTGCTAAGTTCCCAGTCAGCACCTTCTGAAAGATGGATTGCTTAGAGATGACACAAAGAAAAAGAATCTGAGAACAGAAAACATTTAGTTGTAATTATTTAATACATAAACACTGTTCATAAACACTGCATGCTAGCCAGAGTCCCTATGCAATTTGAAATATACCTTATGTTTATTCACACCTTACAGGATATTTGTTTGAAATAAGTTCCTAGCATGAATCTTGGAACATTTCCTACAGGCTTGCACAGTATTTAATTAAATGACAGACCGAAGAGACATGGTGGACCCAGCTATGAGAAAAGCAAAAGACAGACAACAAACAAGCTAAAAAACCACAACCCTGAATAATTTCTAGGCTAAGAATTCCTGTGTTACTTTTCTTTTTCAAACATAGATATCTATCTGCATAGGGAACCATTCACATCTGCTTGAAACAAAAAGAACAGTGCATAACTAATTAATACACCAACCGAAAGGACACAAATCCTGGGTTTGGACAACAAGGATGACCATTTCCAGAGATTACTCTAGAGCTCACTATTAATCTCTGGGCTGCTGCCACTGCTTAAATCTGTTACTATCAGTTTTCATCTCCCACGGCTACTAACCAATGAGGCTATCAGAAATAAACTACTGGGAACTGAAGCCATGCATTTAGAGTTGCAATTGCATGTGAACAAGGCAAGCTTCAGCTGGAACTACTTGTTCCCATAAAAGTGTATCCCTCAGAAGAGGCGATGCCAGATAAGGAAAAGATTCACCAAGAAAAAAACCAGACTTATATAAGAACAAAGAACGGAGGTTGTACACCTCTTTAACAATTTCCCCTCTCATGTAGGTGGCTACCTAATTTATTTAAGAATAGACCAAAGAAACCAGAAATCAAGGCATGAAAATTAATTTAAAGTCAGCTGGAGAAAGCTCAGCTCTCGCAATAGTATGGCTTAGGGCAAAAAGTGGCAAACATTTTGTTCTCAGTTACACATTTCTCTGTAGCAACTCCGGAAGATTAAAGGCACAGCTGCCCAGATCTTTGCATGAAGCTTCAGTTACCACTGGAGGAAGTTCTAAGTTTCAGTGAAAGAACTTCAGGTGCTGAGAGATAGTCTTTTCCTTGGCCTGATTACTTTATACTCTAAGATTAAAAACAATTAAATAAAAACGAGGGAAGCGTATTAGAGAGATGGATGAAGTCCTCCCGCAGACTGGCTCCGGAGAGAGGCTTGGTGAGACAATAAACCCCACACGCAGCGATCCGGTTTTGCCCAAATCGCCACAAACGCAGCCCCGGGACAGCGGCGCTGCCCGGCGCCTTCTCCGTGCTGCCACCTGGCGGCCGCCGGCGGGAGCGGGCCGGGCTCGTCCCCGCCGCCGAGAGCCCCACATGGCTCTGGGGGCTGCGCGTCCCGCCTCGCTCCTCCGAACTTTGTCCGCCGAAATGCAGAAGCCATTTTTAATTGGACCTTTGTTTCTGTGTGATGACAAAAGCACACGGGCCCTCCCGGAGCACAGAAGTGCCCGCCCTCGGCCTGGCGCTCGGCGAGGTGGCACCTGTGCTGCCAGGGCGAGCGGCCCCAGCGCTCCCCGCGAGCCCCTGGCTGCGGCAGCTGCCGGCGGGGGTGCCACAGCTCGAGACCGCCAAGGCTCTCAAACGACCCAGCACGGCCATCTCCGGCCTCCAGCCGTGCCTTTCTTCCCCCACCGGGTCATGTCAGAGGTTAAGAGCAACTAAGAAAGATCGACGTTATTTCTATTTTGTCTGTAAGAAAGAACTACAGTATGGATGTTTTGAAAGGAGTCTCTGACACAATGAAGAGCCTGTTTTGTCATGTATGAGTTTCAGACACGATCTTCCCTTTCCTCAAATGAAAGCTAATGAAAGGAAAACGTTGCACCTGTATGTAATCTCTACAGCCCTTTTATCAATCAACGGGGTTTTTTGCTGCAGATTAAAAAAAAAAATGCTCTTTGATTAAAAAAAAAAAAAAGAAAAAAAAGGCAAAGCAATCTTTTTCTAACACATTAAGTTAGAAATCCCTTAAAAACCCCAAATCAAACCAGCACTGTCCCACAAGCAGCAGCCAGCACCCAGGAGAACAAACGCAGAGCAGCTGGCAGCGACCACGCAAACGATTTAATACAATATACATGTCCTGTAAAAACAAACCCCAAACCATAGTTGGTTTGTTTTTTCCACATAAAGACATATCAGGAAATAAATAATCCACTATTTTAAAATCTAACCAAGCATTGGAAAGAAAATCCAACACTTTCTCTTCACACAGCTACTCAGCTTGGCCACTTCAAAAATCTCATATTACTGCTAGTTAACCAACCATGTAATTCTAATTTGTTATCACAGAGCAGGTACTGTACATGCTTATTTAGTCCATCCACATGACAGGGTAATTTGTAGTTATATAATTTCATGGTGATTATAGTTGGAATTACTGTATACAAACTGGGCATTTCCAATGTAGTTATCAAAAACTAGAGACTCAGTATTGACATGATTAGTGGAACCCTTGCAAAGCAAAGTATTATGTAAGAATAACTTGGAGGTTGTTTTTCCCTCCTTCTTTAGCTTTGTAATCAGCAAGGAACAACAGTACAGAAAGCCAGAGAACCAAGCCAATATTTTGTGCTGTGGGTGGCACTTACCTCCCATGAGCTGATTAAAGTTGCTGATCCTGCTCACATTGGTTATCAAGAATGACACAATTGTCCAAACATTACCCCTCCACTGTAGAATTTTAGTGCATAAGAAGAAAAATTCTTTTCATTTTAGACTTTAATTGCTGAATTTGAAAACAGACACCAGTGCTAACACCCTTCTTTCTGCATATATATGCATTACCACACAGTGCTTGGTTTCTACTTGTGTCACACACACAAGAACACAGAGGCAGCTGTGGAAAAAAGCAGCTTCAATATCTGAGACACAGACATGTCACTGCTGTGTCTGCCTCATTTTTGGACAAATGGTCCAGAATTAAAGGGCCTATCAGGCTAAATGATTTCTGTAAACTGTTTCTCCCCAGTTATTGTCAGTTTGAAGCTCATGGCCCCATTTGAGAGAGTTAATTCAGGGGAGCACCTCCTGGGATTAGAGTATTTGAAGCCCAAGAGATGGTGCTGTCTTCGCATGCTGAGATGGTTAAGCCTTTGTATGAACATGTGGAAATGAAGCACTGGGCATATGCAAATATGCAGAATATCAATTCTAGTGTGCCAATAGTATGATCAATAAAAATAAAAGCTAAAAATTGGACAACTCAAAACCACCTCGGTTGAAAATTCATAGCAAACAACAAAAAAGTACTCTCAAAGTCTGCCTGTTATGGACAAAGACAAGATACTCTGTGTGAACTCTGAGTCTCATCAGCAAGGAGGGAAAAATAGCTGGCATAAATTAACTTGAATACAGTATTAAACTAGAATTATTTCACTACAGCTCATCTCATACAGACCGTCTACCCCGCTCACCATGACATGCTGCAAATGTCTACCAATGGTTGCAGCAGCAAACCAAAATGAGTGTACTCAGTCAAAATCCTGGAAAACTGACAGCCAGGAAAGACTGAAGGAGTCGTGAGGAAACAGCAGCCCCACAAGGCCATTTAAGTCAAAGTCCCTCATTCATTAACCTGTTTATTGTGCTAGTAATGTAGCCTATGTTATCACGAGTAGTTTTTAATCAAAAATTAAGAAGTGGGAAAAATGATCTGTCAGTGAAAACTTAGAAGAAATATCTTAATGCTCCATTTGTTTGATACTGTAAAAAAAAATAAATCACACAGTGTTGTAACTGAAAACAAAAGCCAGCTGGCTGGGAAGAAAATGCTATAGGAAGGGCACAAGTATAAAATGAAAAACAGGATCTTTCTAAGCACCAAGCTCCAATCAAAAGATGGGGAAGAGAGAGTAGAATGCTGTGCTGAAGGTTGTTCTGCCCTACTTCAGTAGAATTGGATGTTAGTTACAGCCGTTTTCAGAAGTGATGGTTGAAACTTGCCTGCAGCAAACTCTTTTTCCTACTTGCTTTATTTCTCTTAGACTTTTCCTATCTGTGTGGTTTCCTTCTCCTTGCTCCCACTCAACCTGCAAGGTTCCATTTCCTGGCTCCAGAAGTAGCTGCTAATATTTTGGCAATACAGCCTATGGTGTGAAGTACATAAAAAGGCCTGTAGGCAACACTCATATATGTTACTACACAAAGGAACAGAAGAGGCAGGGTGAGCAAGAAGGCACAGCAGGATGCTTTCCAGCACTAGACAGATCCCTGGGAAACCAGTTTATCTGGCCACCAGATTACACTTCAGCTCGGAACAGAATGTAAAAACATTTTTCAATATTTAAACACGAAACCTATCCACTGTGGAACTCCTACTCTAGAAGGTGGCAAACCTAGAGCAAACAGGTGTGTGCAAGTTTTCCCTCAGGGTTTTCCTTTGCTCTGGGGTGCTCTGGGGACTAGGGCAAGGGCAGGACCCTAGCAAGACATCAAGTGAGAAAATGAAACCCTTTCAGACCAGGAGCTACGCTGGTACCCTTATTAGTAGCATAACTTTCCTGAGGAATTGGGCACAGGAAAGTAACCAAGAGAGAGGGCTGTCGCTTACCATGGGGCTGGGCTGCCATTTGAAACAACAAACGACCTTGTAATTTGGGTCTGATGCTCCCTTGCTCTTAATGACCCCACTCTCTAGATCCAAACAACAGCAACAAACCCCTTACAATTCCATCTTTGTTGTGATTATGAACCAAATCACATTGCTTTTACATCACCTCGAGGAGAAGGCATTACAGACCTCCAGGGAAATGAAAGTGCAGCATCTGTTCCTGGGCAGACCTGCAGACAGGAGTGCGCCCCTCACGGCAGCTGCCCCGCAGGAACTGCCATCCCCGGCCAGGCCGCTGCCCAGGAGGCTCCAGGCCCCACAGGATACACCCCGGGGGGCAGGTGGTGACAGCCGGGCTGCTGTACCCACCCGCACCTCAAGTGTGCTCCGAGGCCGCTTCTGCAGCACGCAGGCGACAATTCCCCGGAGCTAAAGGAGAGCAGCGCTATAAATAGAGTATTCCCAGTGCCTCCACACGCACAGTGCCACTACGGTGCTTTAACTCTTCTACCGACACCGTGCACAAATAGCAGAGAGGAAGCAAGCCCGGCAGGGACAGTGCTTGTGCTGTTCTCATCCCCTGCCCTGGAGAGAAGAGTGAGCTCTGCCGGGAACAGAAGGACCAGTGGGCTGTGAGGCCCCCACCACTGCAAGCTGCCATCCTGTTTCCATACTCACTGCAGAGCTCTGGCAGCCGCCAGTGAGCCACAGCCCAGGTCCTGTGCAGTTCCAGCACCATCCCTGGCACAGCAGAGCCTTGCAGCCAACAGCATGGCCAGTGCTCAGCAAACAGCACTGCCCAGGGGCTGCACACACAACCACAGACACTGCACATCCCAGGCCCAGCCACAGAGGCCACTTTTCCACTCAGGGACACGACCAGTCTTCCAAGGGGCTGCAGTGGGGAGCTGCATGCATAGAAACTGGGCATCACTTACCACGAGCTTGGCAAAATACAGTGTCAACCCCACTGACAGAGTGGCACACAGGAGAGGCTGCCCCTGCACCAGGAAATCCTTAAAGGGGAACATAAAGACACTGCACCTGTATTTCACTTGAGAGGCTGTAAAGCTATCAGAGGAGGAATTAATTTTCATTACCTGGTTAAATTCTATCCCTGACAAACCACTTGCTCCATCTCTCTAGCTAAGGCAAAAGTAAAGCTTTATTTCACACCAGAAAAAAAGACACACACCAAAGCTGTGAGGTTCAAGACGTTTGACTGTACCTACAAAGCTGATTAGGGAGCTCTGCCAGAGTGAATCTCAGATCTCTTGACACCCAGCCCAACTACTCCCTCTTCTAGACCCTACAACCCAGGGACCTGTCACTGGCTATTTTAACTCTCAACCTTGGCACTACAGAAGGACCTGGCTCCTTTGAGAGAAGCCCGAACAGCAAAACCATAAATGATGCTTCTCATACTGCCATGGAAATGTGAGAATTTCAGATGGTACTCTCCAGCAAGAAGCTGAATAATTATCTCAGAACTCTTTGATAGGAAAACATGCTCCTTTCTTGGAGCATTCTGGTTTTTCTCAAAATACTCATGCATGATAAATACTCTCAGGCATCAGTTTACTTAATTTTCTTTCAGGCACAGGTTGTTAGAACCATTTCAGACTTAGCATCAAATCTATAATTCTTCATAGAAACAAGCCTGTCTGCCTCAGTATTTATCTGCTGAAGCTTTTGTTTTCTCTTTTATCATCCCCCACAATGACTTACAGCTATATTTCCTGCAGACAACTCTTGCACAAGTGTGGAGACCCACCCGCTCAGATCCTGTACCTCTCCCTTTCCTGTTTACATTACTCCTTCTCAGAGAAAATGCCCGCCTAAGCTGCCACAATAGGATGTTTGGTAACAAGACTTTGCCCTTAGCATTGGCAGAGAGCTGGAAGGTTCCCCAAATGAGTGTGTTTCTGAATCAGGCATATATTGCCCCAAAAGAACAGAACTTGGTGTTGCTGTACAAATGTGATACTTTTGTGGTGTCACACTGGCATCCTTCCTTTTCACCCCCTGTGTTATCAGAATGTCACTCCAGGAAAGAGAGTACTAGGGAAAAGCAGGGAAAACCACTGTTAGGGCAACGAGGGATGGTCAAGTTCAGAAACACAGGTGAGATACTTGCCTTCACATGGAATTGACAACCCACACTTCAACAATGCACAGAGCAGGATAGACAGAAGGATTAAAGATGGAAACACAAGACAAACATCCAGGCTTTTAACTGGGAGATCCAGGAGGATTGAACAGGAATGTTTCTGAGAGGACTGAGAACAATTGCTACAGTTCTGGATTGGTCTCTTACAGCAGCCAGTTCTTTTCAGTGAAGAGTGCACACATGCATACATTACTATATCTCTTCCTCCCCTTTTTTGTTCTTTGGTTCAGGTACCAGCCTAGTGGAAACGTATTGTACGATCCCCCTGCTGTGCTACAAGTCTCCTTTTCGGTTCAATTAACGAGCCATAAATAACACGATGAAGGTGTCAACAAAGAGCATAATTTATCATAACTTGTCAGAGGAGCAATTCTTAGGAGGAGAACGCTCATTCACAGTCTGGTGTAACACCCAAAGATTTATTCCTTGCCTGGTACCTCCCTCTACTCCATTGGCCTGCCAAAATTTATCTTGTGCTGGAACCCTCACAGGTGTACCACTTTGACAAATATGCTGTGAAGTCTGGTATTCATCACAGGCGAGTCTTTGTTGGGAAGGAGGCAGGCAAGAAATAAATTTGTTTTAGAAAGAAGGTGCTTGCAATTCAGTGTGCTCAGGGGTATGGGGAGAGGCAGACAGGCTCATTATTTTTAACCTCCCTGTGTCTGCAAGAGAAGAAAATGAGGTAATGTAGTTGATGTGACATTACAGTTCCTGACTTCATTACTTGCTGCCTGGTTAAACAAGCACCTAGGTAATTACTGCTACTGCAGTCTTGCTTAACTTCACTTTTGCCTCACACTTGCCTCCAACAGGAAGGGCAATTGATGGCTGCCAGTGCATTTTATGGAGGGGAGTTTTTCTCATGTCCAAGTCCTTTACATAAATTAAAATTCACCAGCTCAAAAGCAGTTCTTACAAGGCCCAACTGGATACAAAGCTACTAAAGCCATTTTGGACACCCAAGGCAGCAATATAAGACTGAGGCAGAGGAGAGTCTCTCAAACAAGACTGAGACCTGGCTTTACCCCTATGCAAGGCTAAAAAGCTAAACCAGCCTCCCTGCTCCAGACACACACCACTGTGGCATTACAGTTCAAAACCCAACCACAGTTTTGTGTCCTCCTTGTGAACATAAAGCGCAATATTTACTGAATATGGCCTGAAATGGAGACTCATAGATCCAAACTGGAATTTTCAGCATGCAAGAATGAAGGCAAATTCAGCTACACCTGAATAGGATGTCTGGAAGAAGGCACACTTGCCTGTAACAATGAATCAGGCATGAAGATTCATCATTGCCAACAACTAGAGTTTGACATTCTGAATGCAAACTGGCACAGTTCTACCAGCACTGAGACTAACGGTAACTTGAAAGTAATTCCTTTTTAGAGTGCTAATACAAAAAATGCTCCAAACTGTCATACTGGAGTGGTATGTCCTTAGAAGTCTTTTAAGTGTGATACAGAAGAAGCGGGAGAAAGCTCAACAGTAAAATATAAAAAAATCCCCTAAAACTAGCTGAATAGGATAGAAATATTTGCTGGGGGGGAAAAAAAATCAAGACCAAAGCATTTTAGTCCTTGATCTTTGGACTGACCAAATCATGTTTTGACAGTAAATGTCAACCCCCTAACCTGTTATCCTACAGGTTTGAAAAGTCATTGGGCTCCCCCATCACTTTGAAGAACATGCAGCTTACAAGCAGAGGCTCTTCCTCAGCAAAACTGTCCATTTCTTTTAAGCACTGAAACTCTTATAATTTAATACAGTTCTGTTAATTTTGTGCTGTTGAGATTGACCTAGTACTACCAGAGTGTTTTTATTAAAAAAAGGAAATGAGCTTTGTAGTGGCTGCAAAAACCAAGCACAGAGAAAGGCATAGGCAGCCTAGAATTCTACACTTTCAAGAAACATTCATCTGCCTTTTCCTTTATTTTTTTTTTCTTAAGAGAAAGAAAGAAGTTTTGAAACTTGGAGCTGACAGTCTCTTGGTTCAAGAAATACCTAATTAGCATAACAGCAGCAACATGCTAAACAAATTAACTGCTGTGGGGTTACAATGGCCTCCCACTGACACAGATCCAGGCAAGCACTTATTTTGCTTTGTTCTAAAGGTTGCCCTGGTTTGCTTGAGTCTCTCCTCCCTCACATAATTTACTACCAGTTTCCTACAAGACAGAGTTGTTCTACATTATAAATACTCCTAAAAACAATTAAATCTAAGAAGTTGGATGTAGCTCCTGGTTCTTACCTAACACAATTTAAAAATCACTTGGCAGACAATTTCTGGAGAAAAATTGCTTTCCAGTGACACAGCAAGGGCATCAGCTCCTTATACACCTCTGATAATTCAATACTAGGCCATTTTCACCACAATACAAGCACATCAGTCCAATTTTGCACATGGCAAATATGCTCCATATTAGCAACTGAGAACATGTAGGATCCTGAGATGGATTTCTACAGAGAGCCAAAAAAAACCTCCAAAAATGCCTCACTGCAATCTGCTCAAAGACACAATCTGCAAAAATATTTGGATTTGCAGGATATATATCAGGTTTATGTAAATATGCATAGGGATAAACATGTGAAGGATGTACTAATGCCTGTAACTGGGAAAAAAAGCCCCACTGTGTTCTAAGAAAATCTTTTGATCAGAGCATGTTATCTCTCAGCCCCCTGTCAGACTTAATTAAGGGGAGCACATGCACAACACATGCAGGGCTTAGGTCCCAGGATGCCTGATGCAGCTCCAGAGGTGGGTGGCAGATCAAGCTTTAGGCCATATCTCTCTCCTGCCTGATCCTGGTGCTGACTGGAGCCCAAACTGACTCTTGCCAGAAGTTACAGCTGTGGCTGGCACAAAAACAAGAACTTCCTTTAAGAGTTGGAAAATACTTTCCATTCTGTATTGCAATGTATTGATGAAGATGAAAGCCTTGAGAACGTTGCAGAAGTGCTTTTGTAGAACAGCTGACAGTCTGGTAGCCTAAGCAGATACCTGAGCCAAAGGTGCCAAACCAAGCAGAACTGGGCCAGCTCACATCCTAAATAGCTAAAGGGCTCTAGCTAGAGAGTCAATTACCACCTGTATTTAACCCAGTGGAGGATTAATCATTCTTTCAGGTGGTTTATTCCCCAAATAGACTGAGTGGTAGCATAGCTCGTGCTGATTTAAGCATGCCTGTCACCCCCACACCCCAGAAATCTCACTGGCCATGCTCTCAGGTGACAGCATCCTTCCTTCCTTTCTGGTTGCACAACAGTGACTAGTCCTTGTGGAAATACTCAAATTCCCATTTTAGGCAATGGATGCTGCATTTTAGTTCAAACAAGATCTGCACACCTTGGGCTCCAAACTGAAAATTTTTTAAAGTAGGCTTTCTTGCACTTGTCTTTTTTCCCAAGTATACTAGAAAGCTAAAATGTCTTAAGAATAGTATTTATCAATAAAGACCTTTTTATCAGACCACAGGTTATGATGTGAAGCCAGTGCCTAGCAAACAAATATTCTGTTATCTTGTATCAACATTCTAGGCACACTGACCAATGAAAAATAAATCACACATGCAAGAAAAAATAATGTCCATTTCCACACAGTTATTTGTTTATATAAAGGTACAGGACAGACCATTTTGTAAAAGCTGAAACAAGCTCCTGTACACATCACGATTGTTTTGAGCTCTGTGAATCTGAACTCATCCCCTGACTTCAGCACAGCAGGAGCAAATACCTTTCCTTGTAAAACAAAGGCAGACCTGTTTGGAGGTGGACACAATAATCAATCCACTTGCCACAAAGGCAGTAAGAGTTCATTTACCATTATGTGACCTATAGCAATACATGTTATGTCTTTTGCCAGCAGGAGCCTGGCCAGCTGCAGCAACCACAACTTTGTCAGCAATCAGTCACAACCATTCTTGGCAACCTTTTGTTTGCTGCTCATTAAGGTGAATTTATAACAGCAGGATGGAACATTTTCTGAAGACCATCCTTCAGTTCTAAGTGATAATGTTGATGCTGCTTCAAGTCAGCATTTGCCACTGAACTGCCCTATAGATTTCTTCTCTTACATTTCCACTCCTAGTTCAACTTTGTGCAGTGTGAAGAATGCAGCCTTTGCTCCCAGCAGGAAGGAAACACACTCTGTTGTCAGGGCCTGCATTTTGTATTGCTGCCATATCCAGAAGGGGCTCCAAAGAACACTAAACTCGTTTGGAGTGCTTTAAGGGAGCTTACTAAATTGAGTAAGGCAAGTTCCTAAATTGAGACTGAGATGATATATATGCAGGAGATAACAAATTTTTCCTTACAGTACTGGAGGCCTGATTCCCCATCCATGATGCTCGCAGACCTGGCAGATATTCCTACAAATTTTTAATTACAGTTTAATAACTTAATTCCTATCTAATTACTAATAGAACTACTACATTAGGATGTGTAATTTTTTTCTTTTTTTGATACTATTAACCCCATCCAAGGTTTGATGACAGACAGGATCCATTAATCCTGCCATAGAGAGTTAAGCATCTGTGGTCAGTAACCTATACAGAAGCTAGGCCAAAGCCTATCAGCTGATGCACTAATTACTTCTTGAATGTAGGCTTCGTCAGCTGCAAGTTTCTAAAGTAGCTTTTTTTTCCCAAATACATCACCCACCTTCAGGAAAAAAACAATATACCTCTGCAAAATTACAGACTACCAGTAATCAAGTAAATACTCTGTGCCCTACCATCAATGTAGGTTTTACCTGGGCCTCTTCCAATCACCAGGAAGACAAAAGAAAGCTAGACAGGCAAAACACACTGATTTGGGCTATGCTGCATCACAACGTGCACTTCTGCAGACTAATTACAGCAGGAGAGTTGAGGCTGGGTCCATTCCCATATTCACAAGCCTCATTTACAAACAGCAGCTTCTCTAGAAAGCCGTGCAGTAATTCCAACAAGCCACTTGCTAATCAGAACTCCTCGTTTACTATAATTTGGAAAAAAAAAAAAATCAAACACAAGAAGGTCTCCAATCTACAGACTTTTGCTATAACTAAAGTGCTCAGGCAAATGAAGACTCCTCTAGAGGCTCTAAAAAAACTAGATATTGCAAAAATAGTTCATCTGAAGCATCAGATAAAGCCTTGGCATTTTTACTTTCTTGACTGCATTTATGTTTTTAATGACTAAGATTTCAATAGGTTTTCTTATGTTTTTTATTTAAGCAATTTATATAATTTTAAATTAAGAAATTAAATTTATGAGGAGTGCTTTAAATTATTTTATTGTCTCCTATAACATCTATTAAACATGCTTTTCCCAAATACCAACTTAGTCTTATCTCACAATCAAACTTAGTCTTATCTCACAATCATGTCAAGGAGTGATTTTAATTTTGTTTTGCTTTTAAGAATGTTTAAATGAATGCTTCAGCTCAAGGTTGGTTTTTGGGTTTTTTTTTTTTCCTTTCTCTCTCTTCACTGATAATAATCAAAGACCAGCCTAAGGTCTTTTATTTACAAATCCACCTCCTTCATGAAGCACAGAATCAGGTCATGGTCTCTTGCTTTCTTCCACCCACCTCATCAGTCCATCACTAATTGCAGCCACCCAAGTCTTCTCTTTTGCCACCCCCAGTGGTGCCTTGTCAAGAGCTGGGGGAGTACCTGATCCCTATTTGCCTGTCTAAGCTCATTGGAATCTGATGCAGGGACAGCTCTGCTGCCAGGGAACAATGCTTATGGCCACAGAGGAGTGCTCTCTACATTTTCTTCCTGTCATTATCTAGAAAGGACAATTACTTAGAAATTGAAACTATGGAAACTCACATTCATTTACAAATGTTTCACAATAAAAGCTCACAAGTGATATATAAGCACATTTAAAAGTGTGGTATTAAAGCCTTTATGATCTCTCTGTGTTTTACAGTTACAAAGCCCATCTCAATTCTTATTGAGGTCTAGATGCTTCAAGTTAATATACATCATGAATTTTTCAGTTTTTATGATTTATGAGTGTTGATGCCAATATTAAGAATTAAATGCTAAATTCCCTTAATGAGTAATCATCTGTGAAAGATTTCTCTGCTCAAACAATGTATTGAAAGTGATTTCCTAAGGATAATTCTTTTTCCTATACTGCCAATGCAGGAAAAAAAGGTATTTTTTCTGAACAACACCTAAGGTACCACGCAGGAGCAAAAAAAAGGGAGGAGAGAAACATATCTAAAAGACAAGTCTTGAGAAGCAATACACAAGTAAGTTTTCCTAGGGTCTCCTGGCTTAGCACTGGACAGATCCATACAATAGATCAACCCTAGCATTATCAGTAGGAAACAGTAAAGATGCCAAACCCAGACACAGAATCCCTTGCACATGAATTATGTACCAGTCCTACACTGGTTCCAATTAGACCACTGAAACTATAGAAAGGTTGGAAGGGTCAGATTCAAACTATCAAAGCTAGAACTTTTTAGGAGAACAACAACTGTCTGGGGAAGAAAGAAATGTGGATTGAATGCTAGGAAGACATGTTTTCACCAGCTGGACTAAGTCTTCTGTTGGTATTGTTTAGGAAACAGTCACTTAGTAGCAGTATTTCACAATAATTTTACTGTGCCTAAAGGTGGGAGGGGTTACAAGCAGCATGAATAAAGAGGAGAATTCAAATGACCAAAAATTTGAGAGCGATATGAAATTAATAGTAATTCAGCAAGGATGAAGGCAAAATGCTCAGCTTAGGTGGTGTAAGCAGCGCAGAGGGACTCTGGGGAAGATCTGCTTCTGAAAGCATCTGGAAAAAAAGTGTTGCTTGTCTGGAAAGATCTCAGAAGAGTAGGAAATACGGACACATGGAAACATAAAAAAAACCTCATTGATGCATGGTCTAGATACCATAAGACTAGACAAATACTACATGAGCCTCTGAATAACTGAGAGCTTGCCAAAGGGTCATCACCTTTTCCTCCCTGACACCTGCAGGTACTGAGCTTGAACTTCAATAGAGCAAATTTTGATCAGATGTCAGAAATACCTGGCATGGATTACCTGAACAACTACAGACTGTCCATCTCTGGCATTCAGGAGGGCACACATCTACTAGTCAGGAATAATTTCCAGCTGAAGTTGCTACATTCAGGCCCAGGAATGGCTATGGTGACCTCTCAAGGTACCTCCTGGGTGTACTCACTACTACCTTTTGTATTTCCCATGGAAAACAACACTGGAGAGAGCAATAACCTACAAATGATCCTCAAATCACTGCATCTAGATACATGGCTTATTAGAATGGAAATGGCTTTGATAAGTATCTCAGGGATCCAAACAAACAACCCAGAAGGTGTTCTGTCAACCACTGACTATTAAAACTAAACAAAGCAAGCAGATGCTCTATATCTTGTGAAGAAATTAGCAATTAACAGCACGGCCTTCCAGCCATGCACAGGACCAATTATTCAATTACCCATGGCCAACTGTGAGCTAACTAACAGTACATGGATTTCCCACCTTATTACACACAGTACCACAAACTCTATTTGCTGTAACCCTCCTTCCTTCATTCCTCCTTATGTCATTGTGCAGTTGTAGCTCTGTGCATCTCTACTCCACTGCAATCCATCACAAAAGCTATTATAAACACCTACATCATTGTTAATAGTAACAAGACAATGAATAAAGTTTCCATACACCTATAAAGAAATAGAAAGCAGACAGGACAAAGACATCTATATAGATCATGTGCAATTCATTTTTTCAGCTGAAAAGTAGCTCCATCAGTGGTGTAAATAAACAAACCAGAACCCAGCTAATTTTCACAAGAACAAGGGATGAAAATGTTGTACCAAGGCTCTCCTACACTCTTTCTTCCAGCAGCTTAGTTATGTTGTGCACATGAGGATAACTTCCTTTGACATGTGGGGGCTGCTGCTTTTGGAGCTGAATTCCAAGCCGGTGGCATCAGCAGCTTCTGAGCGGCCGTGATGGATCTCATAATGACAAGAAAGAAAATCTTAAACCAGAAGTGAATAACTGTTGAAGGTACTATAAAAACTAAACACAATAATTTTGAAGTGTTTCTTAAGCCAAGGACAAGAGCAGTCAATGTTTTCAAATGCACCCTTATCATTTTTGCAAGTACTTGAAGAGCTTGAGTCCCACAGAAAATCAATGGGACTTGGTGCTTGTTTGCACAGCCTCATTCAATTCAAGTTAAATCAAATTAACTAAAGTGAAAATTACTATGTATTAAAGATCATTGAATTCTTTGAAAGACTCCTCATTCAGAGGCAAAGCGGCTTTCGTTAGTTCTCATTTTAATTCGTTTTGCAAGTGCTCTAGTGTTCATTTTGGCAAAACATCAACCTTCAGACTATTTGTCCCAAAAGCACAAAGACTCAGATTAGAACCAAAAGAATGAGAATAGAGGTTCACAAAGCTCTTAGCAAAAGCAAACAAATATTGCAAACAGTGGTTTAATCAAAGACAACATGGCAATTACTAGCTAGATTGTTTTCCTGGGCTGATCTCACACCCCTAAAACCCACAAAAAAACCCCACTGAGAAACAAACAAACAAACAAACAAAAAACAAACCAAAAATCAATAAACAAACAAATTCTTCCCACCTACTGTAGTTTTGGAATAAAAGCAAAACTCACACACACATTTCCCCCTCTGTTTATGTCCTGAATACAAATTCTTTCAAATGCAATTACACTTTTTACTGCCAAGCTGGACCTTGAAATCCTGAATGTATGACAATGTTTTTCTTCTGTCATCCAAAGGAGGGAAAGGAAGTAATGGTAGGCTGGGGGATGACATAAGTGATGTCTGAAGTAACAAATGAAGTGACAGTAAGATGTCTCTAAATGACTAAGGGACACTCTTCTATAGGTATTTGCATTGCAAGGGTGTCTTAGTCTTGTCAGGATGGCAACCTCAGTTTTTTGGGCAGCAAAATTGAGCAGAAAACAATCAACATCTCAGTCCCAAGGAGCCAAAAGCCTCCCAGGGTGAAGGAAGAAGAAGAAAAAAAAAGCAGAAGTCTTTACCTTCTGGTGCAGAACCAGACTCTCTTCCAGCACTTAAATGATGTGAATGATCCTGCTCTTAGTAGTGAATTACAGGAACCTCGCAACTTGATGTCGAGACAATTTTCTTGGCACTCCAGAGAGGAACAGAATAGATACAAAATTACACCTTCAAACATTCGAAGGAAAACATTTTACTTCTAACTTTCTTAGAAAACAACAGTCAGGTGAGACCAGCTGATTGACTAAGCAGTGAATTGAAGGGCAGCACTGGGTAATTCTATATCCTGTGTTAGATATGATCTTTACTTCACCAAGGAAAATGAAAATACACAGCAGAAAATGTGGCCCTACCAACTGTGGGTCACAATGCTAACAGCACTTTAAATATTGACACTTTTAAAGCTAAGGTAAATTCAACAGCAGGTATTATTGCAGGAAAGTGAGAAATGTTTCTCTGTGTGTCTCCAATTGCACAAAGAACCAAAGAACTTCCTTTCGTACCCTGAAACTGTGTATCTTAGTAGTGGTGCTGTGCAAATTCTCAAACCAGTAGTCAGTGTAGTAAAATCAACTAGGTCCCAGGACTCTATTTTGCCAACAGGCAGTGCAGCAGAGAAATAACCTTTTTTTTAAAATGGTGTTGTCTTCACATAGCAAAGTCTCACACTCCTGGGAATTCAGACCCAGCTAAGATCAGCCCACTTTGTTAGTACATAATCTATTTGAAATTATTTTGGTGGTACCAAAGCTACCCTAGTTAGAATATATATTAATGATCTTGATGAAAACCTGCAGCTTAACTGAATAACATGAAATAAGAGATTTTTTCAAAAATAACCTCTCAGTCTACATGTACAACCTGCAGTAGTTTAAAGACGCCCAAACCCTCAAACTCAAATATTTACTGCACATGGGAAAACCTAGGAGTCTTGTTTGACAACTATTTGACAATCACTTCAAAAAACAAATCATCACAGAACTCTTCATGACTAAGTGCATATGCATGATTTCAAGTTTCAACCCTATCTGAAACACAGCTATCATATTGCCTTGCTGCTTTTATTACCTCTGTCTAAATGTGTAACTCTGATGTATCCATTATGCCATTTTTTTTTCCATTAAACATGAGCCATATTTCACTTCTTCATTAGTAGGGATGAAAAAATATCTACTTAATAAGACAAAAAAAAACCCCAAAAGTCCAAACGACCCCCAAAGAAACAACACAACTGCCCAGGGGCCTTAAAGCCAAATTTCAAGGTAAGTCTTCTTGTGTTCCTTGCCAGAGGGAAAGAGGAAGCAGAACTATCCAGTGCAATAGACACAGAATGCAGAAAAATCCCCCCACAGCTAACATTAGGAAAAGAGCAGAGATGTGGAAAGATGAAAACATCCAAACTAAAACAACATATAAAATACATGATATAGAGTGGTGACTTATTTCGCCAAAGATTAATTCAAATGGATGTCTCTGTTCCTGTTGTCCTACCTCTGGTTCTTTGCCTGGGCCTTCCTTTAAGGAGAAGAACATGAAAATATTTATAGCTGACCCACCTTGAGGGAGAAGAGAGACTGACTTCTGAGAAGTTGGCCATGCTCAATTTTTTTTCTTTCCCAGCAATTTTGTTATGAATTCATTGTATATCACAGCAACAAAACCATTCTTAGCTATCAGCTGATTTTCTAAGAATTCTGCAAAGATTTGCCCCTGTCACTATAAAATGTAACACTTCCCTATGGCTGCAAGGACAGCCTTGCCATTGGGTAGGTAAGACTGTCACTGACTAAGCAAGATGAGACTCAGATCTGACCCAATGCCTAAAAAGGAGTAAAATACTCCAGGTTTTCCTAGTTGAGAAACTCCTTGAGAACGTGATACTGAACAAGGTAAAAGCAAAGACAGCACAAGTTGCAAGATGTCAATTCTTCTGTCTTTGTTATCTGATCAGCACGGCACAGATCTGTGCAGCTCACAATAACATAGGTGATCACAGATTTGATGGCATAGAAGGACATAAATTACATAGCTACAGAAATAACCAGAAGACTTCTACAGTTTTTCAACAATGCTTTTTCCAGTTGCACACTGTATATTCCAGTCTGTTTTTAAGAAAACAATCAGTTCTGCTCAGCTGTGGCTTTTTCCTTCTTCCTTTCACTTTTAGAGACCATTATTCAGTTATTTCTTTTTAGTAATAAAGTCTGCAGGCATCACTGTTCAAATAAAATCCCAATATCCCCACCACAAATGCAGAAGTCTGGCACTTTCTTCATTGACTAGAGAATGAGCTGGCAAAGCTAAAAGCTTAAGCCAAGCTTTTAAGATTTTTCTGATTCCTCTCTCTCTCATTCTCCCCCACCCCCTGCCCCGTTAAATCTTGGAGTAAAAGAAGATTAGTGCAGATGGATGAAAATATTTTTTTCCACTTCAGCATTTGCTGTCACTATTCAGTGCTAAGCGGGTTCTCATATAGTGTCACTGGAAAGATGGAAATTCCTACACTTAAATATAATCACCTTTCCACAAAGCAGGAAAAGAGGGAAAATTGGCTGTTTATTTTGCCTGGATTGTGTGTGATTTATCCAGCAGAACCTGTAAACATTGTAACATCTCAAATTGATGCGTTGCCTTTCATCAAAGTTCAGCTGGCTGCTTCTGCAGCACACCAATCTGTTCCTGGCTCACTGTGCCCAGCCAGTAAATTGACCTGGACCGAGCAAAGATGAAAATATGCAGACTTAAAGTAATCCCCCTTGCTGAGCATGCAGGCACATGGTGGGATTAACTGGGGAGGGAGCACGGGGTGGGGGCCAACTGGGGACTCATGGCCACCCCTCCTGCTGCAGCTGCAGGAGGGATGGAGGGAGGGATGGAGGGGAGGGAGGGCTGCACCGTGCTGGGCTGGCAGGAGGTGGGAGGAAGCCAGGCCTCCATCAGCTCCCAGCCATACAGAGCTGCACACTCATTCACACTCTCCTTAACAAGTGCACATGAGCCAACACAGCCACAGGAGTCCCAGTGCTGCCCTCCCATAGATAAACAGATCTTTCACCATGAGTAACCAAAAGGGAGACAATGGCAAAATAAAACCAGCATGGTCATTTTACACACTGCAATATTGCAACATCAAATAAATGTAAACCAAGATGTACACAAAGTCTTTCATCCCTGACTGGTAATTGGAAAAGAATCAGGTTGCTAATTCATATTCCTAATAAAGATTCAGATTACAACTGGATTCAGTCACAGGTGATCACCCTGCTTTCACAAATAAGAGAAATGGCCACACTACAGATTCACTGTAGCAGCATGAAATGTCTTCAAGCCACCCTCATCTCCAACAGGGCAAAAACATATTGCTTAGGCAGTCACATAATAAATTACTGTTGCCATAAACAGCCAATGTTAAACTGTCCTTTGGTTATTTAACACTATTAAAGAAGTAAAGTAATGAATAAAATAAAACAAATATTTTACGTAATAAACATGGTATAATAATTAAGCCTGAGTAGTAACCACATTTCCTCTCAGCTGGAAAATACACACTTTAATTACCAACAGTGCTGCATAAAGAGAGAGAAATCCACTTCACAAATCTCTACATTCGATCTAACCTAGCTTTGTCATTCACAATGAGAATATTTTCAGTTCTGAAGCCCATGGATTACCTGAACAAACAAAACAAAAGAAGCCCATGATATTCAGGAGCTCTACAGGCCACCAGCACACATGAACACTATGATGTTCTGCATCTTCCTTTTTCCTGCTCCTCCCATGGTAATCCTGATTCCCCCACAGCCCATCTCTTCTAGCTATGAAGCCCCTTTAACCTGCTCTGATTTTACATAGGCTGAGAATCATGGGACTGGCTTTTAATGGAGGCAGATTATCATCAAGGCAAGGGTTATATGCACCTTTTTTTACTCTATATAAAACCTACAGCACTTTAGTTCTTTATATATTATAGAAACTTCCTGGGGATCTCCCCAGGGTCTACCACCAACATAAATAAGGCCTGGATTTGCTAAAACATTCTGACTTTTAGAAACAGAGTAAAATAAAAGGTTCTTCCCATTTCCATCATCCTTCCTTACACCAAGGCCAAAGCTGATGTTTAAAGGTATCCTGAGCAATCATCTAAATCAAGGTTCAATTCAAATACATTTTGAAGCAGGTACATCAAACAAACAGTCTTGAACTGCAGAGAGAGTCAAGAGCTTGCCTGTTCCTCCACAGTATCATTTGCAATGGCAGATCAGGGCTGAAGTGCACAACTAAAACAAATTGTTCCTAAACCATCTTGATGTCAGCTTAGGAAGAGCTGTGCATTTACATAGCACTGGGTTGTGGATCTGAACAAGCTGAAGGTCTTTTAACTGCCCAGCTGATTCCAAACAGCCCAATATTTTGGGATTGACTGAAATTCAGTGTTTTTCACATGGACGAATTCCCCAATCCTGGCAATCAGAATTCAACTCTGGCAAACTAGTTCCTCCATAACTTAAATACACCAAGATGATCAGAGATAAAAATCCGTAAGGTAGGAAGTAGCTAAAGCAAATTTTGCAAGTATTTTGCTAGATATTATATGTTCCTCTCAAAGCATCTTCATATATTTATAGATCACAGACTGTATAGAAAAATCTAAATTATGAGAGATTCAGAAAATCACATACTTTTGCACCTGGAATTCAATAATTACTTTGCTTCCTTACAATATTAAGTTTATTTAATTATAAAACACCAACTAGTTTTAAGAGAAGTCACACAGAATTCTCTTTTCTTGGTCATACTGCTAACACTGGTCATTTGGAAACAACTCATTTGAATTTACTGGTCTGTAAAGAATCACTGCTTTCAAAGATCAAAAAGATTCTGGAAGCTTAGTTACAATCTTTATCTGCATGTCAAGATACAAAACTGTATTATACTTACCTAAAGATTTTGTGTATTTAAATTATTATTTCACTAGTGTTCTTAAAAGCAAAAGAATTGGGTTACTCTCTGTATGTTTAAGAAATGAAGACTCAAAATGTGCAAAGAACAACATTCAGATTTCAGTGGATGGTACATATCACACCAGTCCAAATGTGCAACAGTGGAAGTCTCAAGGGTTGAGATAAGGACAGGAAGAAATCACTCACCATTTACCACATTGGCCAAACAGGCTCTCCCTCAGATCTTTGTGGCTGCAGAGCTGTTTCTCTCAGATATTCTCACTGCCCTCCCCATTTGCCATTGGGGTTGTGCAGGGGTTTTCCTCTTGGTGGATCTGTTATCCCAGAGGCACAACCATCGTGGCTGACGAGCTCAGCCCTGGCCAGCAGCAGCCCCATCCTGGAGCCAGCTGGCATTGGCTCCATCAGACACAGGGGAAGCTTCTGGCACCTTCTCCCACTACCAAAACCTTGCCACTCAAGCCCAAAGAATGAGCAAAATAACATCCAAATACTCTTCCAAAAAGACTTTCCAGCAATTACAGTAAAGAATATGCAAAATTCACCTTCTGGCAGTGGTTCCAGGTGACAACCTGACCCCAGAACAGTGGGATTATAGAGAACTGCATGTATGCTCTGTGGCAGAATCTACTTACTGAAAGAGATGGGGGAGGAAAAAATATTCACTACACTCACTCTCTTCTCCTAAATGCTCATTTCCCATGTGTTTGGTGAAAGCAAGTGCTTAAAGAATCTACACATGGAATATCAACATAAATAATTCTACAGCATAGCTCCACTACACAAATTATTTTTAATGTTAGAAGAAAAAGAAAAAGCTTTTCCCAGAGAACACTGCATCCTCAAAGGCAGCTCAAGGTCATAGTCATTATATTGTATTTACTGTCACATAGTTTCATATTATTTAATGTAACAATTCAGTACCTATTTAAGATGTAACATGTTCAAAGGCTTTGAAAAGAACTCTATCCTCTGAGGTAGGAAAGGGTAAATAATCCTATTTACAGCCAGACTTCCAAAAGCCTTTAGCATATTTCTGTGTCAGATGACTCAACTAAAGTGCTTCAAGTTTTTCCTCCAGATTTTACATGTTTAAGAAAATAGGAAAGACTGTTCTACCTAGCACACTCTTCTAGCCTGTGATCAAACACCCTCATTACATCCAGGAAATTTTAAATGACACTATAAATAGAAGCAAGCTTTACAGTTTCTCAATACATAAAACTCTAGCTGCCAGTTAAAGCATATACATTAGAAAAAAATCATTTTATTTGATTGGCCTAAGTTTGCACAAGACTTTTTTTTAAAGGTCTTTGTAGCATAAGTGCTACTCTTTTGTAACTTCCACTACACCCATTTCCTACAAAAAAAGGTAATTCCTCAGTGATGGGAACCCTGTGCATCAGGACACAGAAGAAGCAAGTGGAGTCCAAAACTAGCATCCTAAGATGCTACTGGATGTCACCACATCTGAAGTGATCAAAATAATATGCAAAAGTCAATTTTATTTGCCCCCTTGGAGTTCTCACAGTGAGGAGGAAGCTCTCCACCCCAGCATGCACCCCTGGATTTTGGTTATGTCCTGCAACTCTCAATTGACCCCGTCTGTTCCCAGGGGCACGTGCAGAGCCAGGAACGTTCTCTGAGAAAGGTGCCATGTCCTGCTGAACAGCAGTTAAGACAAGGGTCACCCTTCTATCACCCATATTCAGGAGCCTACAACATGCAAAACCATTACAGATTTGTGGTAATTATGTTTTTTCTTTATCAGTCCCTCAAGAAGTCAGCTTGAACAGAACCTATTAAAACCTTATTAAGAGTCTGGAAATGAGTCAATGGGTAAGGAGTTCCCAAGTTCACTTTCCAGAGAGCTCTGCTCCTTACCATGTATGTATTCCAAATACACAGGGTTTGCCTGCACTGTTCACTGCACAGACTTGTTCCACATTTCCACATCACTGTTTTACATCTTTTTCATCTCTGTCATTGTTTTGCACTGAATCTTAAATCACAGTGATCTCCTTCACCACAGATCATAAGAAGGACAACAACAAAATCAGATTTCACTGTGAACAGATTTAAGTTGATTTTTCAAGGGATTTAGACAAGCAATTCTGGTAGCACCTACTACAAATCCTTGCCATTAATTAGAGCTGTTAAATAAAAGCAACCTGTTCTCTTCAAGGTGCTATCAAAAAGAGGAAAACACCTGTCTTCAGAAGGCCTAAGCCAAACCTGGTTGTGCAAATCCCTTTGCTCTGTCCCAGGACCTGACAAAAGTATTTTTTGCCTGTCCCACCCCTTTTCCCAGCAGGATCCCCTAAAGAACTGAAGGGTGCCCATCAGATATAACACTGCTGACCCACCACAGGTCACTGCAACTCCACTATCAAGATCTTGCCTTAGACATAAACCCTTCAGAAGCACATGTTCTCCCACACAAATCCCAAACCATTGTTCAGGTACATTTTGAGACAACTTTCATTTACTTATGTGAGAGAACAGATTCCTTTATTACCTTGGCCTTATAGAACCATCAGACAGTTTGAGTTGGAAGGGATCTTGAAGACCATCTAGTTTCAACCCCCCTGCCATGAACAGGGAAAGAGAAACCTGTCCCTGGGTGTGCTTGAACCACCAGTCTTTCAGTTAACAGCCCATGTTTCAGCATTTCTGTTAACAATTGCTCTCAGGCCATATTATATTCAGTGTGTGTTCTGGCTGGCTAATAATTTAATCAGTAGTAGCCAGTAAATGAGTAATTTTCCACCACTGCAACACTCTAGCAATAAGTTATAAAAATACCTAAGAAGCTGAAATGCAAAGTAGACTGCCAAGCATATATTTAGGAGTGGGAGTAACTTCATAATGAGATCCTTACTGACTAACACATGCCCATTCAGAAATTGAACAGCTTTCAGAATCACCTTAATTAGAAAGGAAGATGGATTAAAATACAATCTCTCAAATAAGAATTTCACTTTACAGAGGAAATCAAAATGGTTTTTTTCTCTTTAAATGTAAGCATTCATTACTGACTTAGAGTGTAATAGTTCATTTTTAGCTGTGTGAAAAGTCCTAGAAGGATCATTTCATTAACTCCTTCCCACACAAAACCAAAATCACAAAAAATCCTGCTACTTAACAGAGATCTTTACAAGAAAACTGTTGGCTATTGAGTGCATCCAACAATACTGAGCTGAATTTCAAAACTCATAAGTCGTTGGGATTGAACTATTATGACTGTCACAGGGTAGGATTTTTGTCACTAGAAACATTACCTGGGAACCATCCCTTTACCTATTTACAATAAAATGTGGCAACAAATGCTTTTTGCCTAACAGACAGTGTGTGCATGTATGTCCTAAAGTTACCTAATTGGTATTTCTTATTTTTAACAACAAGACGTTCCCTTTGTGCTTGGTCTAAGTTTATCTGTACAAATTATAAAGATTTACTTAGAGGAGTGTGAGAGCAAGAAACCAAAATAGGCATTAGGAAATGTAGAGAAAAAGTGGTAGGTGCTTTCAAGGACAGCAGAGTGGCACATCAATGCTGGTGAGGGACAACTGTAGAGGAAATAATTTGAGAAGAAACACAATACCATCTCTTATTACAGTTCCTTTACAGTTAAGACTCACTTTACCAATAAATCTCAGGTTTCAGGTACCTGGATTTATAGTGCTTTCCACATGGAGGAACTTCTGTTCTCCACATTATGATACAGCTTCCTAAAGACCACTCAATGTGATGTCAAAACTGGGGCTTGATGCATGACTGAGTGACATCTGAGTCACAGCACCTGTAACCAAGTCCTACAGCATAAATCTTCCATGGTAAAAGCTCCTAAGCATGTGACTGGATTTGCTTCTCCCAGTGATACTTAGTTTAGTTGTTGTTTCAGTGACTCTGCCAGATGTACAGCTGCTGTCTCCAGACACCACCAGTACCATAACCCTGTCACTTCCACCACTACCTCACTCACCAGCAATTACAGCATAGAAAATGTTACTGCCTTAACACAGGATAAGATTACTTTCCAAGAGCTCTGTCAGAAATTTCTGAATGCAGTCACAGAGGGGAGTAGGAACTTCTACCACCAACCCCCAAAAAATTAGTTTTCCCATTTCTGTGCAAACTTGGGGAGAGGTGAAGGTAGGGGCATCCCTGCTGATCCCTGGAAGATGAGCTGTAAAGGAGACTTGGCATATTCCAATCTTCAGATCATGCCCAGAAGCATTTGGCCCAAGAAGGTTTCTATAGCATTCCTGACTTTGTCTCTAACCTGCTGGCTGACCTGGCACAAGTCACCTAACTTGATGAGATCTTTGAAAACACCTGTACCCATCACAAGGTGATGTGCAAACACCTGCAACTGCCCCTGGTAGTACCATGAGGTGGATTTGTGATACGTGGCCTTGCAGTGCCAGACTTACTCTTTGTGTACAAACCAGAAGCCAGTTGCTATCAATCCCGGACCAAGGAGACAACAGGGTGCTTGGCAGGTGAAGGTGTCAGAGCACAGCTGCAGTATTGCTCCTTACTGATAACATCCCACACAGCTCAAGCAGAAGTTCCTTGACATTCTTGGTAGAATTTTTTCTTGTGTAGACCCTGACAGAAACACCTTTGTGGGAAGAAGGAGACTAAGGAGCTTGTGCGACTCATAACTCCAATCGTCACCACCCCAACAGCCACTTAAACTCATCCTTCCCTCTAACTCCAGCAGAAAACCCTCTTTGGTACCATAAAGATATTCGACTTTAGCAAGGGCTCTACTGGGATTTAGAGAATGTGAGAGTTAGGTAATTTCAGGTCTTTATCAGTGGATATTATAACATGATACTGTAAGAACAGAGCATCTCCCTGTAGGAGAAGAGACTGGAAAAAGTCCGAATTTTCAAAGGAACAAAGGAAAGAAGGGTGATAAACATAGCTGAAGAAAAGAGGAAAAAAAAGAAAAAAGGAAAAAGGACAAGATGAGACAAGAAGAAATATGTAAGAATAATGACTCCAAAACTTTTTCTGGGTTTGTATTTCCCTGTTCAGAGGCACACAGCTGAGACAATGAGGCTGGCTCTATGACAATTGTGAAAAAATTAACCAATTTGAGTTGGTTGTTAGCAGTCGGAGCACTGCATCTCAGATAAATGACTGTCTGCCTCAGGTATGGCAGCAGATCTTCCAGAACCATTCCTGAGAGATTGGCCAGGGTTGCAGCAGCTTTTAGCCATCAAAAGCAGCAAGAAAGTCCTCTTCAATCTCCCATCCTTGTGGTAAAAGGTGACCTTGGAGAAGATTTTTGTCTTCTTCACGCCCTCTGCTCCTCATGCCAATTCCATCCTTCTTCCTGTCTCAGAGCTAGACAGGTTGTCTTATTTAACAGTAGATAACAGTAGATATACGCAACATTTTTCCCCAGCACAGTTGCTCAAACTGATCTGTGTGGGTTGTCACACCTCCAACTGTATCACTGTGTCTAACTCGAAGTGGTATTTTCAGCCTGCTCTGATGTTTGCCAGGAGTCCCAGTTTGGCTCCAGAGCTCTTGTCTGTCTCTCCTCAGTTGAGCTAAGGGGCCTCCTGTGAGGGAATGGTGTGTAGAGAACAGCCCATGCCTGTCCCTGTGCCTACTTCCCTTTCCAGGCAGCACATTCACTGAGGCAGTTTTCTCCCTTAAGTATTTCACCTGCTTCACCTACTACTTTTTATTCCCCAAGAAAGAAAAACAAACACGTGACACCCACAAAGAAGGTGGAAATAACAACCACCGCCATATTGGTACTGATTACCCACCCATCCCTACAAAGTCTTAAGAAACAGAACATCATCTTTTGCTAAGTTCCTAATTCCACAGTAAAAGGAGCCACACAGAGCAATCCTTGTCAAGCCCTGAAGAAGAAAGCTTGAAAGAAAAAACATATAGAAGGAACTGAGGAGGACCAAGGACCAAACAAAAGCATAAAACTCCTTAAATCTTGAGAGAAAGGACCTGACATTTCAGCTCAAAGAAGAAACAGAGCCTGGGGCCTGTTGACCACTTCTGAACAACTACATTGGGCCAAGGAAGTTTCTTTCAAGAGCCAAGCTTCACTAAGAGAAAAGTAGCAGCATGTACAGAACAACAGCCCTGGGTAGGTGAGCAGACCAGCACACACGCTCCGAGGCTTCTTGTAAAACATTCTCTACTCAAAAACTTCCTTCTGTTTTCAGACTTCACTGTGGTTTCCTTTGTAAACACTCATATCATCACACATAATGGAGTATGCTATTTTCAAGCAATAAAACAGTTTGATTTCCATGGCAATAGCAAGGAATTTGGCAAGGCTGTTTGATAGACTTGGTTTGGTTATAAAAGTTTACGAGAAAAATAAGACATAATTGAGTATCTCACCACTAAGATACTGTAAAATGCTTCATATTACCTTTCCTGTTGACCTGAATGCTCAGGACTCTCTAATTTGGAGATCTGCCCTTAAAAAACTTACTAATGGTAACGTGCCAAAGCTGCACTGGAGCTAATCACTGTACCAGTTTAAGTGAATGTCTGCCTCAAGGAAATTTCAATATTACTTTTAAGACAAAACATTTAGTATTCCAAATGGAGTCGAAGCTCCTTTGGGGATGCCACATAAATTTCTATGAGTTACTGCAATTTGTCATGCATTTGTGACTTTTATCTTACATTCCAAATCGCCACAGTGCAAGCCAACTTCTACTCCCAACCAGTGATCTTCACATATTACAGAATACCACACCAGCTACACGTGGGGACCGAGATAAATCCAGGTCAGATGATTCACCCATGGCCACCCAGCAGATCAGTGACCAAGACAGCAAGAGAAGCACCAGGCTTCCAACTCTGCACACTCTACTCTCAGCAGCCCTGAACCTGTCAAAGGGAGAAGAGAACCTCACAGGCAAGGTTTAAATCACTTGGAGATGACCTGCAAATAACCCACTCTTAAACAAAAGTAATCCATTCGGAGATCTACTTTTATGAATATACAGGCTTGTTCTCCTCTTTAATTTTCTCAGAGTTTCCAGGAAGAGTTCAGTAGTCTTATGGGACAGGGATTGGCTCATGGCCATAGATTTCACACTTGGTTTCATGAGCAAAATCTAAACAGGTCTTGATTGCAAAGACCCTTGCGAGCAGCTGAGCTGCCGATGGATTTCTAGGGAGGGCAAGAGAGGTAAGAATTTAAAAAAACCCAAAAATCTATCAAAGATTTAGAAACACTTAAGAGACTGGAAAAGCAACTTCCTGTATCACAGTTAATGTTTCAAACCATTTTTCAGCTGGAATAGCAACCCTCTGGTAGTGTTAAGAGTTAGTATATTTGTGCCACTTGCCTGGTGGAAAACTGTAAAACACATGAAACCTGCAAAGGTCTTTTACAGGAAAGAAAAATAACTTTCCATAAGTAGTGCTTGAGTGGGGCGTTTTTTTTGTACTTTATAAAAATAAAGCCTGAAAGAAGGTAATGACATTAGCTACACTTCAGTCTCCAAATATTGAATAAACTCCCATGTAAGAGCAAGCATGAGCAGTAACTCAGCAGTTTCATTTCAGAGGGGCTTATGCAACCAACTCAGGTTCTGGTGCCAAAGACCCATGTCTCAGAGTTAAGTTACCAACCAAACAGCAGTTTAAATTCATCAAAAGCAGGCATTACACTTACTGGGATTTCAATTAGTGATGGACCAAAATCCAAGCCCTACATTCCTCTCAAAATGTAAACAAGCCTACAAACCTACAACTAGGCCTGTCTCATTTTGAGATCAGAACCAAGTACAAAAAGCAGCAAAACTAAATCTTGCAATTCTTCCAGGTCTGACCAAGTCCCAAGGCCTAAAATCTTTGCAGTTCTTGCAGGCATATCACAGAATACAGAAGGGGGGTGGGGGGAAGAACCCAAGTGTGTAAAATTAAATTAAGAAACAACCAATTATAATGTTGAGCAGTGACAGTCTCTTGGTACAAATCCAGCAGTCACTGATGGATATCAGTGTCCTATGACCTCAGGGTTCTGGACACTTGAATCAACATGAGAACACACAAACATTTTGTTTGTAGCTGGCTTTTACATTTGGCCAGAAAAGGAGACATACACATGCAAAATAAAAACCGTAAGAGAACTTTTGGATCATGAACACTGTGGGCAGAGAAGTAACAGAAGGTAGAACAAAACAATCTAATTTTAAAAAGACAAAACTTCCTTATGATAGGATAGAACTGCAGAGGTGTAGAAAATAATTCAAAAGTAGAGATGCTGAACAAGTAGGGACAGCAGTGGATGGTGCTGCCAGAAGGTGTGGCCCAACCCCTTCCAGAACCCTTTTGTGTTACCATAAACAACATCACAGGGGATGTTCCACTGAGCCAGAAGTCTCAAAAAAGTATTTGGGTTCAGCAAGCAGTAAGACAATGCTTATTATCTGAGTCATGAAAACACCTTGTGAATTTTTAAGCATACACAGGCAAAGTAAGAAGCCTGACAGAAATTAATTTACTGTACTAGAGATAAAATTATTGGCTCTTATGTCACAGGCATGTTGTTTTTCTGACTGATTATGTGTCCAAAGTTCTTATGAAAAATACTTAACATTGTCTGACAGACACATACTCTCCACTGTTTTAAGTTATAACCCCATAGTACAGACACTGGCTATTAGGTGGAAATTACAAGATCTCAGTGGTATTTCTGTGACATGGCAGGCTTTATTTTGTTTAATTTATCAATAAACTCATTATATTAACTGCATTCAGTAGAAACAACAGGGGGAATCTTGTTAATTTCATCTTAAACATCAGA
Source organism: Chaetops frenatus (assembly GCA_013400775.1). NCBI lineage: Eukaryota > Metazoa > Chordata > Aves > Passeriformes > Picathartidae > Chaetops > Chaetops frenatus. The sequence goes on from VZTR01028472.1 coordinate 649,421, forward strand.
GAGCTTCTGAGTGTGCTAAAAGAATACACAGAGAAGGGCATAGAGGAATGGTTTCATAAAAAGGAAGGAAGCTTCCATTTCCTCAGAAAGCTCATATTGAATTTAAAACTGCCATGTCTGATTTGATATTAAGTGGATTGGACATATAGTTACTGTTTGAGACAGGACACTGGGCTTGATTTGACCTAGTACAGTCCTTGCTACATTTTTTTTAGGATAGAGAAATCCTATATAGTAGTTGCCATTAAAAGACACCACTCCTACCCCTGGTTAGCACCTGGGGAATATCAGCAATACCATTCTTCCTCCTCCTCTGAATGTGCAAAGCAAGAACTGTCTCCAGCTCAGACAGGAGCTATTAGATCATCACTCTGGTCTCCTCCTCCATTACCAGTGACAGTCTTTGGCTTGAAACTCAGAACATTATTCTAAAATTACTTTGCAAGGAGTACAGCCATCTCCACTGGTTTCTCCACTGTATTAATTTGTGTCTTTCTTGACTTCTGTACTGGTAGAGCACTCTGGAGCATCTGAAAATCCCTCCCTCCACCTCTATTTTATTCACCTAGTCAAGAAACCTGTCACTCTCTGAAAGCAGCTGTAGCAGCAGCAAGGGAAACAGCCATACCTAGCTACATTAGCAAAGCTCTCCATAAGCAGATCCAAGAAGAGACACTGGGAAACAGAGAGTAAACACCCATAATTATTACTTACATAGGTACTTCCTCTGCTCCACATAAGTGGTAATTGCTGAGCCCTGAATACCTATGGGGATCCAAACACTTGCACTCCCAAAGCAGAAACAGAGTGGTGTGAAAGGGAGGGTGTGCTGAGGTGGAATGATGCTTTGTGATGAAAGTACCATTCAAAAAGAGCAAAGGGAAGGGTTAGAAATAGGCACATTTCCTTCCCTAACACAGGAACTCAAGTCAGTGCCACCAATGACACTTGTGTCAGCCATGGCCACCTGCCTGCTGTCCCCCTGCCAGGATACAATCTACACCTCTGGAGCTTTGGGCTAGGGGTGTAATGTAGATGACCCACAGATACATTTACAGACCAATGAAGACCACAATTCCGGCAGATTTCTGCCAACTGATGATCTATCTCAAATGATACTCTCAAAATGGAAATTTAATGAACAAATATGCTTAACCACCTAAGAAATTGCAGTTATGTTACCTACAACAAACTAACAACAGTGTAAGTGGTTCCGTGTAAGTTGGTGATCTGATCAGTTGTTCTTTTGGAATGAAATTCAAGCTAACTTAGATAATGGATAATACCAAACAAAAGAAAAGAGACTACCTTTGCTAGATCCTGGATTAACCATTAATCTCCTGAAATATATAGACATGGTAAGTAGTTTGTTTAAGTCTTCTGCAATATTCAACATAAGGAATTCAGCTGTTGAGTTTTCATAAATTTGCGACCCGAAGAAAACACTTGGCAGCAGTCAGTACAGACAGTTCTCAGAAGGGTGAGTTTATGGGCTTCTGGCACATCACTGCAATTAATCTGAAAAAACAGCAATTTTTTTTCTCATGCATTGTGGGCATCTACTAATTAAACTGGTGAGAAAAGTATTATTTACACATTTTCTAGTAGCAGAAAGGGAGATAGAGACAGGTTATAAGCCTTTCACAAAGTCATGTAACAATCTGGTTGCAGAGCTATTAACAGATGCCTGGATTTCTGAGTCCTTTTATCCCCTGCTCCCTTGGCATAGAACACCACTCCTCTTAGCTTCTAATTTTGTGTAGAAGACATTTTTGAGAAAGTGCTGTTGAGTACAAAAAAANTTGGGAAGCAGGATTTTTCTCTGAACTATAGAGATGGGCCTCATCTACTGTGGTCTCCAGGTACAGCCAATGGTGTTCTTCAAGTCCAGATGCACAGAAAGCTTAAGAAAGGCTGACCAGAATGAAGTGACTCTGGCACACTCTGTACAGGGGGGTTGTGGGAGGGCAGGGAAAAAAGGTAGGAAGAGGAAAGAAGGAAGGAAGAACACTGACAGCAGGACAGAAATGAAACCAGAGGCACACCCCCAGTCTCTAGTGTAACAAGCTTTGTACTGACCGTTCTCTTTCTACATTTTGGTTTTAACTCTGAAAACCTCCAGGTATCATAACACCACTTAGAAGGAATATATTGCCTCATTCTAAGGCTTTTCACACAGAAGAAACAGTTCACGAAGGGTTGTTTCTACCTGCAGCAGGAGCAAACCTCAAAATTCATGACAGCTGCAACATGAAATTTCACTACTTGGTAGGAAACCACGTATGCCTGAGAAATTTGGGCATCTGAAATGTGAAAAGAAAAAATCTGATAGGATAGAAATATTTCTGAAATAATGGCAGTTTATGGAAGGTACAGAATATATAATGGCTTATGCTTTTACACAGGAAAGACCAGGAGAAGACCCAGTCAAACCCACAGAAAACCGGCAGAACTCAGTGCCACAGGTCACCACAAAGGCCAAGAAAGCAGGAGAAACCCTGGGACACTGCACAGACAATTAATGCAGCCCCTGACAGCGGGGTGAGATGAACTGTTGTGCTGTGCACGGTCTCTGTATCTTTTTCTGAAGTAGTGCTGTCACAGACAAACACAAGAACCAGAGAGCTGATCTGATGCATTTTCATCACACCCCACTGACCCAAAGCAGGGAACACCACATGATCAGTGAGGGAAGCAGGACAAACACATTTTCCATTTTTTGACCAGAATCTCCCCCTGCTGTTTCCCCTGCCAAGTGATGGTCACTTGCTGGTGCTGTTTTATCCTGCTGTGCCTTTGGGCACGCACAGTGTCCCACCTACACTGACAGGGAATTCTGAGTGCTGCCTTCTCTCAGTGCAGCTCATCACAGACCCTTCGTGCATGGCCATGTCCCAGGGCCTGCACAACCATGGACCTGCAGGATGTCCCCAGACAAAACATGGTAATTTTTCAACACTTCTGAATATCTCACAGGCACTCACCTCATAACACACAACAAAATCACCTTTTTTTCTTCCCTATTTCCATTATTTTCTTCCATTATGTAAATGACCTATTATATTCATACTTGTCTTGACAGTGTTTCTTGACAGAGGAAAGATTAATTTACTGTTAAATACAGAAGATACAGCATCCATTAAAAAAGAAAATATGAAGGCAAAGAAGAATTTCCACTATTTTAACATGCAAAAATACATCTTTTTCTTCTTGTTTTGTAGTGTCAGCTTGTGACCTTTTCTCCTCTTCAAGGCTACTTAGGCTTCTGAATAGTCCTAGATACCTGCAAATGCCTCAACAAGCATCAGTCAGGACATTTGCTTGGAAAAGTCCCTGGGCCAATGCAAGGTGCAAGGATCAAGCAAAATTCTTTCAAGCCAGCTCCAGAGTGATTTTTATAAAAGTGATGCACACAACAAAAACGTGGGTAAAAAGCATAAGTACATTAACTCTGGTGCAAAAAGCCTTGTGCTGTTAAATCCTGAACAACACTACGTGCACATTTCCTTCACCACAGCTGCTCTGTCTTTTCTAAGTAATAGGATAAAATTTATGTCAAATCATACATCACCTTTTTCAAAGCTCAAGGTCTGTAAAAGAACAATAAAACAACATGCAGAATACCAAGACATGGTGAACAGAAGTACATTTAAAAGATCCAAAACATCCATCTGTCCTGAGCACAATAGTGTTCTGCAAGGGCAGAATGTGGTCACAAGGCCTCTTTTGCCAGTGTTGCTTTGCATTTTGAGATACTTGGTGAAGTGCTGTAAAAGATACAGCTATAGCAGGTCAGACCATGATGGAAGTTTACCAGTTCATTAATTTGCACAACTGAATGGAAAATAAAAGCAGGCAGATTAATCAACACATGAACTGCAAACACTGCTAGCTTGTCTCCCTTACAACTTTTTAGGAACAATGTGTCCATTTGCAACACAAAAAATGTTCAGAAGCTTTACCTGAGTGACCAACAGATGGAATAAACTGACAGTGCTCTCATTTCCTCAGCACAAGTTCCTAAGTAAATTCCTCTCCACGTTAAATTTTCAAATTATTTGGTTTTGAATCCAAATCCACCTAATTAAACGCAGAACAATTTTGAGCATTAAACAGCCAATAGTAGAAAACAGCTACGCAAAACCTCCCTACTTCAACTGACTTCTAAAATACTTCCCGATTGGTAATGCACAGGCTGTCAAGTATTTTACAAATTCCCAGCTTAGACTGTGCTTCTATCATTTCAGAGCATCAATTCAAGCACAAATCACTGCAGAGATTTCTCTTACTTTCCATTACTGCTCTACGAGATGCAGCCTTGCAGTCCCCCTCCTCAGACACATTTATCCACAGCTCCTGGAGATCTGCATAGACTGACTGAATATACTACAAACTTCATTTCCCCCCAGTATTAAGAGCACACAGACTGCCTCAGAGGCAGTGTACTAAAGAATGCTGAAAACCTCTTTGACAAGCCATATGTTAATTGCCCAAAGGTCAGGGTAACTATTTTGGAAAAATGTGGCTCTCTGTTTATATGAGTAACAGCCAAGCAATGCAATCATGAAATAATGGCAGCATTCCCAAAGGATCTCTGTACTGTGCATGAAATGCGTACAAAAGACTTATGAGATTTTGTGCTTAATTTCTCACAATTTCAAAATATTGCCTTTTAAAAGTTAATAGCAATTCTTAAAACATGCACCAAAAGAACATATGCCACCATATTTCCAACATTTGGGAGCGCATGTGCTACAACAACAACAACATTCTTTTGCTATTAAATGCCAAAGGCTGTTTAGTGATAAATTCAATAAAACCCAGTAATTTGCAGTGGTTTTCATTCAGAAAGTCATGTGACATTGAAAATCATTACATGTCATTTATAAACACTGTAAGAAGAAAATTTTATTTCATGATAGGCCAGTAATGACTGGGCTAAACTCAAAGCTAGCTCAGTTTGCTCAGGGCCACAGCCAGTTGGATTTGGAAGTCTTTAGGGCTGGAGACACAACACCCTTCCTGGAAAACCCACTGAGGTCCCTGAGCACTCCCATCCCGAGCAGGGATCGCCCTTGCTGCAGATGTGCACCTGCTGCCTCTTGGCCTCTTGCTGTGCACATCCCTGGGAGGTATCCCTCCTTCCTCTACAGCCCTCTGTAAGAAAGCTGAAGAGTGCACTGAGGGCCCACCCTGTATTATAATCTCCTTTTTCCCTAAGCAGGCTGACCATACCCAGCTCACTGGGCCTCTCCTCATGCACCAGTGCTGTAGTCCCCAGTCATCTTAATGGCCACAGAATCCCTTGGTAATTATGTTTGGAAGGGATCTTGCCTTCTCTCACATGTATTCTTTCCATAGAAAGACTTCCAAACATCTTAATTTTTGACCATTATACAATGGTGAAAATTTAGAAGTCTTGAGGCAGCATCTGGGAATCATCCCTTCCTCTCTTTGGGGGAACTCCCTACTATTTCTTAAATCCTACCCCAAAGTCTGAATTTATACTTCCAATCCTTCCAGGCACACTGCAGCACTAAGAAATGTGCAGGACAGAAAAATGTGCATGAAGTATGAACACATACATGGCACCTGCCTAAGTCTGCTGACAGTCTGAAAGAGGATTTGCATACCATGAAGGGTCTAACTGATTTCAGGGGGTTGCTAAAATTGATCTGTAAGGATGGCATTTTAAATACCAGTGTAACTAATTATTTGCAGCTGCTATCAACAGCAAACTCGTGTTAACCAATACTCCAAAAAAAAACTCTCCAGGTGACAAAAACCACAAAGATTTGGTATTTACATGTACTGAAAAACAGAAACCTAAAAGCCACTAATTTCCTTCCTGACAAATTTTACAGTGCAGTTAAGCTTCAGTACTACGAAGTAAAAAGAGCAGCACAATAAAAATAAATTCTAATCATCAATTATACATAGAACATTCTGCATTGGATTCAAACCTCTCACTTGTTTACTGTGAGAGCTTCTTTTCCTTTTCCCTCTCCATTTTGTGCTTAATCTGGAAGATTTTCATTAGTAAAACATGAATTTTTTATATTCCATTTTCTGCATTCTTCTCTCATGTTTTAGTTTCTCATCATTTAAGACAAGAGCAGTATCTACAATCACCCTCCAGCTTTTTCAAACCTCACAGAATAGGTTATAAGCAACACATTCATTATCATCATCCAGATAATTAGAATGTCTGTCTGTAAATATAAAAGCAGAAATGTTACCTCAGAAGAGCACTCTCTAAGGAGGGGAAACTTCAGAGTTCATGGGATTTGAAACTAAGCTCGTATTTTACTAAGCAGATGTGAATATAATTTTCAGAACTTATTTTTATAGAATTCATATGGTGTAGAATGCACTTATAGAAAAGCTGCTCTGAAAGCCTTTTGTCTGAAAAGGGTCCCTTTGGACACTCGTACCACATCGTGTTGAATGATGTGACATTATTAAAAAAAAAAATTGGGAATGTCAGGAAGCACAAATATATAATTAAATTACTTAAACAAATGTAGGACTTTTTGGAGGGAGTAAACCAAGCTATTTTCAGGTAAGTTTTCCCACAGTCACAAGAGATTAGAGCCATTAGAGATCCAGGAGGTAAATGAAGACTCACAACTTGGTGCTGTCCTAAACTTGCAACAGCAAAGCAGGCATCACACACCTCATGCAGGTGCTGTATCATCTGCAGGGAAACTGAAGCCCAGCACAGAGAAGGGAACAGTAAACCACTGAAGAGGCCAAAATCCTTGACTTAACTTCAGTATTTCTGAAGTATTTGCCTTGCTGCAAATCTTCACTCACATGTACTTTTTAAGATGTAAACGTTCATATCACTGACAATCCAAAGTACTCACTGTCAGATTATCATGACTGTTAACATGAAATGTTATTGAATTTTATAAAGGCACTGTATAGACAGAATCACAGTTGATTAAACTGCACATGGCAATTGTCATCCCCAGTTAGCTACACCAGTATCACAGTGGTTAACCCATGTTAAGAACCCAGCTTGGTACGACACTGAACTGGCTCAGCCAATTTCACACTGCTATAGGAACAGTAGGTCAGCTCAGATCTTCTTAGAGCAGTTCAATTGTGCTCAATTTGCAGAGGAAACAGACTGGAGAAACTCGTGACACCAAGTTTAAGAGAGTGCATGATTTAGAAACCATTAATCTGGGAATACTGCAAAAGTGAGGATTCGTTCTGCTCCCCACCTAACCAAGGAACACAGGTTTCTACAGAATCCGACCAAGACAATAGATAAAGGCCAGTTAACTTCAATATTGCAAAATCAAATCCTTAATTCATCAGCTCGCAAACTTCCCAAACCTCAGCTGCCTGCGATGTCTACACAGATGAAAGCAGGCAAATAAGTAAATGCAAAGAAGTGGAACTATTTGCCTGTAGATGAGAAGATTTTATTAATCCTCCTTGATTTTTCCTATTACTTAACCACTGAGACATAAATTAACATGACTCTCCTGCTTTGTGCAAATCATCCATAGCATGAAAGTCCAACTCCCAGTTTCCACCCCAGAGATCAGTTCTGAAGTTGGTCTGAAAAGAATATCCCTGTCTGATCTTTACTTGCCTAAGCACCAGCTGACTTCAAGCTCTTTTTATGCCTTTTTTAAAAGTCTGAAAAGGTTTTGACATCATCATCATGAAATGAGAAATGTTGGCCCCCCCACACAAAAAAACAAGCAGAGTTTTGCCAAGTAGAATGGAGACACTTCTGTTGGCATGTTTTTAAAATTGACTGTTCAAGATGTAAATCTGCATCTCATGGACTAAACATTTGGCCTAAGTGTCAACACAAGCAGATTCTTTGTCCTGCAAGGTAACTCACGTCTTTTTTTTTTTTTTTT